>JANAVB010002196.1:1050539-1369682 GCA_029216955.1 Iris pallida | reverse complement strand
TTGTTTTACTTGTACGGAAGTACATTTTATATACTTGTACCACAGTACATTTTACAAACTATTGACGATCACGTACTGCTACGTTTTAAACATAATATACATGTCTCTTGACATATGTGTCCTTGCCATGATAGATATGTGATGCCATGTTTCCAGTTATTCCTCTTATGGTCATTTCTATGTTTCATATGGTAGTTTGTTAGAATCAGTACTTGCTCCCGTCCTGACAGGATAACGTTGTAGGTATCCTTACTGAGGAGGAGTTACTCTGCGACCATATTATGGAGATACTGCCGAGGACCCGGCTTTGCTTTCGACGGGATGTTCTGCGGGAGAAAACGTTAGTTTGCGTAGTTGCTTGGGATATTTAGTGTAGTCATATATTAGACTACGTATTTGTAACTAGACATGTATCCAGTTTTACATTTCAGACTTGTACTTGGACTTATTACTATATGAGACAAACTTTTGGTTTGGAGCATTTATGACTTTATTTACTTATAGAACTGTTAGCACATTTAGTCTTATCTTGTTATTTCTAGAACAGCTTACTGCGCTTTATCTCAAGCGCAGGCTGGACATGACTCGGCCCGGCCCAACAATTTGGGTAACGGGTCGTGACAGGTGATGACGACTTCTACCTTAACTTTTATGGCTTACAGGACGAGGTGATACGAATAGTTGGCATGGAGGCTGCATGGAGATCAATGATGACTTAGGACTATTGATGTATATCTTTATTTACAACTTTGATTATGGATGTTGTACTCGATGATATACTTGAGGATGTTGCTTTACATTTTTTCTGAATTTGTCTCCATATGTGCTTTGTAAAAGATGTACTAAAGAAATAGTAAAATTTGTGATGATGTGGTAATTTATTTTGGGCACGTGATAGTAGGATGTTATGAGCAAATTGATTATCATTTAGTGATTATTGAGGTCTAGATAGCTAACTACCGTCGATTATGCGGCATAGGCTGGATGTATCTAAGCACTCGTACCCGATCATACGGGCACGGGACGTGACAGTTGTAGGAATGGATAATCGATCATGGGTAAGAATTACTACACAAGTGATATATCTATTTGTTTGTGAATTGTTAAAAAGAACCTAAAACAAGTAGAAATATCACTTAATAATAATTGTATGTTTTCACATAATTACTGTATTAGTTTGGGTGAGTCGGGTTGTTTACCAGTGTATTTCCAATGTATTGATCAACGTCCCAACAAGTATCGTAAGGTATGAGGATATTCAGATGTGTTAGAAGCTTCTCCAACTCAATGGAAACTTGTTCGGCGTCTCGAAGCTTTTAGTTCAAAAGTTTTAGAAGCTTTCTTTTCAAAGTGTTTTATTTTTTCTTTAATAAAGGGATATGTTGTACACAATATTATAGTTTATTTCAGTTTCAAAATAAATAAGCCAAGTTTGGCTAATTTCGGTTGGCTATAAATTTGATTTTGTAATTTTACTGCAAGTATCGATAAAAATAACTTATTTTGAATTATACAATGTTGTCATTCTATTCTCTGCTTGAAATCTCGATGCTTCAAAAATATTATATTTTATGTAATTTGCTTAACGTGCACGTTCATGTCTTGTACAAGTACAACTTAGTCATGTACGATATCACACCCGAAAACGACATTTCGATCCTGCGGGATTGGGACGTGGCACTAACAAATCAATTTAAATCAACTTTCCATATATTAACTTGGTTTTGGTTGAAATTAAGTCAATATGCATTGAACCATATCTTGAAAAAAGGGCTCTATCTCTTTGTAACAACTTATGAAGATATATAAGAGTCCATCCCCCCTTAATTTCACTTTGCTACTTCATAAATTACTTTTGAGAGATAAGAAGAGTAAAATAATTCATTGTGAGATCTTTATCATTTTACTTTAGAAGAAACCAAAGGCGAGCCTCGAGTATTTCAAAGAAATTCATCTTCTCCTTTCTCTCGACATTTCTTCAAACGCATGAGCAACTTTAACATTTTTTTCCTTCACTCTTACTTATTAATACAAAACTCTCTCTGGTCCCTTTGTTATGTCCATGTGATTAATGATACCACAATAAAATGAACCAAAGTAAAAAAAAAAAATACTTGTATGCTTCAATTTTTGTTACTTTTGAAATTGCTATAATTATACATTGCTGGTACAACTAGTATGAATTATTACACTCATACTTAGTATTCATTATATTAGAGTGTTGATAAATAAATAGGGCTATAAGGATCGATGAATTGTATGTTAAAGAAGAAAATTATAGAGTAAATAAAGAACTGGTACTTCACTTATTTATTTACATATAAGAATTGTAACCCCTCTTTCCAAATTCTTAATTTTCTATATATTTTTACTAGGAAATATTAATTTTTGGTAATTATAAAAAATGAGTGGCAGTTTGATAATTAGTTAAATAGGGGATTAGTTAAACATGTGCTTAATTAAGCATAGAAATTATTCATAGGGAATATAACATATTCCTAAAATAGTTTTAGAATATTCCTATAATATTTTATCTTAGTTCGTAATTAACACAATGCTAATTAGATCCTATAAATACTATATTTTTCTAATATACCCAAGTCCATCATTCCCAATCCAAACCCATTCCACCTAATTCCAAACCTATATGATGTGTCCTGATTGTGTCGGTGTCGAAACATGTTCGTGTTAGCTATGTCGGCCTCGGATCCGACCCTGCATGTCTACGTTCCATCTATTTTCTTAATATCTGACATAATACAATTTCACAAATTTCTGACATTTCATGTGTCCGACACCGCCCAAAAATCTACAGAGAAAATCCACACAATTTTTTTTTTACTATGCATTGGTTACCTATATATGAAAAATGGTTTTAAGAAATAAAAGATTAAATATTTCATTCGGTAAAATTATTATATATATTTTTTGAAATAAAATTTTGTATGGTCTTTCAATTTTTAAAAAAAGGGAAAAAAATCGCCAATTTTAGATTTTTTTATTTAGAAAAAAGATGTTGAGGATATATATATATATATA
The DNA here is from genome assembly GCA_029216955.1 of Iris pallida. Taxonomy (NCBI): domain Eukaryota; kingdom Viridiplantae; phylum Streptophyta; class Magnoliopsida; order Asparagales; family Iridaceae; genus Iris; species Iris pallida. The sequence goes on along the minus strand of JANAVB010002196.1, from coordinate 1,366,643 downwards.
TATATATATATATATATATATATATATATATATATATATATAGAGAAATTTGGATAGAAAAAAATATATATATATATATATAAAAAAAAAAAAATATATATATATATATATATATATATATATATATATATATATATATATATATATATATATAAAAAAAAAAAAAAAAAAAAAAATATATATATATATATATATATATATATATATATATATATATATATATATATATATATATATATATATATAGCAAATGACCTTTAGCCTAGTGGTTAAGAGAGATGCATGCGATCCGAGTGTTCAGGAGATCGATTTCCGATGGGAGCGTTCTCTCTCTCTCTCTCTCTCTCTCTCTCTCTCTCTCTCTCTATATATATATATATATATATATATATATATATATATATATTTATATATATATAAATAAATAATTTTTTTATATATTATTTATGGAAAGCTAAGGATTGTTTGAGTATATTTTTGATAAATTCGAATAAAATTTTGACAAAATTATTTATCGGTATGCAATTTAGTATGATTTTTTTTGTCTGTTGGAAAATTTCTGAATAAAAGATGGTTACATATATTAAAAAGAAAAGTCAGAATATATTTGGTTACAATTAGACCTGTCAAATGGGCTGGGCTGGCCCAGTCCGGCACGAGCCCGACCCGGAAAAATGACCCATGTGCCGACCCGGTCCGGCCTGGCCCAGTATATCGAGACGTGTCGGGCCTCATATATCAGTCCATAAAAGAGGCCCGGCCTGGGCCGACCCGATGTCCAAGCCCGTCCCGACCCAATATTTTTTAGTGCATCATATGTATTTTTTAGTTCAAAAACAGTCTTCCTGCAGCTCTTTCTATAAGGCTATTTATAAGGGCGCATGATAAGTTGATCTGGACTAGCCAGGATTGGGGCTAGCCAATTGAGGAGAATTTACTGGAGCTATCCAATTTTTCTATTCATGGGGCTGTCTAAACCCCACAACCCCCAAAGTCCAAATTTTACTCTCATTTCTAAATTTCACTCTCTCTTCCAAAACCCTTCTTCTTCTTCTTCTTCTTCTTCTTCTATCCTTCTTCTTCTTCTTCTTCTCCACCATTTCCATTCTCACATCTCCATCAAAATCCTAGTTTTCTTCTCTTCTTCTTCTTCTTCTTCTTCTTCTTCTCCACCATTTCCATCATCACTATCTCCATCAAAGTCCTACTTTCCTTCTCATTCCCAATTCCGATGGCACCCAAAAAATTAAATAAACCCTAAATGCATGGAAATAAAGTTTAAATACTTCTTTTCTCACAAAGAATGCATGGAAATAAACCCTAAAATGCATATTTCACTCTATTATCAAGATTGAAATAAACCCTAACATATTTTTTTATTGGAAAGTTTTGACTTTAGGACTGCCAGAAATTGTGGCAGTCCTCAAAGGGACTTGCTAAGTCCAGTACAGCAAGTCCCTTTCAGGACTGTCTCAACTTCTGGCAGTCCTCAACATGTCTAGGACTGCCAGAAATTGTGGCAGTCCTGCTGTAGGGCATGTCCCTTTGAGGACTGCCACAATTCCTGGCAGTCCTCAGTACTTCTAGGACTGCCAGTAATTATGGCAGTCCTCTTGTACATCGAGTCTATTTCAAGACTGCCACAATTTCTGGAAGTTCTCAATACTTCTAGGACTGTCAGAAATTGTGACAGTCCTGATATGAACCCAATTCTTCTACAACTAGGGTTTCTTCCATAGTTTTCTTCTACAACTAGGATTTCATGCATAATTCTTCTATTAATAAAAAATGGTTAATAAACTAATAGATTTGATAGATTTGATAACCCAATTTCTTCTACAACTAGGGTTTCATCCATACTACTCAAACAAGAAGAAGAAAATAAACTAGGGTTTGGAGAAAAATATCTGAGAAATTAGAAGAGAGCAAAAAATCAAAATAAACTAGGTTTGAAAAAATTGATGTTCTTGTTCTTGTTCTTCTTCTTTTTCTTCTTCTTTTTCTTCTTCTTCTTCATCTTGTGAGGAAAGAGAGGAGAGAAAAAAATAAAAAGTTGACTTATATACTCACATGTTGGCTACCCGTAATTTTTTCAATTACAAACTTGTAAATAAATTAAAATTTGCTTTTGGCTAGCCCTGATCAACTTTTCATGTGCCCTTATAAATAGCCTTCTATAAAGGAAAGGTAATTAAGCTGGGAGTGTCAACATATTCCTATGATAGTAACATTAAAAAAGAATGTATCACCAAGTTTGCAACAATTCATTTCCTAATGTTGGTTCATCGAAAATGAATATCGTCGCAGGGACGACGCATTCAATGCTTTGCATGCGCATTGGAGGTTCGCACTTGTAATTCTTCTCCCGGACTTCTCTAAGCCGGTGAAAGATATATCTGTTTTTTTCTATGGAAAATTTCACGAGAAGCATAAAAGTTTGTAAAAATTGCGTAAAAGACATTAAGTTTAGGGAAATTGCAAAATGAGCACAGTCGCGCCCAAAAATAGGGCGTATAAAATTTTTGACGCCCTAATTTAGGTCGTCAAAATTTGTTCCTCCTTAATCCCCTCCCTTATTCTTAATCCCCCTCTTATTCTTAATGTCCGAAAAAAAACATATACTAAAAAAGCGCACCCTTAAATGGGGCGCCAAATTTCACCCAAAAAAATGTGCCCAAGTATAGGGTGTAGAATTTCTCCCTGACAGCTGCGGCTGTGCGGCCTCGGCTTGTGCCGCATGGCCATCGGGTAGGGTTGGTGCGCGTGCCTCGCAGAGATTCCCGCTCCTTTTCAGTCACTTTTGACCAAAAAGATTCGCCAATTTTTGTAGGTTAGTGTTATTGCCGGCTTTAAAATGACAACAAAGTGAAGTGAAGAACACTTGCAGAAGCAGAGAAGAGAAGAAGAAGAAGAGGAAGAGAGAGAAGAAGGAAGAGGAAGAGAGTAAAACAGGCAGTCGGAGGAGAAGAAGAATTATCTCTATCAAATAAAGGTTAGTAAAAAAATTTTTGTATAGCCAGTGTGTTAGTATAGTCTCAGAGATCCCGAAAAAAAATACGCCTTAAAGAAGGGCGTAGATTTTAATATACCGTACAAGTTCTGCTCAAATTAATGTATAATATTTGTCATTAACTTATAGATGGATGTTCGAAATGACGGTCGGATACCAGGTGGACCTACAACACAGGGTATTATCCAGGAACGAGTCCGTCACGTTTTAGATTTGGTATTCGACGGAAAGGTATTTTAGTTAAAGTAAATTATCATTATTATAATTGATAATTATAGGCACTAAAAAAATTCAGACATTATTTAGTTATATGATTATCCAACGGTAAAATTACTTGAGCATGGAGACTAGTGCCATGGATGGAATCTCACAACTCGTCAGAATGAACTTGTTTCATCTTTTGGCTTTTCCTATGTTGACGCTATTCATCTAAGGCGTCACGATAGAGATCTATTGTTGAGTTTGATAGAGCGGTGGTGGCCAGGACGCAACATATTTCAACTTTCCTTCGGTGAAATTTCGATCACTCTGGCCGACGTGGCCATGATTTTGGGGTTACCGAATACTGGTAGTCCTATATATTTTGAAGATGAGAGAAGTGTTGGAGATCTTATCAGAACATATCTTGGTGTGGAGCCGGAACCGGATCAAGGTACTAGTTTCGGTATCAAAATGACTTGGCTTTGAACAACTTTTATGCATGTTCATCGGATTGGAAATACACTGGTTCCTGTAGACGAGCAACGGGTACGTTATATAGTTTTCTATAATTATTGTACTATATAATATAGTTTTAATACTTGTTTATATTTGCAGCTTGTATATTGCACTAGAGCTTATTTACTAAATCTGTGCGGTGCATTGTTATTTCCCAACGGGACCTGAAATAAGGTTACTGCAAACCTCCTCCCATTTTTTGAAGACTTACAAACTCCTACAAAGCATACATGGGGTGCCGCAGTGTTAGCCTATATTTATCATTCGATGACTAGTTTTGTTACTATTGGATCGGAAGGTGCTGTACACACCAATATATGTGGATGTATTACACTTATACAGGTATAATTAGGAAAAACATTCTTCATAAATGGTTATATAAGTTAGAAAATTGATATCGTTTTTATTGTCTATTAATCTGCAGCTATGGTAATACGAATATTTTTATATCGGTAGGCCACTTACTCGATACAGTGTAGATGAGCGGGTCATGTCCGCAGGAGTGAGATGGAATTCAGATGATGTAGATACAACTCACGGACTTACTAAAGTGGTCTCAATTTATCGTCATCTATTTGACACAATTTCTGCAAATGAGGTTAGCTGAGCCTATTAGTTATACATCTTTGTCACACTTTATCTAAATAATTTGTTTCACACTACTTAAACATCATATAGGTTGAATGGCACCATATTAGTGTACCTTAAAATGTGATTGATGGTGCACTTGGAGCTAGTATGCACAAATACTACATCATCTACCATTCTCATATCACTTTTCATCCGGCTGATCGTGTCATGCGACAGTTTGGGATGAAACAATTCATACCTCAAGAACCTTTGGCTGCTAGTCGGAGCAGAGGGTCAGTCACATCGCGGGCTCGCTCACATCTTCCAGGTTGGGAGAACAGGTTTGAGACGTACTGTAACGCCCCAGAACCAGAATACTGGAGAGCGGGGACGGACATAGCCAGCTACGTATATTGAAGTGCAACCCACCTTTCTATACGGTCACGGCTGTCTAGATACATGATGGTTTAACTACAAACCATCATTCTCTTATGGTCATGAACAAGCCTATTGTCTCAATCTCAAGCAAGTAATAACAGTTACAAGATGTCAGAGCACCAAATATACAATAGTAAGACGTCCCATACATTACATATTTGGATGATCATGAAGCTAGTCATACAAAATATGAAGACTAGCAAGAGTTTCAGTCATACATGATCAATCCTAAGATTTGTTAATCATGCTACAGCTCGTAGGCAGACAGTAAGTAAAGTGCAATCGAGCTAATACGTGCTCGTCGGCTAAATGCCTCAAAAGAATATTTTTACAATAGAGTGGGAGAGCAAAATAAAACCCACTCGTTGCCAGGGTTACGCCTGGTGGTCACCATCTGGCTGGAAGGTAGGAAGATCCTCTGGAGCTGCTCCAGTATCTGGTCATGCAAAACCAGTTGGGTCAGATCCCAGAAAGAGCAAGTGCCACAAAGGAGGCTTCACTTAAGAACTAAAACCAGCAATTAGCACAAAACATAACTATACAATAAAACTGGAGATATGAAAAATTATGATGATATACGATAAGATAACCATGGGACTATTCAGATAACCAAGTTACAAGCCTTAAATCAAACAAGGACCGGGATTATAATCCTTCATCTGAACGGAACTTGGTCTCCCACCATTTATCGATAAGTAAAGCACAAGCAATCAGGTTATGTTACAATCTTGTACAGGATCAGGACAAGACTTGACTGGGTTAGACTCCATCCAATCAATCATGACCAATTAATGAGTACGGCTTGATACTTTAACTAACTAGGGTTATCACAGGCCTAGTTACTAGCAAGATGCAATAAGATATTCCAACAGCCACAAGCCCTGCAGACCATCCAGGCTATCCAGGTCGAATATCCGTTCATGAAGGGTACAACACATGAAAGTGTGCTGGAAATATGCTTTACTCGTCGGCAGGCTACAAGTCCACTTGTACGCCCAGATAACGGGATTGCCTGTAGCTGGGAAATCTTTTCATGACTACTGGGTTATTATAGTTATTAGCCTTAGTCAATTTTAGTAGGTACCCCTGACCGTGGTACTCAGGGGTCCCTGCCCTAGACATGATACGAAACAGTATTGGTTCATTTGTACAAACACAATCGTCTATGGTGTCCAAGCCATTCATTCTTGTCATGTCATGCTAGCCGTCGCAACAGCATTCAATAGTTCCTATCAGGCTTGTTTGTCATGTCATGTCATGTTATGTCATGTCAATTCACTTGTTATACCATGCCATGTACAATTATCAGTCCAGTCATGTCAATCAATTCGTGATTATCAAGTTCATAAAAAAGTGCAAGGACATAAAGACAATCGGGTACGCAAAAAGGGGCTCAAGACTCTACGCTAGCGAACCTCTACGCTAGGAGAAGAGGCCCCAAGCATAAAAATGCCTTTACGCGAGCAAGACCAAGGAAAGACCGCTTCTACGCGAGCGGGAGCCCTACGCGAGAGGGAACTCTACGCTTGGCAAGGCTCTAAACTAGCAAGCACCCTATGCAAGCGGAACTTTACGCACATGAGCACCCAAGTGAAACTCTACGCATGCAATGCTCTACGCGAGCAAGGGAGAGTCTACGCGAGCACGACTCTACGCGAATGGGAGTGGCCTCTGCGTAGAGTTCAAGTGAACTCGACGTAGAAAGGATTACGCTGGCACGCAATACATGTGCGTAAAGGGGTCACTACGCTGGCACGTTTAAGACGTGTGCGTAAAAAGGGGAAACACTACGTCAGCACGTTAAAATGTGTGCGTAAAGGAGAAAATGCTACGCTGGCACGTTAAACATGGGCGTAAAACTAAATACTACGCTAGCACATAAGAACGTATGCGTAAAACTTCATATTCTCCCCAAGGCTAAGACAAGCAGGCGTAAAAGCTCAAGAGCTCAAGAAAGCCCCATCTCGGCCAAGACTCGATGAAATCCAACCATTCCAAAACTAAACTTGCGTAACATCAGAATGCCTTCTACATAGAACTCTTAGTTTACGAAAACAAGCCAGTTTAGTAGATCAAAACCGAAAAATCTGAAAATGCAACAAACTTAGATCTACATGAAATGAACCATGAAAACTAAAAATGCTAAGTACTAAAGTGTCTTAGAATCTCGTGAGGAAGACAATGGAACAATAAAACTTGAGTTCCTTCATGAAGCAAGTTGTACTTGCCTAAGCTCTCTGGTAGGTGGAGAGAGTTAATGGAGGAAGAAGAAGAAGTAAATGAAGAAGTGAATGAGAGAGAAAGGGGTTGGTGGCTTATAAAGGAAGAGTGTGGGTGGTAGGTGGGGCTGGTCCACATGAAAAAACTGAACCAAGCCGAACAAAGCAAATGAAATGCCAAAATAAACCATGCAATGAGACATGCAATATGAGTCAAAAATACGTACACATATACCAAAATACGTAATACGAACTACGGGCGTTACAACTCTACCCACCTTAGAAGAATTCCATCCTCAAAATTTAATTAAGAGGCTAGAGAGGCAAGGACAAGCTATACTAATCACAAACAAGCTATACTAAGCAATAAATCAAACAATCAATCATGCAAGCAAGGAATCGAAGGCATGAGGCATAAGGAAGACATTATACCTCACGAATCAAACAGATCGGGATATCGCGATCGGATATCATCTTTACGCTCCCACGTTGACTCACCCAAAGAGTGATGACCCCAAGCAACACGGACTAACTTGATAGTCTTGTTCTTGAGTATCTTCTCTCTCTGGTCTAATTGTAAGTCCTAAAAATCAAGTTGCACCCATCAAATAAAGCACAAAAGTCCAAATTGCGTACCCATCAATAAAACGCGCTAACATGAACAGCGCTACAAATCAACTGCGCTAGGTTGAACTGCGCCAATGCCCAAGCGCGCTATGCTGACGTGGCAACGCCATCATTACCTGACAAGAAGATCAAATCTTTTGATAGCCTGACAGCCCAAAAAATGAGGAGTCTGTTCGTTTCTCGTGCAGCACAGCGTTCGAGAACAGCTCTACAATCCAGCACAGTCTGCCAGTCCAACCTGAGCGCAGTCTGCCAGATCTTCCTCAGCGCAGTTTGACCAAATCCAAATCCCAGCGCGGTCCAGCTGTCCGAATCCCAGCGCTATCCCTTGACTAGAGCTGAGCGCAGTCTGAAGCCAGTGCTATTCAAGTGGCACGATTCATCAAACTTTTTGAAGATAACTGACATTTATTACGTGGCTTACATGCCATCAATTGCTCGACATGTGCCAACCGCCTGTACACGACCAAGCACATTTCAATCAAACAATGCCACGCATCTAAATACAGTTAGCCCACGATCGAGAAACTGCCCAAAGGCCAGCGCAGTTTGTTGTTTGCGCAGTCTGTCACTGGTGCAGTCCAATGTGCGCAATCCAGAATAACTACAAAATAGTTATTTCTAGAACTCTATAAATAGAGTTTCAAGTTCTTCATTAAGGGGGATCATTATTCAAGATCATCAGAGATTAGTAGTTCTTGTCCAAGTGCTGCTGCATTCTTCAGAGGCTATCGTCTTCAAAGTTCACATCGTCCAAGGGATAAAGCGATCGTCTTCAGATCAGATTTCTACAGTTGTACTTTCCCAGAATTCATTGTACTCTTGTACTATTCTTTAAAGTTTATGAAATAAAAGACTTCTATTTTTGCAAACAAACTGGCGACTCTGCTGGGGACAACTTTCTCCTCCGACGAGGAAGTGACAACTCAATGTGACACCGCGTCTATCGGAAAGACGCAGAAGACTCTGGTTGTTAAGGTCAACTAGACTGCCTACGAAGCGATGATCAACTCTGGGGCTACTCGTCGCACTGTGACCTCTGCCAAAAGCAAGGTCCATTCAGTGTGGACCCCGAAGTCCTCTGTGCAGCCTGTTGTTTCTTCTGACAGGAGGCCAGTATCCACTTCTGCTCCTGCAAAATCCAGCATCCTCTCTGCTAAAGCGCAATCCAGAGCTCCTACGGCCCAGGCGCAGCACACTATCTCTTCTGATAGTATATCGGTGGCCTCTTCTGCCCGAGCGTAACTCACTGTTTCTTCTGCCAGGGCACAACCCAAGGCCCCTGTAAGCCAGGCGCAGCTCACTACTCCCTTTGCCACAGTGCAGCCTATAAATTATGCTGCTCTAGTACAACTCAAGACTCATGTTCCTCTGGTGCAACTCGTCGCCTCTTCTATACGCTAGCGCAGCCTGATGCTACCTCTTCTAGGACCCAACCCAAATCCTCTGTGTCCAAAGTGCCACCCACTCCTTCATCAAAAGCTTCTGCTGCTAAGGTACCATCTGCAGCACAAGCTACCAAGGCACCACTTACTGCACAAACGGCTGCTGCCTCCTCTGTCTTGGCGCGACCCAAAGAGGGTAGTCTCTTGACTATTCCCCCTTCTTCCTAAAATAAAGGGAAAAGCTCTCTGTCCCTTCCCAAATCTTCAGTTGCACTGGTGCAACCCACGGGGGGTAGTCTTTTGACTATTCCTCCTCCGTCTCAGAATAAACGGAAAGACCCTTTGGTCTTTTCTTAATCTTTCATAGTCCAAAACTTGGAAAACAACAGAGAGAAACGCTCATTGGCCAATCCTTCTTCACAAAATAAAGGAAAAGGCCATTTGGTCTTTTCCCAGTCTTCTCTGATTTTTACCTCGAAAGATCAATCTGAACGTGCCTCGGCACCAAACAGTACAAAAACTCTCTCAAACAAGAGTTCTTCTCTCCCTACTAAAGGGAAGACTATTGACCAGAGAGGCATCTTGCCTACTCCAGTAGCACACTTCCAAGATCTCCCAACTCTTCGGATATCCCGATCAAAGCAAAGAAAATTGCTAGTGTCTCAGACGGAGGCCCCTAGGGGTGAATTTATCGATCTACGAACTTATCTCAATAGACCAGTTTCTATGAAATACAAGCAACCAATGCCGAAGGTGAACTTGTATCAAAAGCAAACTTCCAGGAGGAAAAATCCTGACACTTATGCCAACGAGTTGAGTACTTCTCTGTATACTCATGGAACAAAGCATCTGAAGAATCGGAATCATGTTCCGAATGTCGTCAAAGAATATATCCCTGATCTTCGGGAACACCTCAAGCAGAAGTGGGACAACACTTCAACACCTCCAATCCAACCACTGGAACGCTATTGTAATCACAAGGTGGTTATCAAGTGTTGTTGTCAGACGACAAAACGATCTGTCTTCGATCGTTTAACTTCTGAACCAATGTCAGAAGACGAAGACGAGGTGTTCTATGCTTCTGTAAATATGGCTTCTCGAGACACTGGGGGTAGGAAGTGTTCAAAGCACGAAAAGCCCCGCAAGCCCAGTCAACGATATCTAGATTTACTCTATGGATCTTCTGAAGGAGTATTCCGACACACCCGATCTCGAAGTCGAGACACAGTCGATCGTAGGAATCTTTTATAAGATCCCTCTGGTCATCTTTCTATTTCTCACTCAGGGGATGATTCTTTCTCTGATTATGATACATACAGCAAAAGCTCTGAGCAGACAGTGTCTTCTACTGTACCCAGAGAAGTGTCAGCTTATGTTGTTACTGAAGATCCAGACGCTTTTAGTTCAGCAAGTCAAGAGCAACGAATAGCCGTACTGGAAGACAAATTGAAGACCATGACAGAAATGATCACAAATATGCATGCCGTTATCGTAGCTCAACATACGATACCACCGACTGCACCTGCTGTACATCCCAAGATTATAGCATCATCAGTGCCTGTCAATGCAGGTCTGGGGGTACCGTCTCCTCCAGTAGCCTCAATACCTATCCAAGTTACACCCAGTCATTCAGGGGCTGGGGGTAGTGCTTACCATGCTGTTCCTCCTCCTAACCCGGTAAGCCAGCCTATTACTTCTCCATCCTCAGGAGATGCCAATGAGGCTATAAAATTGCTACGTAATCAGTTCGAGGCCTTCAAAGGGAAAGACGGTCTACAAAGGCTGGAGATCAAACAACCTTATCCAGAAGAATGGAAGGAAGTCTCATTCCCTCTAAAGTACAAAATTCTTACGATCACGCTGTTTGACGACAACACTTCTCCGAGTCAGTTCATTAACCATTTTGAGGTAATGACTGTCCAACTCCAGCCAAGCGATGCTCTTCTTACCAGAGTCTTCGTCGACTGCTTAGCCGGCACAGCATATGATTGGTACCGCAGCCTGTCTGACGGCTCTATCACTTTCTTTGCCGGACTCAAGCAGATGTTCCTGGAACGATTCTATGAGGGTATCAACGATATGACTATATCCGCCCTCAATAAGATCAAGCAAAGACATAATGAAACTACTGAGAGTTTCATTGAACGATTCCGTCGAGAAGCACTCAAAATGCCTCCCAGAATCCCATCTGTTGTAACGATAGACACTTGTAAGTTAAACTTGTTGCCTATCATCAGCATGTGGACGGGGTCAACACAGTTCCAGGATTGGCTATCATTCATCGTCAATGCTAAAGCAGCTGAAGTTAGTGCTGAGAAGTTCAAACAGTTGGGGGTACACATATCTAACCCTGATCGAGATGAGCCTTCTGCATCCGGTAGCGGTAATCGCCAGAATAACCGTAAAGGCAAAGAAACCTTGAAAATCAACCTCAAGAGCAAGGAATCTTTAGCCGTTAACGTGGTTTAACCCACGACTACCTCTACTCCTTCTGCACCTCTACCAAAGGAACCCCGCCCAAAAGTAGAGTATTCCTTTGATGAAAATGATACAGCGAGCATCTTCGACTGTTTACTTAAAAGCAATAAATTGCAACTTCCTGACTCGAAGAAGCCTGACGAAGTCGGTAAGACTGACCACCCTAAGTATTGTGTTTATCACAGGTTCGTAGGGCATCCTACTCGGGCATGCTACGTGCTTAAAGGCAAGATTCAAGAGTTGGTCAACGCCGGTGTCATCACTCTCCAGCAGAATGAAAAGACTGTTACGGCCAATATGGTTTCTGTACAGTTCGGTGATTTCCCGCCGCAAGTGGTGCAGAGTGGCATCATCCCCATTTCCAAGGCCACTCTTGAGATTGAGAATCTTCCTCCTCCACGAAGTGAAGGTCTTGTCCCCTTATCCCTTGATAATGGCGAGATCATGTGGATTTATCCTGATCTTGTTTCAGATTTCGAAGTTCCTTCTTCCTCCAAGCAAAAAAGAACGCTCTAAGGGCAAGACAAAGAGCTACAATATGGTATCTTTTGACCCCATAGTTGAAGAAGAGATCCTATTGGGCACCAGGTCAGGGAAAACCTATCTACGGGAGCATCCCGAAACTCAGGAAGATCCTGCTTCGTCTTCCGATGCTGTTCTAGTGCAGCCTGTCTCTACAGAGGGCATCCCTTCTACATCATTACCGGTTGTGGAACCAACTCTTTCTAAACCGACAGCAGTCGATAAAGGCAAACAACAAGTCAGCTTTGACAAAGTTTTGAAGAAGTCTTCCCTCTCTGGACTTGAAAAGCCATATAACTTTGACATATTGGCTCAATTAGCCAACACACCGGACAGGTTATCCATCTTTGAGCTCTTACGCCTCTCTAAAGAGACTCGAGAAACATTGAGTGAGGATTTGATGCAGGCAGACACTTACCTAACTCTTCTCAAGAAACCTGAGTCAGAACCTGTCTCTTGTCTCCACTGTCACAGTATGCTGGAATTAATTCCAAACATCACCTTCACACTAGATGACATGTTGATGGAAGACAATCAACATGACCGTCCTCTCTACTTTACAGGATAAGTCGACACCATGAAGGTCGACCGTATTCTGATAGACCCAGGGTCAGCACTCAGCATCATGCATAAGACGATGTTGGATGCTCTGAAGATTCCAGTGCATAGCCTCTCCGGCACTATCACCACCATCCTGGGATTCAACCAGGGAAGAAGTGAACCTTTAGACAAGATACGCTTAAAGCTCCAAATTGGCAATCTTCGTACGAAGGTGACCTTCTACATTATAGACAACCATGGTTGTTCCTACAATGCTTTTCTAGGGAGACCATTCCTTCATGAACACAATATTGTTCCTTCTACTCTCCATCAATACTTCAAATACGTTGATGACAAAGGAGAGGTCCAAAAAGAAGTTGCGGATCTCTACCCTTTCAAAGGCGTTGAAGCATATTGCAATGATGCTCGCATGTACAAAGAAGAGTTTATGAAGGTAGTATTGGCCATGGATGGTGAGGAAGAACAAGAAGAAGTGCCCAATGACACTCTCATCATACCTGTCAAAGGGCGTGTCTCTCATCATCAATCCTCCAAACCACTGGCTATTCATCTGCTAGCCCGGAAGCAATCAATTGGTGATACTCAAGATAAAAGGGAGCTCGCCTCTTCTGAGCCACTGGTTATCGACTTACGTCGTAACAAGGATAAAAGGAAGCTTACCTCTTCTGAGCTACTGGTTATCGACCTCCATCATAACAAAGATAAAAGGGAGCTCACCTCTTCTGAGCCGCTTGTTATCGACCTTCGTCACAATAAGCCTAAACCTTCCTGCTCTGATTTTTCTCCTCTTGTAATCGATCTGACCAAGCCAGCTAAGGCTAAAGGTTCTGTTGTAAATACGGATGTACAAATCAATAAAAAAGTATCTACTTTCTAGTATACTGATGTCATTTATCATGCTAGATGCTATTTGGATATGTTAGATAGCTTTCTGTCATTTACGATAGGGTCGTACAATCCCTTCAGACAGAAGTATTATTTAAACATCCAGATGACTCATATTTTGTCATCCCTCTCGAAAGAGAGGTGAGAGTCCAATACTTTTTAGTAAAGGGCCAGAGCAAAAATTCAGCTATTCGGATGATAGCAAAAGTAACGATATGGGACGTCTCCAACTTCGTCTTTATAGTCAACAATCAAAAGACATCATCCGAAAGATGGGTTATGACTTCAAGAATGGCCTCAATTATGGCAAGGGTAGACGAACTCCTATCCGTACGGTTGTTCCGAAAGGAAAATCGAAGATGTACTATAGTAGGACGAAAAGAGGTCTCGGATATACTTCGCCTCCGATCTTATCTCCAGAAGTCTCTGAATCTGATAATGAGGAGCGCTCTGACTCTTCTGATTCCAGATCATGTGATTCTGACACCAGTATCGGCCAAGTTCATCGATTGATCGTATCTTCTAACATGGTCTCCGCTGAACTTCCAGAAGGCTATGACGAGGATATCGAAGAAAATCTCGAAACAGATCCTTGGGTTCAATGAATGGATACCCAATGGGAACTCCGATTCGAACAACGGGAACCTCCTACCGAAGATTAATTTGTTCAAATTGATGTAGGAGAAAATGGGTCACCTCGTCCAATATTCATCAGCAAGAACTTCTCAGAGGCGGATAGGCAAGAATTAATTCTTCTTATTCGAGAATACATTGATGTCTTTGCTTGGAGTTATGAAGACATGCCAGGTTTAGATCCCAAAGTTGCTACTCATAAACTAAATATTTTACCTAATGTAAAGCCAGTCAAACAGCAGCAAAGGCAATTCAAGCCAGAAATGATGGACGCAATTGATGATGAAGTCAAAAAGCTCATAGCTTGTGGCTTTATTCGAGAAGAACAACATCCAGATTGGATAGCCAACGTTGTTCCAGTCTTGAAAAAAAGTGGCAAAGTTCGAGTTTGTATTGACTTTCGGGATCTTAATGAAGCTTGTCCCAAGGATGAGTTTCCTCTCCCTATCACAGATGTCATGATTGACAATACTTGTGGGTTTAAAAGGATATCCTTCATGGATGGATTCTCTGGATACAATCAGATTCGGATGAATCCTGAAGATGAAAAATATACTTCTTTTCGCACTCCTCGTGGAGTCTATTGCTACACTGTGATGCCATTTGGTCTCAAGAACGCTGGTGCAACTTACCAACGAGCTATAAGTACCATCTTTCGAGATCATCTTCGTAAGACTGTCGAATTCTATGTTGACGATATTGCTGTCAAGAGTCATCTAAAGGAAGATCACATCCAAGATTTAAGAACTATCTTCAATCTAATGCGCCAACATCAGTTAAAAATGAATCCCACCAAGTCATTCTTGGATTTCTCTAGTGGTAAATTTCTTGGCTTCGTTATTACCTCTAAAGGTATACACGTGGATCCTGAGAAGATCAAAGCCATTCAAGAGATGCATCCTCCACGCAACTTAAAAGAGCTACGAGGATTCCAAGGTCGACTTGCGTACATCAGGAGGTTTATTTTAAATCTGTCTGGATGCTGTAGACCGTTTACTCAGTTAATGAAAAAGGGTGTATCTTTCGTTTGGACCGAAGAATGTCAACAAGCATTTGATGATATAAAGCGGTATCTGATGAACCTACCAGTTTTAGTGCCACCAATCTCAGGCATATCATTCTTTATTTATGTCCGTGCTATGGATCATTCATTGGGTGCTTTACTTGCCCAGAAGAACAAAAAAGGCCATGAATAAGCCATTTATTATCTTAGTCGTACTATGATTGGTGCTGAACACCATTATAGTCCGGTTGAGAAAGAATGCCTAGCTCTTATGTTCGCTGTTCAAAAGACTCGACATTATATCATTGGCCAAACCATTCACTTCATTTCCCGAGTTAATCCTCTTCGGGTACTAATGAAGAAGCCCAGCACACTCAATTCTCAACTGGCTAC
This sequence comes from Iris pallida, assembly GCA_029216955.1. NCBI lineage: Eukaryota > Viridiplantae > Streptophyta > Magnoliopsida > Asparagales > Iridaceae > Iris > Iris pallida. The sequence goes on along the minus strand of JANAVB010002196.1, from coordinate 1,351,202 downwards.
ATGGGCCATTCTGCTAGCCCAATACGACATGGTTTATGTTCCATAAAAGTCTGTTAAAGGTCAGGCACTGGCCGACTTCTTACAGCTCATCCTGTTCCGGAGACATCTAAGCTTTATGACGAAATTTCAGATAAAACATTGGAATCAAACATGATCTCTGAAGAATTTCCTACCTTGCGTCTGTTCTTCGACGGAGCATCTCGGATCGGACCAAATGGGACTATTGTTGCAGGAGTTGGAATTGTTCTAGTCTCTCCAGAAGGATTAGCTATCCAAAGAGCTTATTTCTTAGATCAGCTGTGCTCTAATAATGTGGCTGAATTCAATGTCTTGCTTATTGGACTCCAGCTAGCTAAACAGTTGGAAGTCGAATATCTTGAAGTCTATGGCGATTCTAAACTAGTTGTCAATCAGGTTAGAGGAACATACGAAGTTCGCCATCAAGATCTCGTGCCCTATCATGAAGCAGCGATTTATATGGCTACATCATTTAAAGCTTTCTTTATTGAATATGTCCGACGAGCTTGCAATACTGAGGCCGATGCTTTAGCTAATCTCGTAGCAGTCCTAGCAATTCCCGTCAAAAGACAACAAGTGGTTATTGTTTCCAATAGAGAGTTGTTCTGCATTGAAAACAATCGTAACATTGAATTCAACAATTTCGCCGAAGACAATGTTATCAATGAAGATTGGAGAGCCCCTTTCATCGATTTCGTAGTTTATGACATACTTCCTGAAGATCCTAAGAAGGCTACGAGTATTCGTCGATGATCCCTTCGATTCTACTACAATCAGACTACCAAGACTCTCTATCGACGGACTTATGGCGGTCTACTCTTTTGCTGTCTTGCTGGTGATGAATCAAAGCAGGTATTGCATGAAGCTCATGATGGTGTATGTGGAGCACATCAATCCGGACCTAAACTACAGGATCGTATCCGACGAATGGGTTACTACTGGCCCTCTATGGTGTATGATGCCATCGAATATGCAAAGAAATGTTGAGCCTGTCAAGTCCATGCAGATTTCATTCATCAACCGCCAGAATTACTTCATCCGACTGCTGCTTCCTGGCCTTTTGAAGCTTGGGGTATGGATATTATAGGTCCTATCAATCATCCTTCTTCTAAAGGACATCGGTTTATACTAGCAATAACTGATTATTTCTCCAAGTGGGCCGAAGCTATACCTTTGGCTGAAGTCAAAATCAGCAGCGTCATCAACTTCGTCAAACACCATGTTATTTACAGGTTTGGTGTACCTCGACGAATCATTCACGACAATGGACCTCAGTTCATCAGTCAAAACTTCACCAAGTTCTGTGACGATTATCGGATTGACAATATCGCCTCTACAGCTTACAACCCTGCTGCTAATGGCTTGGCTGAAGCCTTCAGCAAGACTATTATCAAGCTCCTTAAGAAGTTTGTATCTACTAACAAACGGAATTGGAGTGAAAAGCTTGGAAAATGTCTATGGGCCTACCGTACTACGGTCCGCAACCCCACAGGCTGTACACCTTTCTCTTTGGTTTACGGTTGTGAAGCAGTTCTACCCCTGGAAATTCAAATTTCTTTCTTGAGAATTGCCATCGCTAATGAACTTACTACGGAGAACAATGATCTTCTTCGACTTCAAGAACTGGAGGCGCTCGACGAGAAGCGGCTATTGACTCAACAACATATTGAATTATATCAAGCCCGCATCTCGAAGACTTTCAACCGCAAAGTTAAAATCAGAGCCTTTCAGAAAGGAGAACTCATTCTAACAGTCAGACGTCCTATGACTATGACTCACATGAGCAAAGGCAAGTTTGATGCAAAATGGGAAGGGCCTTATATCGTGAGTAAAGTCTTCTCAAATGGAGCCTATTAACTCACAGAGCTGGACGGTCGAGTTGCAATGATGCCTATCAATGGCAAATTCTTTAAAAAGTACTATGTATGAATGTAAAAGGGATTTATTGTAAATATGATAAGACAGTTCATAAATAAATTTTGATTTTATTTTATCTAAACGATGTTACATGATATCAAGGGCGAGAATCACTATCGTCCTTTTTAAAGAAAGGACGAGGACCACTGCCGTCCTTTTCAAAAATATAGTCAGCAAAGGAGCTGAGGACATCCTTGCTCGATTTCACTAGAAACGCGCAAGCGGCCATCCTCATAACCTCCTCTTCTTCAGTCTTCCCTGGCTCAACTAGGAAGTCCAAGATATCCTGTCGTGGCTTGGGTATAGACGAACCTTCATCCGCCTCCGTCTGCTTTGGCTGGATTGGTTCGGCTGGACGTTCCTCAGTGACTTCTTCGACCTTTGAGAGCATCTCAGCCTTCTTGGATGCATCTTCAGACGACATTTTATGATTAAAATTGAAACTGATCATTCCATCTGAATTTTTGTTTTATTTATAGACAGAGATTCTTGAGATAGTCTATTACGAGAACCGAAGCGACGTGTTCTTTACGACATTCATTCCATCATCCGACGGTTCATCCGTTCATTCCATCCAAACGGTTCATCCATTCATTCCATTATTAAGACGGTTCATCCGTTTATTCCCTTCATTCCACGGTTCACCCGTTCGCTCCATCCAATTGACGGTTCATCCGTTCATCCCGATGATTCATTTCATTCATTCTGACGACTCATCCGTTCATCCATATTAGCAACTTGTTACGTATTGATTACCTCTGATTAAGTTGTCTATCGAAATAATGATATTCAAAAAAAAATATTCCGCCATGTCTACATTACCTCTGAGCAGATATAATGAATATAATTATTTTCTAAATCGAGAAATATATCATGTCCTGAACCTCTGAATATATTTTCTATCGCTATTATTTATATTCGTAAAGGGATATGCAACAAATAATAGATCCACAAAATAGTGTCTTTTCATTGATCAAGAGAAGACATTACAAAAAGACATATCACAAAGAAGAAAATACAGAAAGTTTTCTTATTCAGCCGGAGGGGTCATCAGATTAGCTATCTGCTGCTTCAAGGTTTGGAGTCGTTCATCACGAGAATCCAGCACCCGCCTTCTAGCCTCTGTCATTCTAGATTCAGCGTCAAATGTTGGCAAGGTCACTAGTCGACGAGCAATTTAATCCTGATGAAACTTGACAAACTCATTCTTCTCATGGGTCAGAACGTCCAGTTGCTGAACTGCGGCTTGATGCTGTGTGGTCTCTTCTTCAAGAGCAAGTTGAACGATTCTCAACTCCTCTTGAAGTCGAGCAAACTCTGCCTTCATATCAGCAACCTTCTTCTCTTTCTCTCCAGCAGTAGATGCTACTATATTTAGCTGAGAGTCGAACTCTGAAGACTTCGCAGCAAAAGTGTCCAAAAAATTCTTAAAATCAGCTCTCGAGACCTCAGCTTCTCGAGTCATTCTCTCGAACTCGGCATGCACGAATGGCTCTACATCCCCTTGGTTAAGATCTTTGAAAATCTTGATTGATTCCTCCAGCTCATCCAGCACATGTTCGAGGTAAGCAGCCTGAGCTTCATCACCTTGATCTCGGATGCCGCCGATCAGATAAGAAGTTGGACTTCTGACAGTGATGAAACCAACAGTTTCTTTCTCCATTACACTTTGTACCAAAGGTCCCAAGGAACTGAAGAAGAAATTGGTGAAGGAACCAACTACAAATTTGTTAGTAGCTACTGCACTAGGTGTAGTAGCTACTCCTACAGAAGCTTCAGCAGCGGATGTTTTTGAAGACGAAAGTTCGACATCTTGAACATGGGCTGTAGCCTCTTTTGACAGGGGAGCCATAGTGGAGCTAGTTGTCCCTCCCGGATGTTCCTCTGCGAAATCAAATAAACATCATCAGTTTGTTGTCATAAGGGCTATCAAAACAAGATCAAAATGAAGGCAAGCTTACCAATGATGGATTTAGTGACAAGATTGTCATTTAATGAAATAGGCTGGGGCTTCGCGGAAGTAGTTTTAGACATTATTGCCTGACTACTTCCCGCTTCGGAGCCGCCTGATAGATGATGGCTGCCGCTGGCTATCGCCTCTGTCTGCACCATGTCAGTGCATACCGGAAGAATCAGAGAAGGTTGAATTTCTGTATGAATGAAAGTTAAAACATCAGTCATCTGATCTATAAATGAAGATTATCAAAATCAGTCAATGCCTCTTTGATCGGTGACAATAGCTTCCTCTGGTGCTACTTCATTAGCAGCATTCTTCTCCTGGGATGCATGGATAGCAGCATCCTCTTCCGGAATTAGATTGTCATTAACATCCTCCGTCGATGTTTCCTCGTCATCTGCCCCCTCCTCTTGTGCTTCCTCATCATCACTTGCATCGACTGGATCTATGTCATGGAAGCCGAAGTCACATCCATCCAGAGCCTCGATCATCAGTCGATCTTCTTCAGCACGACGCGATCTTGGTGTAGCTGGAAGATGAGCAGCTTCCATTGCAAGTGTAGGAGATGGCAATATTTTGAGAGACGATTCCGACTCATTGATTGGGGTCGGAGTTGCAGTCGCTTCTCTTGCTTTTGCAGCCTCATTTTTTGTCTTCGCGGTCTCTTCTCTTATGTCTGCGACCTTGTCCTTTATCTCTGCACTGGTAGCTCCTTCTTGTGTATATGTCACCTGCCTAGGCTCAGGAGAAGGTGTAGGAGAAGGCATCATAACTCCGACAGCAACACTTATCAGGACCGATGTATAGATAGGTCTTGGGGGAGTGGTCACTTTCTTTCTGAAAGCTATTTTCTTCCTGCGTAGAGGTTCTTCAGGACTCTCTACGTCTACAGCGTGTGTTTGTCTTTGGATGGAGGTCGGGGTCGTCGTCTCTTCTCTGTGAGCTGATTCAGCATGTTGCCGAGACTGCGATCGAGTAGTGACTCTTTCCGAAGAGTCTATAGCGGTCTTCTTCTTAGAGACAGGAGAAGATGGTTCTTCTACCTTCCCCTTCTTCTCCTTGATCGGAGATCTTACAACTTTCAAAGAAACACGCAGCGGTTCATAGACTTCTTCAGAGAAATTGGCTTCCCTCGAAGCTTCTAGAGGTGCATCAGCAGGCTCGTGTTCTTCATCATTTCCAGAAGGCAACAAAACATGTGCTCCTTTCCTAAAGCGTGTCACCGTCGCAAAGCTGTCTGTTAAATTGAAATTCTCAGCAAAAGTATTTGCTGACGTATAAAAGATTGAATAAGTGTACAGCATGCGTGGGCCACGGTCGTTCCATGTAGGCATCAAGAACGTTGTCTTTGTGTCACGGGCATTGTAATAGGCTCAAGCCCGGGCTCCATCAATCAAATAACCTTTTTCCTGTAAGCATGTTATGGCATTGCCCACATGGAATTGGTCATAGCCAAATTGACGTGCAAAACGGCTTGGGAGGTAAGGTTCAAGATAACATTCATCTTCGAATCGGTATACTAGATGTGATGGCCGAATTGTCCTCAGCCAGTCGAAGGTTGTACGACCCAAAGGTGGCACTCTCACCGAATCAATGAGGTTTGTCGGTACATATTCGTAACCGGCTGGAGGTGGAACACAGTAGAAGTTCCATCCTTTGCCCAGATTCAAGACTCGTCGACAGTATTTCAAAGTGGTATAGATTCACTTGCATCCGGAGTATCTTCTTAAGAAACTGCCGCTCACTGCCCCCATAGCAGGGTTCATTAGAGAAGGATGGTGTAGAAGCAGCCATCCAAACAAATATGTATACGGCAGTTCCAGCCGAGGGAAATGTCCCTTCTCGCCTTTTTTTCGAACCATTGAATCAACGAAGAGACGGAGGCCGGCGTTCATCCTGCACGTCATTGCTGACAACAAGTCCATCCGGTAGCCAAAAACTAGACGGACGACAGCAAACAACACACCACGATGGAAGCGGTCAACTGCACTGGCCCCAGGAACAACATATCGTCGAAGCCAGTAAGTAAGAAAACCTGCCAGTTGGGCTTCTTTCAACATGGGCCTATAACTCATCCTTATGTAGCTCTCGACTATGTCTCCTTCCTTGAAAGGAGGATACTGAAGATCATCTTTGATCTTGATATCCATCTCGTCGTGCTTCTCCATCAACTCTATCACCTCGCTGTTGCTAAGCGGTTTGAAGAAGTTAGGATTGCAGTTCTCATGTTCTTTGGTCTTCTTCTCAATAATATGGTTAAGGAAACGATACGGCAACCACTTGGTCGAATAGCAAGTGCCGGCCGTGCCACTCTTGTAGTATAGAGAACAAATCTTGTAATGGCATAGTAGCTCTTCAAAAATATCTACCATGCTGGCATTTTCCCTACGTAGCTTGTCCAACTCATCATTTGTCGGGACATACTCTTCATAGGGGATATCCCCCATTGGCAGATTAGAGATGTATTTCATCTCATGCAAGGCTAATCCAATTTCCCCGCGCGGCATCATAAAGGTCCCAGTCCTGTAATTATATCTCTCCGCCAATACAAGAAATAAATATGGATTCGGGGGAAAGCCATAGACAGTGGCGTACACTGCCTGATACAGATCAATTTTTTTGAATTGATCTTCAAATTGGACCAATATCCAATTGGTCACACAAATCCACCTTTTATTATCCGGGTTCACAAGACCTGACAACCGTAGATCTTGGTCCGGATATCTCCCTTCCACCTTTGCAAACTCATTTACGAATATGGGGGTCCTTACTGGCAGCAGCAGAGAAGAATCCTCCGGCGGGATGCTATCGGGTTTTAGTCCTCTGAGTAGAGAGCTATGTCGCTCAGAAGAACTGTAGAATACATCTTTATGGTCTGGTCCTTTCTTAACACATATGTTACCCATGCGGGCCTGTTGTAGTGGAGTTATGTCCCACTCCATCCTTCGGGGATAGCTTGTAAAAGCGTATCTGGACAGAGGAAGACATCTGGAGATCTCTGTCCGATATATCATTTTCTTGCCCCTTGGGAAGATTCTCTGTTCCATACGAGGCCTCGGCTGTGAGTTCTTGTCAAAAGTCTCACCAAACAAAAACAGAGGTTTCTTGTGGGTGACAGTATCAGCAGTCTGAAGAGGTTGCTCGTTCATCAGACACAATAAGGTATCATTATCTTGTGTAATCAGGATAGCCTGCCGAGATGACAGTAAAGCATATTGAAGAAAAGAGACATGTGAGAGATCTTTCTTGAATTCTGATTCAGACAGAGATCTTGCAAGAACCTCGTAGTTTGGATCTTCTCTAAGGTTAACTGCATCGATGAAGAGACAAAAATCAGTACGTACAAAAGAAATTAAAAAAATTCCTCACAGTTCATCAAATTGCGCTGTGTGAAACAATCTATCCAATTGTGCCAGCACAGCCTACGTGCGCAAGACATCAGATTGTGCCAGCACAGTCTACGTGTGCAAGACATCAGATTGCGCCAACACAGCCTACTTGTGTAAGATATCAGATTGCGCTAGCACAGCCGACTTGCGCAAAACATCAGTTTGTGCATCGATGCGCAAATCGACGGATTGCGCTGAACACTCTGTCAGCGCTCTCCAACCGATTACGCAAAGATACAGTTTTCATAAAAATGAAAACTGTTGTACATGCAGCCGAAACCCTAAACAGGGTGGCGTAAGTGATTGAGAATACCATCAATCTCTAAAAAGAGAGAGGCATGAAGGTTCAAAAACATCAAAAACCCTAAAAAGGGGTTTCGATCATGGTTCATCATTCACCTTGAAAAGCTGGATGGCCCGTCTCGTGACAAGATACTCGCGGTGCAACACGAGTCGAAGGTTCGGCAGGAGCCTTTCCCTTCTCGATGGCCGATCGCTTAGGCACCATTGGTGTCGACGACGAGAGGAAGAAGAAGAAGAAGTCGGAGTAGGAGAGGAGTTTTTGCTCTTGAGGATTCGAAAGCAAGTAAAGATTAAAAGAATGGGAGATAAAACTATTTATAGTTTCTCACAGAAACATAACAGTCACCACCGATTGCACCGAGAAAATCGGAGCTAATTCCTCCAAACGCGCAGTGGAACCGCAACTTGATTTCAAATTTGAAATTCAAAGTATTTCGAAACTTTGAATATTTTCAAATTTTGAAAACTTTGAATGGGGTCTTGTAAGTCCTAAAAATCAACTTGCACCCATCAAATAAAGCACAGAAGTCCAAATTGTGCACCCATCAATAAAATGCACTAACATGAACAGCGCTACAAATCAACTGCGCTAGGTTGAACTGCGCCAATGCCTAAGTGCGCTATGCTGACGTGGCAACGCCATCATTACCTGACAAGAAGATCAAATCTTTTGACAGCCTGATAGCCCGAAAAATAAGGAGTCTGTTCGTTTCTCGTACAGCACAGCGCTCGAGAACAGTTCTACAATCCAGCGCAGTCTGCCAGTCCAACCTGAGCGCAGTCTGCCAGATCCTCCTCAGCGCAGTTTGATCAAATCCAAATCCCAGTGCGGTCCAGCTGTCCGAATCCCAGCGCTATCCATTGACTAGAGCTGAGCGCAGTCTGAAGCCAACGCTATTTAAGTGGCGCAATTCATCAAACTTTTTGAAGATAATTGACATTTATTACGTGGCTTACATGCCATCAATTGCTCGACACGTGGCAACCGCCTGTACACGACCAAGCACATTTCAATCAAACAATGCCATGCGTCTAAATACAGTTAGCCCACGATCGAGCAACCGCCCAAAGGCCAGCGCAGTTTGCTGTTTACGCAGTCTGTCACTGGCACAGTCCAATGTACGTAATCCAGAATAACTACAAAATAGTTATTTCTAGAACTCTATAAATAGAGTTTCAAGTTCTTCATTAAGGGGGATCATTATTCAAGATCATCAGAGATTAGTAGTTCTTGTCCAAGTGCTGCTACATTCTTCAGAGGCTATCGTCTTCAAAGTTCACATCGTCCAAGGGATAAAGCGATCGTCTTCAGATCGGATTCCTACAGTTGTACTTTTCCAAAATTCATTATACTCTTGTACTATTCTTTAAAGTTTGTGAAATAAAAGATTTTTGTTTTTGCAAACACTAATATAGACACGGGCCTCTCCTCATACGAAAGGTTGGTACCAATAACCAATTTCGAATGATCCATGATGTGGCTCGGGTCCGGGATATACCGTCGTAGTTGGGATACATGGAACACGTCATGCACCTCACTTAGCGATGGCGGAAGAGCGAGACGATAGGACACATCACCTACTCGCTCAAGGATATCGAATGGCCCTATATACCTAGGACTAAGCTTTCCCCGTACGCCAAAACGAATGATGCCACGGTTAGGCGAGATCCTAAGGAATACGTGTTCGCCGACAGAAAATTCAAGGGGGGCGCCGATGAGAATCGGCCCAATGGCGCTGGAGATCTTGTGCGACGCACAGATGATCTCTGACTCTTCTGACCACCTCAACTATCTGAGTAGTCATTTCTGGACCGAGTATCTGCCTCTCTCCAATATCGTCCCATGCTAGCGGAGATCTGCACTTCCTACCATACAATACCTCGAACGGTGCCATCTGGATACTGGCTTGGAAACTGTTGTTGTACGAGAACTCCACCAGGTACAGGTGATCTTCCCACGAACCATCGAAGTCGAGTGTACAAGATCTCAACATATCTTCCAAGGTTCTAATGGTATGCTCTGACTGGCCATCTGTCTGCGGATGATAAGCTGAGCTGAACTGGAGGTGAGTTCCCAAACTCTCTTGCAGACTGCGCCAAAAGTGTGACGTAAATTTTAAATCTCTGTCCGAGGTGATACTGACTGGTACACCATAAAATCTGACGATCTGCCTGAGGTACATCTCTGCTAGCTGAGCCGTCGACCGACCAACTCTGAACGGGAGAAAGTGAGCTACCTTGGTGAGTCTGTCGACTATAACCCAGATAGCATCTCTCCCAGCTGGGGATCTAGGTAACCCAGTTACAAAATCCATGGTAACGTGCTTCCATTTCTATTCTGGAATCGGCAAGGGCTGAAGAAGTCCAACCGGTCTCTGATGCTCAGCTTTAACTTGTTGGCAAACCAAACACCGAGAGACAAACCGGACTATCTCCCTCTTCATGCCATTCCACCAAAAGTGCTGACGGATATCACGGTACATCTTCGTGCCTCCGGAATGAATAGAATACTGCGAACTGTGAGCTTCTGCCATGACTTTCTGTCTGATATCTCCACTGGGTACACAAAGACGCTTACACTGTCGAAGTGTACCATCTTCATGAATGTATAACTCTGGCCATCGTCCTGTCTCACACTCTGCTCTGAGTCGCTGAAGCTTGGAATCTGCTGACTGCCGGATCCTCTCGACTATAGTGGACTGAACTTGCATGTTGGCCATCAATGCTACATTGGTAGGAAGGACAACTTCTATACCTATCTTCTGAATATCTGCTAATAACTATGGTTGCGCTGTTAGAAATTAAACTCCAGCTATCCTGCTCAATGCATCTACAATAACGTTGGCCTTTTCAGGATGATATTGCAGGTTGACATCATAATTCACAAGTAGCTTTAGCCACCTTCTCTGACGCATGTTGAGATCCTTCTGGGTGAATACATACTTCAGGCTCTTGTGGTCGATAAAAATCTCCACCCTATCTCCGTACAGATAGTGTCTCCATAGCTTAAGTGCAAACATTACTGCTGCCAACTCCAAGTCGTGGGTCAGGTAATTCTTCTCATGATCATGAAACTGACGTGATGCATAAGCAATTACCTTCCCATGCTGCATCAAAATGCATTCTAAACCTCTGCCTGAACCATCACAATACACTGAGAATCCTTCGGTCCCATCTGGAAGTGTCAGAATGGGTGCCGTCATCAAACCTCGCTTCAACTTCTCAAAAAATTCCTGACATTCTGCTGTCCAAACAAACTGTACATCCTTGCGGGTCAACTAGGTCAATGGCGCTAAAATCCGAGCAAAGTCTGAAACAAATCGCCGGTAGTAGCCAGCCAATCCAAAAAAGCTACGAACTTCCGCCACTGTACTGGGTACTGGCCATGTCTCGATAGCCACGATATTCTGGGGATCCACTTCTACTCCTTCTCTGGTGATGATATAACCCAAGTATGAAATGCGATCGAGCCAGAACTCGCATTTACTGAACTTCGCGTACAACTGGTGCTCTCTGAGAATCTGGAGGACAACTTTGAGATGCTGCTCATGCTCTGCTTCACTCTTGCTGTAGACCAGGATGTCGTCTATGAACACAATCACGAACTGATCAAAATAAGACATAAAGATACGATTCATGAGGTCCATAAATACAGTCGACGCATTGGTTGCTCCAAATGGCATAACAAGGAACTCCCAATGCCCATATCTAGATCTGAAACTGTCTTCGAGATGTCCTGCTCTCTGACTCTGATCTGATGGTATCTTGACCACAAGTCAATCTTCGAGAATACTGCTGCCCCCTTGAGTTGATCAAACAAGTCATCTATCCTCGGAAGAGGATTTCTGTTCTTGATTGTCACTGAGTTCAAGGTACGATAATCTACACATAATCTGGACGTATTATCCTTCTTTTTCAAAAGAATCATCGGGGCTCTCCAAGGCGATCCACTTGCACGAATGAATCCCTTGGTCCTGAGTTCTTCAATCATCTTGTACAATATCTCCAACTCTGACGGCGCCATCCTGTAGACTCTCTCCGACACTGGGGCTGTCCCTGGGATCAAGTCGATAGTAAACTCGATCTCTCACTCTGGCGACATTCCTGGAAGCTCTTCTGGAAAAACATCTGGAAACTCTTCGACTATCCGGGGTAACTGTATTGCTGCTACTGCCATCCGCAATACTGGAGGAGAAGGTCCAACTTCATCTCGGGAAAAGGAAAACTCTGGCTCGCTTGGAATGCTAAAAACAACCCTGCCACTACCTCACCTGGTGCCAGTCCTTCTTCTACGGTCATCGCTATTGCCTGACCATGTCCTCCGGGTGTGGGTCCCTCTGCTGAAAACCTCTCTGTCTGCTCTGAATCAGGGCTTGGGCTTGTACATACTGCTGGAGGTATTTCTGCTGGAAGGCTTGGGACTGAGGTGGCAAGGGCCTCGGAAACTGTTGCTGCTGCTGGACTGATACTGGGGCTGGCCCCCTAACCGAGGGACTAGAAAAGGTAGAAGATGAACTCCCCCAATTCGGGCAGTTTCCAATCCTGTGGTCCGGTGCTCCACAAACTAAGCACAATCCCTGTGCTCTGCGACATTCGGACACCACGTGCCCTGGCTTCCCATAATGAGTGCAACCCATTGCGGAAGACTGCTTCTGCTTCTGCTGCTGGAGAAATGCTGGGGTCGAATGCTGAATCGACGTAACGGAATCCGCCCGCCTCGGAGCTCCAATGGTCAAAGCCCTGGCTGTCGGAGCTGGTGCTGGAGACTGGTTCATCTGGCCGTGAGACCGCTTCCGATTTCTGGTCCGGTCCACGATCCTCTGGGAGGTATACTCGTGCCTCCTAGATGCTCTCAATACTGCATCAAAAGTCTGATGCTCAAACTGCTCCACTGCCAAAAAAATCTCTAGATGGAGCCCCTGCTGGAACCGCTGGGCTCTGTCGAACTCGGTCGCTTCCAAGGTGGGAGTAAACCGACTAAGTCTCAAAAACTGGGCCGCATATCCGTCGACCGTCCTGTCTATCTGCTTCAGATTGGTGAACCTCGTCTGTAGATCATACCGAGCTACAGCATCGAAGTACTTGGTCTGGAATCTCTTACGGAATACTGTCCATAAACAGGTGCCACTAATCCAACGGCCTGTGCCGTCTACCAGCTGCGGGCAAGATCCAATAACTGTAGGCATACTACCGCCACCTTCTTGTTCTCGGGCGTCTTCGCCGCTTCTAGAATCACTTTTGTATCCTGCAGCCAAGCATCTACGGCAATCGCATACTCATTGCCGTCGAAGAAGGGAGGGTTCAAACGCTTGAAGCTGTTGGCCGCACTGTTACCTTGATGACCACCTCTGCTCAGAGTATCTTGTACTGCCTGGTACAGGGCATTGCCCCGACGATCTTGAGATGCTAGCAATGTCCTGATGAGACCCACCAAGGTGCCATCATCAGGCTCTGCAAGCTGGACTGGCTGAACTGGTGGCTCTTGACCCCCAGTAGGTATGACTCTGGAGGCTACTCCTGAACCTTGTTAGCAATTCGGCAAACGGAAAAAATTCGAAACGGCAAAAGTACGAGTATAAATCGGTTCAGTGCAAATAAAATACGTTCAAAAATTCGGTCAAATGTTCGAAAAATAAAAATATTAAGGTTAGAAATTTTACATTCTTAAATATGTTGTCAAATTTGGTTAATTAAACAGGTTCCTAGCATGTTTATTGTAGCAAATTTGTTAATAAATTATACAGAACATGTTTAAAACTTCGCATGCTTAAAATTTATGTACTAATTTGGATCTGTCAAAAGTACGCAAGTATTATACGTTTATGAAAGATACGGAAAAGTTCGCGTATAATACGAGTTTTATTCGGGTGATTGCTAACAAGGCTCCTGAATGCTGGGCTTGATCTCCAGATTGCTGCTGGCCCACGGGAGGTGCTCCGCCTTGCCGATCGGTAGGACCAGGAACAATGCCGCTGAAGAAGACGACACAGGGAACAATAAGGAAGGACCAGGAAAGATCAAAGATACAAACATGTGATCAGGTCAAGAATTCAGGAATTCAGAGGATACGAGCAGAGATCAAGGGCGAGTGCTGATTAAGACATCTATTCGGTAAACCCTCACATATCTTGATTCACAAGACCTGCATGGGCCACCACTTAAACCATGTAACGTTCTAGAACCAGAATAATGGAGAGTGGGGGCGGACATAGCCAGCTACGTATATTGAAGTGCAACCCACCTCGCTATACGATCACGGCTGTCTAGATACATGAGGGTTTAACTACAAGCCATCATTCTCTTATGGTCATGAACAAGCCTATTGTCTCAATCTCAAGCAAGTAATAACAGTTACAAGATGTCAGAGCACCAAATATACAATAGTAAGGCGTCCCATATATTACATATTTGGATGATCATGAAGCTAGTCATACAAAATGTGAAGACTAGCAAGAGTTTCAGTCATACATGATCAACCCTAGGATTTGTTAATCATGCTACAGCCCGTAGGCAGACAGTAAGTAAAGTACAATCGAGCTAACACGTGCTCATCGGCTAAACGCCTCAAAAGAATATTTTTACATTAGAGTGGAAGAGCAAAATAAAACCCACTCGTTGCCAGGGTTACGCCTGGTGGTCACCATCTGGCTGGAAGGTAGGGAGATCCTCTGGAGCTACTCCGGTATCTGGTCATGCAAAACCAGCTGGGTCAGATCCCAGAAAGAGCAAGTGCCACAAAGGAGGCTTCACTTAAGAACTAAAACCAACAATTAGCACAAAACATAACTATATAATAAAACTGGAGATATGGAAAATCATGATGATATACGATAAGATAACCATGGGACTATTCAGATAACCAAGTTACAAGCCTTAAATCAAACAAGGATCGGGGTTGTAACCCTTCATCTGAACGAAACTTGGTCTCCCACCATTTATCGATAAGTAAAGCACAAGCAATCAGGTCATGTTACAATCTTGTACAGGATCATGACAAGACTAGACTGGGTTAGACTCCATCCAATCAATCACGGCCAATCAATGAGTACGGCTTGATACTTTAACTAACTAGGGTTATCACAGGCCTAGTTACTAGCAAGATGCAATGCGATATTCCAACAGCCACAAGCCCTGCAGACCATCCAGGCTATCCAGGTCGAATATCCATTTATGAAGGGTGCAACACATGACAGTGTGCTGGAAATGTGCCATACTCGTCGGCAGGCTACAAGTCCACTTGCGCGCCCAGATAACGGGATTACCTGTAGCTGGAAAATCTCTTCATGACTACTGGGTTATTCTAGTTATTAGCCTTAGTCAATTTTAGTATGTACCCCTGACCGTGGTACTCAGAAGTCCCTGCCCTAGACATGATGCGAAACAGTATTGGTTCATTTGTACAAAAAAATCGTCCACGGTGTCCAGGCCATTCATTCTTGTCATGTCATGCTAGCCGTCGCAACAGCATTCAATAGTTCCCATCAGGCTTGCTTGTCATGTCTTGTCATGTCAATTTACTTGTTATACCATGCCATGTACAATTATCAGTCCAGTCATGTCAATCAATTCGTGATTATCAAGTTCATAAAAAAGTGCAAGGACATAAAGACAATCGGGTACACAAAAAGAGGGCTCAAGACTCTACGCTAGCGAACCTCTACGCTAGGCCATGAGACCCCAAGCGTAAAAATGTCTTTACGCGAGCAAGACCAAGGAAAGACTGCTTCTACGCGAGCGGGAGCCCTACGCGAGAGGGAACTCTACGCGGGCAAGGCTCTACACTAGCAAGTACCCTATGCAAGCAAAACTTTACGCGCACGAGCACCCAAGTGAAACTCTACGCACGCAAGGTTCTACGCGAGCGAGGGAGAGTCTACGCGAGAATGACTCTACGCGAGCGGGAGTGGCCCCCGCATAGAGTTCAAGTGAACTCGACGTAGAAAGGATTACGCTGGCACGCAATACGTGTGCGTAAAGGGGACACTACGCAGGCACGTTTAAAACGTGTACGTAAAAAGGGGAAACACTACGCCAGCACGTTAAAATGTGTGCATAAAGAAGGAAATGCTACGCTGGCATGTTAAACGTGGGCGTAAAACTAAATACTACGCTAGCACGTAAGAACGTGTGCGTAAAACTTCATCTTCTCCCCAAGGCCAAGACAAGCAGGCGTAAAAGCTCAAGAGCTCAAGAAAGCCCCATCTCGGTCAAGACTCGATGAAATCCAACCATTCCAAAACCAAACTTGCGTAACATCAGAATGCCTTCTACATAGAACTCTTAGTTTTCGAAAACAAGCCAATTTAGTAGATCAAAACCGAGAAATCCAAAAATGCAACAAACTTAGATCTACATGAAATGAACTATGGAAACTAAAAATGCTAAGTACTAAAGTGTCTTAGAATCTCGTGAGGAAGACAATGGAACAATAAAACTTGAGTTCCTCCATGAAGCAAGTTGTACTTGCCTAAGCTCTCTGGTAGGTGGAGAGAGTTAATGGAGGAAGAAGAAGTAAATAAAGAAGTGAATGAGGAGGGAGAAAGGGGTTGGTGGCTTATAAAGGAAGAGTGTGCACTACAACAAATAGGGCATACCATAGCAGTTTATCTATAGCGTTCAAGCCTCCCTGCTATATAATGTCATCATCAATAGCGTTCATTCCGCAGTGCTATTAAAAGAGTGTATAATAGCAGTTTATCTATAGCATTCGAGCCTCCCTGCTATTATAATATCATCATCCATCGCGTTCATTGTGAAGTGCTATTAAAAGTTCATACAATAGCAGTTTATCTATAGCGTTTATGCCTCCCTGCTATTTTGCTGTTAAGAGAACTTTATATAGCGTGTTATGAATGCTGTTAAATGTATAGTTTTTTCTGGATGCTGCTTATGTTGCTATGCCCGTATGTCAAAGTAAGGTATCCATTTCGATCAGGAACGGCATCGTATTCTATATATTTTACATAATTAAAATACTATACCAAAATGGATGATTTGTGACAATTATAATTATCCAACAACGACGTATAAAAACTGTTGTTGCATTTTTGACGGATTGGAATTATTGTTTAATATCAAATATATTTCAGTAAAACAGTACCTATGGATTTGACGAGTTTAAATAGTTGTTTAACTTCCAAATTTTGTTGAAAATTTTGGACGCTGTATCCGGTCGACAAAATGCTTTTCCCCATTCTCCTCTCTTACTTCTTCTTTTTTTCTAAACTTTTTTTCCTTTCTCTCTCTCTCTCTCCCATTTTCTATGGACTCCCTTTTCCTCTCTCTATCGAAGATTGGGGCCGCAAGGGGGCTATTGCCATACCGTATCGCGAGAGAAGCAATAGCCTCAGGGACTTGGCTGGTCCATCGGCAGAGCACCGACCACCGACGACTCGTAGTCCAAGGGATTGGAACCCTAAAAAATTTCTATCGTCGTGCCTCCGTCACCGCCACCGAACTCCGTCGAGCAGGTTATAAGGACGTCAATTCCTACCTAGGGTTTGGAACCCTAAATTTTTTCTATGATTATGTGTTTGGTAAACCGTATTTGGAGGTGGAATTTGGATTTTTATGGATTTGGAGACAAATCCATGGAATCCTATGTTTGGTTGGAGATGGATTTAGATATGGAAAGTATGACAAAATCCAAAACTTGGAATTGGTTGGATTTTGGAGGAAAATAATAATTATTCTTTAATAATTTCGTTAAAATATTTATTATTTAATAATTTTGTTAAAAATTAGTAAATTAAAAATTAGTTAATCTTTAATAATTTCGTTAAAAATATTTATTCTTTAATAATTTCGTTAAAAATTAGTTAATTAATAAAAAAACTATTTTATTAGTATTATTAATTAATAAAAATAGTATTATTAATTAAAAAATTAGTTAATTAGTTAATTTTGTTATAATCATAATTAATAATTTACTTTAAGGCATAACTATGTAGGGGCCGATGAACTTTAGTTATTCAATTAAACTCCTAACTATGGTTTATTACATATGCATCAACCTGTTGGCACCACATTATTCAAGAAATTTTATCAGCTTTAGGGTCATAGTGGTTGGTGTAGCATTGTAGAAGCATGGAAAATAATAAAGAAAGATCCATGCGGCTCAGAGAAGTCATGCGGCTCAAGGATCCATGCGGATCAAGGATCTATGCGGCTCAAGAAAGGCCTATGCGGCTCAAAGAGGAGCCACGTGGCACGCAAACAGCTCTCTCGTTCGTCCTTTACTACATTAAATGCCTTGACGGCTGACATCTCTGACAGTTCTGACACAAAGATATCATTATGACTCCCTCATAATGACGAACTCCTTGGGAAGCGAAGAAAATCTCTGATACGATCCCCCGAGAGTCAGAAACCTTCATGTGGCCTTGACACGTGGACAGTCGTATGCGGCTCAAGTGGAGACTCCCCCATACGGCCCTAGCGGAGGCTCCCCCATGCGGCTCGCGAAGATCAGCCCCATGCGGCTCACAGAGAATAGCCCCATGCGGCTCACGAAGATCAGCCCCATGCGGCTCGCGAAGATCAACCCCATGCGACTCACGGAGAATAGCCCCATGCGGCTCACGAAGATCAGCCCGATGCGGCTCACGATGACCATCCTCATGCGGCTCATGAGGACTATCTCCATGCGGTTCACTCATACTCATGCGGCCCAAATGTTCAGTAGGGGGAGGGGGCCATTCTTAGACAGCCTTGACACGTGGCCAGCCTTATGCGGCCCAACTTTCCTACGGCTCAGATTTCTGCTATTATGACACGTGGTATGACAGTAGGGCACGTGGCATCAGATTGATCAAAATCTCTCAACAAATCCCAATAAAATATTAGGATCAAATCAGATCATTTGCAAATAAGCCAATTAAAGATACGTGTCGAAGAATCCGAGGTTGGCATGATAAATCGGGAGGATTTATGTTAATCAGCATTAATTATCCACAAAAGATTTGATGCAATCACATTTATTGCCCAAATTTCGATGAACGGCCCAGATCCAATGATCATTAGTCGCCGACTTCCAAGAATGGGCAATCATTGTAAACCCTAATGAAGTCCCCCACTCTTATAAATAGCATGGTGCCATTCCCTTACGAAGATACAGACACACATATACAGAGAGACACATATAGAGAGATATACAGACAGACAGAGAGAGATATACACAGAGATATACAGAGAGAGCCAGAGAGCCTGAAGAGATAGCATTTCTTCATCAACGCCCAGCAGTTCTTCTACAGAGCCAAGGCTGCACATGATCGTCCAAGGAGTAAGGCAGAGCTGCCGTCGCTTTCCCGAGCCTCTACCGTTACCCCCCAGAATCTAAAATAAACAATTGTACTTAGATTGCTGTACCTAGGCTTTCGTCCCTAGGCTTTTTTTGTACAGGCGAGTTTGTATTGTGAAGTAAAAGTCCAGTCCTCCGATAATTGTTCTGCTCTTTTATATTTCATGGCAAACATGATGGCGACTCTGCTGGAGACAAACTTCTCCATGGCTGAGGAGTTGGTGACGCAATCGGATGCAGCCAAACTTGGCTCCACGCAACAGAAGATGGTCGTCCGCTTCGACCAACAGGCGTTTGAAGAAATGCTCTCTGAAGGAAGTGCTGGCCCGGTCCAGAAGCGAACCCGTACAACGAAAGCTCACTGCGAGTAGAGGCCAAAATCATTTGCTCCTCTACAAGCTCTGGACGGGGTACTCTTTGCTATCCAAGACGGCGAAGGCGACTCTCATACGGTTCCACTTCGAGCCGTAGAGGACTCTGCTGTCCCCAAGTCCGGCAGAGGAAAGCACTACGATGCTGGACTTGTAGGTACAAAGAGTGATTCCATGCGCCCCAAGAAGAAGCCGAACACTCCTGTTGCCAAATCTGCCAACCACATGCAGGAGACTCATGCGGGTGAATCTGCCAGCCGCATGAAGAAAGTCTATGCGGCCAAGTCATCCAGCCGCATGAAGAAAACTCATGCGGCTAAGACTCCCAGCCGCATGAAGAAAACAGATACGGCTACGTCTGCCAGCCGCATGAAGACTACTGATGACAGCCGCATAACGCCTACCCCGCGCGGCTTTGTCTTTTACCGCCTATCTTATGGTCCTGATCTCTTGTGCTCCCAAGAAGATATGTCTGACTCTCTCCAGTATCACTTAGACTCTTCCTACTATGTGCCTCTACGTACTAGAGCGAAGAAGTCTAGGGCAGCGCGAGCTTGGCAAGCTCGATCCGCTGATCCGACCTCTGACCATCCGAGCGCCCCGCATACCGTTATGCGGGCCTCAGATGGGAAGTTGTACAAAACCACTCGAGTCTAGCCCCCGACGGCAAACGGACAAAGAGGTTCGCAAAAGTCTTCCAAAATCCAGGGAGCAAACATGGTCGATCCCAACCCATCTGACTTACGCGAGGCCATCCTCCACAAACGCAAGGAAAGAGAAGATGCATCGGGGTGCAAAGAATCCTCCCACAGACGTCACTGCACCCAAGTCATCGTCAACTGCTGCTGCAATAGCGCGACGGTACGAGAAGACCGGCAGTCCGTCTTTCAGAGACTGCAACAGCCATCTTCAGAAAACGAGGCACTTTCCGTCGTCTCCTGCAACTCTGCTCAGAAAGTCCTCGCCAATGGGAGAGGAAAGAAGACCAGTGCTCCTAGCCCGAAGATATCAACCAATATGACTAAGAGACTGTCGTCTAAGCGGGTGCCCACCGTCAGAGTTTTCCAAGGTACTCGTTCTAAGACGAAATCTGCTACAATGGAAGATTCGTCGTCCACACCACTGGGGGTTACTGAGACTGGGAGTAGCACTCCTCAGAACATCCACGACAATCCGATATTCCAAGAAGACGAGCCGGGGAAAACAAATCTCCCATAAGATGCAGCGAACCGACGTCCCCGAGGACGTTCACAACTCCCAAGACGAGGCAAACTCGGAGACTGGGGGTATTGTCCCTTCTGAGTCCGAACCAGAAGAGAACATTCCCACATACCCCGACGACTTCTCACTACAGGGGTACGAGTCAGAGAGCGCTTCCTCCACCGCTCCGTCCATCTCTCCTCATGTAAAGACGGTATTCATGACGGACAGCAGCCAAGGCGGTTCCAGTGATCGCCAACGCATCGACACTCTCGAAGCCATATTGCTTGCTTTGGTCAAATCTGTGGATGAGATCAAAGCGGCCCTTCCAACTCTGTAAGGAGGGACGCCTGCCCAAACAAGCGCGGGTCCCACAGTCAATGCGGACTCGAATTCAGTGGCACCAAACTAGGACAACAATCCTCCTGAAGTAACGGCCCCCACCGCTGTGGATGAGGCCCGAGAAGCGAGAAGAGAGGTCCAGGAGCTCCGAGCCATGTTCCACGCTCGAAAAAACTCTCAAGACCTCAGAATACGGCAACCATACCCTGCTGCATGGAGGGATGTCCCCTTTCCGCCAAGATATAAGCCGTTCAATATCAATCCTTATGATGGCAAGACCTCCGCAAGTCGGTACATCACTTACTTCGAGGTCACCATCGACCACCTGCCCCATTACGATGCCATCCTCACACGATTATTCATCGGGGCATTGGAAGGAGTCGCCTTCGACTGGTATCGCAATCTGCCGGACAACTGCATTTACTCTTTCGCCGGCTTCAAGCGCATGTTCTTGGAGAGATTTTACGAAGTAGGACAGGACATCACCATGTCCACCCTCATGGATGTCATCCAAGGGAAAAAAGAGCTCACGAGGAACTACATTGAGCGGTTTCGCCAAACCGTAATGAAGCTGCCCTCTGGAAACCCGAATTCCTCCTTGATTAAAATTTGCCAAAAGAGACTGCTTCCAACAATCAGTCTCTGGATGGGCGAAATTTAATTCAAGGACTGGAAGACGTTTATCATTAGTGCCACAAGCGCCGAAGAACGACTGAAGAAGGCTCGCCAACTGGGAATGCACATCTCAGAGGGAGAGGACAAGAGCAGGCGTCCCAATGCCAACACCAACAATGGGGGTAGCTCCTCCAACAATAGGGACAACAAGGGCAAGCAGGCTATGGTGGCCGACACAGCACAGAAGCCTGAGCCAAAGCCGGCAGACAAACAGTGGCCGCAAATCACCTACTCCTTCGAAGACGGTCACGTCAAGCCCATCTTGGACATGCTCATACAAGGAGACAGAATTCAGCTTCCTCCACCAAGACGGGAACCGCGGCCGACAGAGATGGAGAACCCAAAGTACTGCCATTACCACCGCTACGTCCACCATGCTACACACGACTGCTACCAGCTGAAACGGTACATCCAAAATCTCATCGATTCGAACGCACTAGCCATCAATTTCGAAGAGGTAACCGTGGCAGCCAATATGGTGTCGGTACAATTCGGCAGCTTCCCTCCGACGGAAACTCAAGACGGTGTGGTCCCCATCCCTCTGGCGACAATGGAGATTGCAAATCTTCTACCTCTCCGAGATCAGGCTGCCGGTCCAGTGCCCCTCACCATATCACGAGGGGAGGTCATGTGGGTCCATCCGGACTTAGTATCTGAAGTGACTCAGTCCACACCATCCTCCATTTGCAAGAGAAAGAGTAGAAAAGTCAGGTCCTGCCGTACAATCTCGGTAGATATCGAAGAATCTACAGCCGTCGTCACTCGGTCTGGGGCACAATCCCAACCCGTGGCTGATAACTCAGCTGAAGATCATCAGCCCGCTACAACTGACGCTCCGGGACCGGCTCAGCCTCTGACGACTGACAAGCCTAGGCCGAAGGAGACTCGCTTTGACAAATCCCTCCGAAAAGAGGCACCACAGGGGCTGGAGAGGCCCTACAACTTTGACATCCTGACACAATTGGCCAACACACTGGCCAAGTTGTCATTATACGAGCTTCTGAGACTCTCAAAGGATGTGCGTGCGGCTTTGAGCGATGTACTCCAAAACGCCGATGCATACCTGGCTAAGGTCAACCTCACGGGAGAGAGCCCGCCTGCAGATCTCCAAGACATCGCTTGCACGGGAGCGATGCCCAACATTGTCT
The DNA here is from genome assembly GCA_029216955.1 of Iris pallida. Lineage (NCBI taxonomy): Eukaryota > Viridiplantae > Streptophyta > Magnoliopsida > Asparagales > Iridaceae > Iris > Iris pallida. The sequence continues at coordinate 1,328,583 of JANAVB010002196.1, read as the reverse complement.
TCACTCCGCAAGACATGCTCATCAAAACCAACTTGCACGATCGCCCGCTATACTACACTGTATACATCGGCGACGTAAAGGTGGATCAGATGCACATCGATCCTGGCTTTTCCATAAGTATTATCCCGAAGGGTCTGCTATATCATCTCCGCATCCCAATGCATCGCCTGACGCCTACAAGCACCGCCATCAGCGGTTTCAATTCGGGCAGGAGCTACCCAATTGGAAAGATTCGTCTGAAGTGTCAGATTGGCGATCTCCAATCAGAAGTCACCTGCTACGTCATAGATGCAGACACTTCTTACAACATCCTCTTGGAGCGCCCTTGGATACACGATTATATGATCGTGCCTTCCACGCTGCACCAGTACTTCAAATATGTCGACAAACACGGCTTCATGAGGACAGAATTTGCTGATATCGATCCCTTCAAAGGGGTCGAATCCTACTACTCAGACTCCTGCCTATACGAAAAGTCAAAGAGGCACCTTGATGAAGGAGATGCGTAAGATCGTACCGAGGCAGCAGCAGGATCAGAAGAACCTCTGACGATCCACCTCCAGGCTCGCAAACCTGGCAAGTCCGCACCTCTTACAGCCACTGCGTAAGGACATAATCAGCCTCTCGGCACAAGAAGAGCAAATGATAATACGGCTGCCAAGGTCTGGCCAAGTGCCAAGACCCACAACGGAGCCACTGACAATCAGGCTGCCGAGAGTCGGCCAACCGCAGATGGAGAAGCTCAATCCCTCCGACAAGCCAATGACGATACGCCTTCCCAAGAAGGGACGTCACCCCGATGCAAGGCCTGGAATCTCTAGAGAACCAACCACTCCCCGTCCAGCATCGAGAACCAAACTGGGGGTCGCTATTCTACCAACAACTCCACGCTCTGCTCCACCAGCTGAACCTCTGACGATCAAGCTGCCCAGGTCGTCCTCTCAGTCTTCGTTTATACAGGGGGTAGCCGAAGAGGAATCGGAGCTAGCCAAGTATATGGCTGCCCATACTGATGTTCCCTCTACAGATGATGTAATCCCCCTAGAAAAGATACCTTACTTCATCAATAAAGGGCTATCTTTGAATTACCTCGAGCTTGATAAGCTTTGTATAATGTACGCTATGGAACACGGTATAGGCACTCACCTACATACACAGGTGACAAATGTGTACACCGCCATCCAGCTTACTCCAGTGGAAGACGCTTACCGCATAATCGAGGGAGGGGACCATCCAATCTTCTTCGACCGGAAGGACGATCCGCAACCCTTCACCGTAGAAGAAGTCGACCTTGAATCAGATGCCGGAAGACTGCCTCTGTATCTTTATAGCCCCCAATCCAAGTATCTCATGCAAAAATAGGGGTATGATCTGGAGACGACGCCAGGCTTGAACTACGGCACTGGACGACGACTACCTTTAAAGCCACCGATCCCGACCGGCAAACTATGGGACTACTATAGCAAGACTCGATGTGGGTTAGGGTATGTTACACCCACGATGACCCCTGAGAGTTCAGATGAAGAATTTGACTGGCATTCACGTTCAACCGGGTTACCAACTTCTGATTCGGATACCAGCATCGGAGATGTATTCAGACAAGTCTTGTCAGTCAACATGGCATTCGCCGACGCTTATGAAGAAGACGAAGACATCCCTGAAATCCTCGAGTTAGAGCCGTAGGCCCAACAGTTGGATGCACAATAGGAAAAGCGGTTCGAACTGGGAGAACCTCCTACTGAAGATGAGGTTATACGGGTTGACCTCGGCAGCGAATCTTCTCCAAAGCCAATATTCGTCAGAAAAAGCCTAACCAACGAAGAGCGAGAATCGCTGCTGGAACTTGTCAAAGAATACATTGATGTGTTCGCCTGTAGCTATGAAGACATGTCGGGGTTAAATCCTGATATTGCTCTCCACAAGATCAACATTCGGCCGGATGCAAAGCCAGTCAAGCAACAACAGCGACGCTTCCGTCCAGGCATCATGGATGCGATCGAAGCTGAAGTCAACAAACTGATAGCCAGCGGTTTTATTCGGGAGGAGCAACATCCTGACTGGGTTGCCAACATAGTACCCGTCCTCAAGAAGAATAGGAAGATTTGAATATGCATCGACTTTCGCAATCTGAACGAGGCATGTCCCAAAGATGAATTCCCCCTCCCTATCACAGACATCATAATTGACAACACATGCGACTTCGAACGCATGTCATTCATGGATGGCTTCTCGGGGTACAACCAAATCAAGATGTCTTCTGACGACGAAAAGCATACATCATTCCGAACACCGATTGGCACATACTGTTACACAGTCATGCCTTTCGGTTTGAAGAATACCGGTGACACATATCAAAGAGCCATGAGTATTATCTTCAGGGACCACTTACGCAAGACGATGGAGTGCTATGTTGATGACATTGCCGTCAAGAGTCGCTGTAGGTGAGACCATCTGCAGGATCTGAGGACGGTAATCGACCTGATGCGAGCGCACAATTTGAAAATGAACCCCACAAAATCCTTCCTGGGCATATCCAGCGGGAAGTTCTTGGGTTTTATCATCACCGCCCAGGGTATCCATGTAGACCCTGAGAAGACAAAGGCAATTATGGAGATGGGCCCCCCGAGAAATCTCTGCGAACTCAGAGGCCTCCAAGGGAGGCTAGCTTACATCAGGAGGTTCATTTCCAACCTCTCCGGGCGATGTCGACCATTCACCCATCTCATGAAGAAAGGCGTCTCATTCGTATGGGACGAATAATGTCAGCGTGCCTTCAATAGCATCAAAGAATATTTGTTAAACCCTCCAGTCCTGGTGGCTCCGATTGCTAGAAAACCATTCCTACTCTACGTACGCGTAATGGAGCACTCCCTTGGCGCCCTGCTGGCACAAAACAACGATACAGGCCATGAGCAAGCCATATATTACCTCAGTCGAATGATGATTAGGCCAGAGCACCGATATACCGCTGTGGAGAAGGAATGCCTCGCCCTGGTGTTCGCTATTCAGAAGACGCGGCACTATGTCACTGGACAAACCATATATGTGATCTCACGAGTCAACCCTCTCAGGGTCCTCATGACTAAACCAGGGGCACTCAGCTCTCGCCTCGCTACATGGACAATATTGCTGTCCCCTACCATATGATCTTCGTCCCACAAAAGGCGGTCAAAGGTCAAGCCCTGGCAGACTTTTTGGCAGCCCACCCGGGCTCGGAGTCGTCCAGAATATATGAAGAAATCCCAGATGAGGTCACTGACTCGCATACAACCTCTCACGATAGTATATGGCGAATGTTCTTCGACGGTGCTTCGAGAACTGGACCCAAGGGCAACATCGTCGTCGGAGTCGGGGTGGTGCTGGTTTCCCCTTCCAGATTGGTGATCAATCGTGCTTACTCTCTCACAGAGCCCTGTTCTAACAATGTGACCGAGTACAACGCTTTGGTCATTGGCCTCTAACTTGCAAGGGAGCTGGGGGTAGAATATCTTGAAGCATACGGCAATTCTCAGTTAATCGTCAATCAGATCTGGGGCTCATACGAAGTCCGCCACGAAGACATGATCCCCTATCACTAAATAGCAATCAACATCATCTCATCATTCGAGGGGTTCTTCATTGAACATGTCCCCAGACTCCGAAATATCGAAGCCGATGCCTTAGCAGGCCTGGCCGCTTCCCTAGCAGTTCCGAACTATGCTCACCAATCAGTAGATGTGATAGGCCATGAACTGGTCTGTCCCAAGAACAACGTTCAATTCGTGGCGAGTTATTCCGCCCAGACGATCGACGATGTCCCAGATTGGAGACAACCATTCATTGACTTTGTCGTCTACGATATCCTCCCTGAAAACCCAAAGGAAGCCACCTCCATCAGACGACGTTCTCTCAGATTCTTCTACGATACGGAGATGAAAATGCTGTATCGCCGATCCTATGATGGATTATTGCTTCGATGTCTGTCGAACGCAAAAGCCAAATAAGCCGTACGAGAAGCTCACGATAGGGTTTGTGGGGCCCATCAGCCTGGCCCTAAATTACAAGACCGTCTTCGCCGAATGGGCTACTACTGGCCCACAATGGTAGCAGATGCGATAGACTATGCCAGAAAGTGCAAAGCCTGCCAAGTCCATGCGGACTTCATCCACCAACCATCCGAATTTCTACATCCGACTGTGGCGTCCTGGCCATTTGAAGCATGGGGAATGGACATCATCGGTCCGATTACTCCACCTTCCTCCCGAGGACATCGCTTCATACTCGTAATCACAGATTACTTCTCCAAATGGGCAGAAGCTGTCCCGCTTGTAGAAGTAAAAACTTTAAACGTGATCAGCTTCCTTAAGCATCATGTCATCTATCGCTTTAGACTGTCCCGAAGGATCATCCACGATAATGGTCCGCAGTTTGCAAGCCACGCCTTCTATCGGTTCTGCGACAAGTACCGTATCCAGAATATTGCTTCGACGCCATACAATCCAGCAGCAAATGGGTTGGCAGGAGCATTCAACAAAACCATCATCAAGTTACTCAAGAAGTTCGTGTCGTCCAATAAATGCGACTGGAACGAAAAGCTTGGTGAATGCTTGTGGGCGTACCATACCACAGTCCGAACGGCCACAGGGAACACACCGTTCTCCCTGGGGTATAGGAGTGAGGCAGTTCTCCCATTGGAGACTCAAATACCCTCACTCCGCGTCGCCCTCACTTATCAATTGACGACGGATGATAACTACCGACGCCAACTACAAGAGTTAGAGGCCTTAGATGAAAAGTGCCTCCTGGCTCAGCAAAGGATCGAACTATACCAAGCACGCATCTCTGGAGCCTTCAACAAGAAGGTTAAAATCAGAATATTCCAAGTGGGCGATCTCGTTCTGGCAGTCCGAAGGCCGGTGGTCATGACTCACAAGACCGCCGGCAAGTTCCAGCCAAAATGGGAAGGTCCATTTATCATTGAGGCTGTATTCTCCAACGGTGCTTATCGTCTCGCAAAACAAAATGGATACTTGCTCATGCTGTCCGTCAACGGCAAGTTCCTGAAGAAATATTATGTCTAAACGGCATTTTCCAGACCATTGAGTCATGTACCCGCTGGTGCCGCTGACCTCACACCCACAATATTCTATATCATTGAGTCATGTACCCGCTGGTGCCGCTGAACTCACTTTTACAGTATCCCAGATCATCGAGTCATGTACCCGCTGGTGCCGCTGAACTCACAACCACAACATTCCAGGTTATCGAGTCATGTACCCGCCGGTACCGCTGAACTCACACCTCCAAATTCCAAAATTATTGAGTCATATACCCGCTGGTGCCTCTGAACTCACATTCCGGTCACTCTTTCAGATAGTAAGTCATGTATGACCATACCTCTGAACTTTCTTCCTGGAAGAGATCCTCCCTCATGATCTACTACCCGTACTTCCAGTGCACAAAAAGGGTAACAGATCCACAAATTTCCAAAACGGCCATGTCCTCATTACCTCTGAGTCGTTTCACTTCCGCCAAAAATAAATTACCCCTTTACATAGAACTTCCATGTCCTCATTACCTCTGAGTTGTTCTATGTACCCTCCTTCATTGAGCCCACTCCTGTCATGTCCTCATTACCTCTGAATGGGAAGGCTCCGTCGAAGAAACCTTCATGCTTGCCATGTCCTCATTACCTCTGAGTAAGTATGATGATTCCCTTTCGACTTATTATCTGTACCCACAACCGGAGTACGCCAAGGATAATAGGTCCACAAATATTCTCCGCTGAGTCCACTCCTGCCATATCCTCATTACCTCTGAGCAGGAAGACTCCACGAAAAAAACCTCCGTACTTACCATGTCCTCATTACCTCTGAATAAGTATGTTGGTTCTCTCTCGTCTTATTATCCGTGCCCTGAACCAGGGTACGCCAAGGGTAATAGGTCCACAAATGTCCTCTGTTGACCACAAATGTCCTCTGTTGACCACAAATATCCTCCGTTGAGTCCACTCCTGCCATGTCCTTATTACCTCTGAGTAGGAAGACTTCACGGTAAAACCCTCGTACTGGCTGAACTGGCGGCTCTCCTCCAGTAGGTACGACTCGGGAGGCTGCTCCTGAGTGTTGGGCCTGATCTTCTAGTTGTTGCTGGTACACGGAAGGTGATCCGCCTTGCTGATCGGCAGGTCCAGGTTCAATATCGCTGAAGAAGACGACATGGGAACAATAAGGAAGGACCAGGACAGATCAACGATTACAAGCATGTGATCAGGACAAGAATTTCAGGAATCAAGAGGATACGAACATAGATCAAGGGCGAGTACTGATTGAGACATCTATTCGGTAAACCCTCACATATCTTGATTTACAAGACCTGCATGGGCCACCACTTAAACCATGTCATGCCCCAGAACCAGAATACTAGAGAGCGGGGGCAGACATAGCCAGCTACGTATAATGAAATGGGATCCACTCCACTATACGGTCACGGCTGTCTAGATATATGAGGGTTTATCTACAAGCCATCAGTATTTTAGGGTCAATAACAAGCATAGTGTCTCAATCACAAGCAAGTAAGTAAATGTTACAAGATGTAAGATCACCAAATATACAATAGTAAGGCGTCCCAAACATTACATATTCGGCTGATCATGAAGCTAGTCGTTACAAAATGTAAGAATTAGCAAGAGTTTAGTCATACATGATCAACCCTAGGTTGCCAATCATGTTACAGCACGTAGGCAGACAGTAAGTAAAAATGTACACGAGCTAACACTGGCTCGGCAGCTAAACGCCTCAAAAGAATAATTTTATAATAAAGTAGGAGAGCCAAAAATAACCCACTCGTTGCCAGGATTCCGTCTAGTGGTCACCATATGGCTGGAGATTCGGTAGATCCTCTGGAGCTGCTCTGGTATCTGGCCATACAAAACCAGCTGGGTCAGATCCCAGAAAGAGCAAGTGCCACAAAGGAGGCTTCATTTAGGAACTAAAACCAGCAATCAGCACAAGAGTAATAGTATATAATAAAGACAACAATTAAAGAAAAATAGGAATGGTGATATACGATGGGATAACCATGGGACTATTCAGATAACCAGGTTACAACCCGTAAATCAAACAAGGACCGGGGTGGTAACCCTTCGTCTGAACAGAACTTGGGTTCTCCCACCATTTATCGGCAGGATAATTTAAGAAATCAGGACATGTAATAATCTTGATATTGAATTAAAGTAAAGCACGAGTAATCATGTCATGTCATAACCTTATACAGGATCGGGACGAGACAAAGCTGGACTAGACTCCATCCAATCAATCACGGCCAAGCAAATAGTACGGCTTGATAGTTAACTAACTAGGGTTATCACAGGCCTAATTACTAGCAAGATGCAGCAAGATTATTCCACAGCCACAAGCCCTGCAAACCATCCAGGCTATCCGGACGCAATTAGAGTTGAATTCAAGTGGGTACATCGCCCAGGAAACGCATGTACCCTTAGGTGACTTAGAGAGTGCAACACATGACAGTGTGCTGGAAATGTGCCCTACTCGACGGTAGGCTACAGATCCCAAGTGGGGCGCCCAGATAACGGGATTGCCTGTAGCTGAGAAATCTCTTCATGACTACTGGATTATTCTAGTGATTAGCCTTAATCGATTTCAATGGGTGCCCCTGACCGTGGTACTCAGGGATCCCCGTCCTAGACATGATGCAAGACAAGACGGGTTCATTTGCACAAGCACAATCGTCCACGGTGTCCAAGTCATTCAATCTTGTCATGTCGTATTAGCCGTCGCAACAACATTTCAAGAAATATCATGCCAGGTCTATCATGTCAAGAGTGTGCCACGACGGGCCACTATCATGTCAGGTATATCATGTCAAGTTCACTGTCAAGTTATCATGTCAAGTTCATTGTCAAGTGTGCACCACTACGGGTCACTGTCAAGTCATTCTAATTTATCAAGGAAGGAAGAAACGGGCACAATTAAATAATAATAAATATATAATATATATATTCTTGAAGCCAAAGAGAAACTCTACAACTTTTATGTTGGGAGTGGAAAAAAATTCGGACCACAAATCGCGCAAATAAGACATTTAAACAATCAAGTGGGACCCATGCGGTCCAAAGTGGGAGAACCTATATGCGGCCAAAGAGAGTGGGAGGCCACCCATGCGGCCGACATAACAAAGAGGGCATAAAATCAAGTAAGACAAAAGATAGTGGGACCCGCAATAATTGCAAGCTCCCACTTCAGTAAGCAAGTCAACTAAAAGAAGTTATGTGGGACCCCCACAATTAATGCAATAAGAAAAGGTTCACGTGAACCAATTAAATATCGGTTCATGTGGCCAAGCAATTATTCATATAATATAATAAGCCATGCCAGTACATATGGCCATACGACCAAAGAATTGGTGGGAGGCCATGCGGCTCCAAAATAAATGCAAGCCAGCAACTGTGGTTGCATGCGGCCAGGATTTTACATAAGCCATGCGGCTCACTAAAATTTCCATGCGGCCACAATGGTTTTCGAGCAAGAACACATGTGCTAATGCATCCAGAAAATGCATATGCGGCTGACTCTCCAAAGAAATGCATTAGGAAAATGCACAAAAAATGCATGCCAAAAGGCAGTAAATGTATTCCTAAGGACTCATGCGGCTGAGTCTCCCAGGGAAGGCCTTAAAGCATAACTATTAAATGTTAAGGACCTAAAAGCAAAGAAAAGCATTTAAAGCACTAAAGAAAATGCACTAAGGAAAGTGCACTAGTGAATTCTTGAATGCTTACGTAAGCAGGCATCTAACCATTTACCAATTGCTTAAAGTATTAATATCTAAGCCTAAAGCATGAAACTTAATATTTAAAGCATGGAATCTTGCATGCAAAGTGCATTCTCTGTAAGCAAAAGTTTGCATGCGGCCCATAGTATTTGCCATGCGGCCGAGAATTGTTTACTGCAAGCACCATGCGGCCACTACATTATTAAATAGCTATATGCGTCTGGGCTAATTTAAATGGAGGAGGGGAAAAGGGCATATGCGGCCAGCTTTCAAATTATCATGCAGCTAAAATATTTGTAAATGCATACGGCTCTCTAGTTCAATTAATGCAGGCAATTGCAAACTGTACGTGACAATTATTGTTAGACCTTACCCAATTAACATGCTAACTAATAAATGCTATCATGTCAGGAAGCAAACAATGTTGACATATCCATGCGGCTAAGCATGATTCATGCGGCCAAAATGCAAGCTAGTAATAATTGTTGCCAACTGAGAAGAAGTTCATAGAAAAATACCATGGCTTCTCCACACACCCAATTTCCCATAGGAGTCCAAATTTGGACTTCCATAGGTCAAAATGGGGTAGAACGAAATTCTCTACAACATGGAACCATCAACTAGCAAAATTATGCAAGTTTGATGGATCAAAAATCCTGGAAACCGAAAATCTACAAAAATTTAACCATGGAAATGAAAAATGCGAAGTACTAAAGTGGTTTAGAAACACATGAGAAAGATAATAGAACAATAAAATGGGGTTCCTCCATGAAGCAAGATGCACTTGCCTAAGCTCTCACTCTCTCCTGGTAGGTGGAGAAGTAAAGATACGTACACGTACTCCCAATACGTAATACGAACCACGGGCATTACAACTCTACCCACCTTAAAAGAATTCCGTCCTCGAAATTCAATCAAGAGGCTAGAGTGGCAAGGACAAGTTATACTAAGCACAGGCAAGCTATACTAAGCAATCAATCATGCAATCATGTATGTAAGCAAGGAAATCGAAGGCACGAGAAAGAGGGAAGGCATCCTGCTAGGAACCTCTCTGCCGGTTCTGGATCTGAGCTTGGACTTGGGCATACTGCTGGGGTCTCTGTAGCTGGAAGGCTAGGGCCTGAGGCGGCAATGGCCTCGAAGGCTGGTACTACTGCTGGAACACTTGGGCCTGAGGCGACAATGGCCTCGGCAATGGATACTGCTGCTGCTGCTGGACTGGGGCTGGTCCCCTTACCGAGGGACTAGTCTGGGCCGATAACGAACTGGCCCTATTCGGACAGGATCCTATCTTGTGGTCTGGTGCTCCACAAGCCAAACACAATCCCTGGGCTCTGTGACACTCCGAAACATCATGTCCTGGCTTCCCACAATGAGTGCAGCCCATTGTGGAAGACTGCTTCTGCTTCTGTTGCTGTGGGGATGTGACCGACGTCACTGAGGCCGCCTGCCTCGGAGTTCCAATTATCAAAGCCCTGACTGCCAGGGCTGGTGCTGTCGACTGGGTCATCTGACCGTGAGATCGCTTCCGACCTCCGATCCTGTCCACGATCCTGTGGGAGGTATACTCATGCCTCCTGGCTGCTCTCAATACTGCATCAAAAGTCTGATGCTCAAACTGTTCCACTGCCAACAAAATCTCGAGGTGGAGCCCCTGCTGGAATCGCTGGGCTCTGTCAAACTCGGTTGCCACCAAGGTGGGAGCAAACCGACTGAGCCTGGAGAACTCGGCCGCATATCCATCGACCGTTCTGCCTCCTTGCTTCAGATTGGTAAACTTGGTCTGTAGATCGTACCGAGCCACCGTATCGAAGTACTTAGTCTGGAATCTCTCTCTGAATAGTGCCCATGGAATAGGGGCCACTAATCCTACGGCTTGTGTTGCCCACCAGCTGCGGGCAAGATCCAATAACTGTAGACGCACCACGGCCACCTTCTCGTCCTCCGGGGTTCTGGCTACCTCTAGAATGACTTATGTATCCTGGAGCCATGTATCAGCAGCAATAGCATCTTTGCTGCCGTTGAAGAATGGAGGGTTCAGTCGCTTGAAACTGTTTGTTGCACGGTTCCCATGATCTCCACCTCTGTTCAGAGCATCTGCCACTGCCTGTTGCAAGGCATCTCCTCGGCGATCTTAGGAAGCCAACAATGATCTGATGAGACCTACCAAAGTGCCATCATCGGGCTCTGCAGGCTGGACTGGCTGAACTGGCGGCTCTCCTCCAGTAGGTACGACTCGGAAGGCTGCTCCTGAGTGCTGGGCCTGATCTTCTGGTTGCTGCTGGTACACGGAAGGTGATCCGCCTTGCTGATCGACAGGTCCAGGTTCAATGCCGCTGAAGAAGACGACATAGGAACAATAAGGAAGGACCAGGACAGATCAACGATTACAAGCATGTGATCAGGACAAGAATTTCAGGAATCAAGAGGATACGAACATAGATCAAGGGCGAGTACTGATTGAGACATCTATTTGGTAAACCCTCACATATCTTGATTTACAAGACCTGCAAGGCCACCACTTAAACCATGTGACGCCCCAGAACCAGAATACTGGAGAGCGGGGGCAGACATAGCCAGCTACGTATAATGAAATGGGATCCACTCCACTATACGGTCACGGCTGTCTAGATATATGAGGGTTTATCTACAAGCCATCAGTCTCTTAGGGTCAATAACAAGCCTAGTGTCTCAATCACAAGCAAGTAAGTAAATGTTACAAGATGTAAGATCACCAAATATACAATAGTAAGACGTCCCAAATATTACATATTCGGCTGATCATGAAGCTAGTCGTTACAAAATGTGAGAACTTGCAAGAGTTTAGTCATACATGATCAACCCTAGGTTGCCAATCATGTTACAGCCCGTAGGCAGACAGTAAGTAAAAATGTACACGAGCTAACACTGGCTCGGCGGCTAAACGCCTCAAAAGAATAATTTTACAATAAAGTGGGAGAGCCAAAAATAACCTACTCGTTGCCAGGATTCCGTCTAGTGGTCACCATGTGGCTGGAGATTCGGTAGATCCTCTGGAGCTGCTCTGGTATCTGGCCATACAAAACCAGCTGGGTCAGATCCCAGAAAGAGCAAGTGCCACAAAGGAGGCTTCACTTAGGAACTAAAACCAGCAATCAGCACAAGAGTAATAATATATAATAAAGATAACAATTAAAGAAAAATAGGACTGGTGATATACGATGGGATAACCATGGGACTATTCAGATAACCAGGTTACAACCCGTAAACCAAACAAAGACCAGGGTGGTAACCCTTCGTCTGAACAGAACTTGGGTTCTCCCACCATTTATCGGCAGGATAATTTAAGAAATCAGGACATGTAATAATCTTGATATTGAATTAAAGTAAAGCACGAGTAATCATGTCATGTCATAACCTTATACAGGATCGGGACGAGACAAAGCTGGACTAGACTCCATCCAATCAATCACGGCCAAGCAAAGAGTACGACTTGATAGTTAACTAACTAGGGTTATCACAGGCCTAATTACTAGCAAGATGCAGCGAGATTATTCTACAGCCACAAGCCTTGCAGACCATCCAGGCTATCCGGACGCAATTAGAGTTGAATTCAAGTGGGTACATCATCCAGGAAACGCATGTACCCTTAGGTGACTTAGAGAGTGCAATACATGACAGTGTGCTGGAAATGTGCCCTACTCGACGGCAGGCTACAGTTCCCAAGTAGGGCGCCCAGATAACGGGATTGCCTGTAGCTGGGAAATCTCTTCATGACTACTGGATTATTCTAGTGATTAGCCTTAATCGATTTCAGTGGGTGCCCCTGACCGTGGTACTCAGGGATCCCCGTCCTAGACATGATGCAAGATAAGACGGGTTCATTTGCACAAGCACAATCGTCCACGGTGTCCAGGTCATTCAATCTTGTCATGTCGTGTTAGCCGTCGCAACAGCATTTCAAGAAATATCATGCCAGGTCTATCATGTCAAGAGTGCGCCACGACGGGCCACTATCATGTCAGGTATATCATGTCAAGTTCACTGTCAAGTTATCATGTCAAGTTCATTGTCAAGTGTGCACCACTACTGTCACGCCCCGACCTAGAATTACCCGAATCATCGTCCTCGCAGGGGGCGTGATGCCGCACGAGCCTGGAGTTGCACTCGTGCAAGGCAAGATGACAAGTTCTCAAATAGTTATCTTTTGATTCAATATTTAACAACGAAAGGAAACAGAGCATACGAAACAAATTCTCGATATTGATATCCGAAACAGAGATTACAAAGGCTCTCGATAGCTTAACAATACATGCCAGATTGGCTACAACACTCAGGTTCTCTCTTGCCTACAAGGATTTTACCGTTCCATACATCATGCCTTCTATATCTCGGCCGCATCAATCTAGCTGTATAGTCCGAGCGTTAATGCGATAACACGCTTCAATGCGCTTCGGCATCCAAGCCTTAACACGTTCAAGCAACGCTCCTCCGCGAGCAATCCATTCTCTGCACCCTGCATGAAGCTGGTGGGGCATCAGTACGTTCGTCCTCGCATGTACTGAAGCAAAGATCATCTTTCCAAACCGACATTTTAATATTTATGTTGAATCATGCAACTTAGCTTATGATCTTGCTATGTTCTCCTTAGGGTCAATTTTATGGCATATTCGGAAGCGTAAAGCATGGCAAGCATGTTATTCAATTTGCATAAGTAAACAGACAAGCAATCTCGTGTTTGATTCGTGGCGTAACTTACAATATCGACGCACCCGCCCTTGCAACCGACGCAAGGTGAATACGCCTATCCGTTTTCCCTGTCATGTTATAAGTGCCCTCTATTCAGAATCCGTCCATGCAGGATATATGCATACCTTGCACTTCCAAAACCATCGCCCTTATCTATATGAAGGTCACTAGCTTTTCGGGCTAGAATGGACTTATATTATCGAATCGAAACATAAGACGATGTTAACTCTGTGCGGTTGCTAACCAACATCAGAGGCCATCGAAATAATCGCAGCAAGTGGCTTATCACATTCACCAGATGGTTGCTACCCATCTAAATGAAGTGCACCAACAATACCGTAAACGAATCCCTCCTAGGCCGAACGGTCCCAGCGCCCTGGCGCACCGCGTTCGAGGGAATACCCATGCACGGGCTTTTATATCTTTAAGTCCATTTGACCATGCAACGAATCTTATATTTCATACAACCAAGCAAGTTCGCTTATCTCTATTTCAATTGGCACAACGCCCGAATGTTCTCAACGAACGCCCGTAGGCCGCGAACATTTCGAAGGGCACCATACCGCATTATCGTCTCGTATTTCTTCCGTTAACTTTCTATTGTTCTTACGTTTAATACTTCGTTTCAATGTTCAATGGCATCATGCCTCAACTCAATGCTCGTCAACCGAACGACCCGAAGGTCCCGAACACCTTTCGAGGCATTATGTCATATCCGACAGTTCCGCCACATTCATGCCACAACTGCATTCTCTCGCAACGAAGCCATCTTTTATTATCCCGTGCACGTAGGCACATTTCGACCGTATTTCGATGTTCTATGACTTAGCATTCAATGTCCGTGGCTTGCGCGCTAGGGCGCTCGCCTATTGTCTTTCAATGTTCTAGCCGTTCTAACTCGTGCGCGAAGGCACGGTATGGTTCGTGCACTAAGGCACTCGCCGAGTACAGTTATCCCATGTTCTTGCGGCTTGCGCACTGAGGCGTTCGCCTTTGCGATATCCAACGTTCCATAGCGATTCGTACGTTTGCCGTACGATTCATTTCAATTGTTCTAACTAGTGTTCGACACACACTATGTTTATCTCGCTATCAAGCCACGCCCGTGGCGTTGATAGGTTAACTCAGCATACAATGATATATTTGACTTATCGAATAAAGAAGTAAAAAGAAGTCAATCCTCCCACCTTGAGTCGATTTGCCTTCGTCGTTTCGCCGAGCCGATGCGGCTCGATTCCCTAACTTTATTGCACGGCCACTCTCCTGACTTAGCCATTCGAGCACTTCGTGCTTCTTTGAATCATACGTCCGATTTGCCTTAGCGTGCCCAAGTCTCAGCCCGTCGTAAGACGTCGATTTGGTTCCGCGGACCCCTTACTAAATATTGTCGAAGATCGACCTCTAATATTTTTGCGTCAAAGTATAACCTGCACACGAAATCAACTAAAATCAATACTTCATCAATTCGGACTTGTGCCTTGGTCGATTCGATTTCTTAGAATCTTCGAGCCGATTCAACGCACTCATCCTTCGGGCAACGCGGCGCTTCGCATCGATTCACTCGATGCATTCTTCGGGACAAGGCAACTCTTCGCATCGACTTAGGATTGATGCGTTGCTCGGGACAACTTAACACTTTGTATCGATTCGCATCGATACGTAATCGGGTCAACGCAACTCTTCGAGTCAACGACTCAGCATAATGCACCGTACGGAGCGGGGCATTACAGAATATACCACTCAAAACAAGGTTCGTCCCGAACCGAAACCAATACTAAATTTCCAAGGGTTTCATTAGATCGGTCTACGATCTCGTCTCACTATCGTTTGGATTGTACAACTTAGTTTGGAATCATATACATATTTTAGGCGTCCCACCAATATACGTATTTCATTCAAGCTCAGTTGTAAGATATCGGAACAACGCAAACATGTAACTTCACATTTTTATTTACTCGCCATCTCGTATTCTCGATCGGACTTGGCTTTATTACTTGTCCTCGCAATTCTAGCGCACATGTATATTGATACATACGCGATCGTCCAACATAAGTCGAGGCACACGATGCGATTCAAGAATCATATTTCTCACTTTGTATGTTTCATCGGGATTATCAATTCTACGCGTCGCGTCAAGCCGTCGCGCATCTGATCACAACGAGTCTCCGCAACGCCTTGCGTTCGAAGTCGCCATCCAACGATTTCTGGTGTTTTACTTCGTATCCTATCTCGACATGGTTCTCTTTGTTGACTTGCAAAAGCATCAACATTCAGGACTACGTCCGCTAGGTGACTTACCTAGACACCGTGCTCAAATCCTTCCGACGCAAGTTTAAATTGACATTGCACAAAGGCCACAATCTATCCAACTCAAAAGTTTACATCAAGGCGACGGTGCTCAAGACAACGATTGCCTTGACACGAGGGTCTTTACGATACGCCTTACATTCGATTCCTAACGAGTAGGAATTCACTAGCCAAATTCCCAACTTACCCGTCTCGCAACATCGAATATAAGTTCGATTCACGCAAGCTCAATTGCAAGGTGAATCCGAATCTAACGACATGACTTGTAATTCATTCTCTTATCGTTCTCTATCGTGTATCGCACGAATCTCGCAATCGCCTATCCGAATCACCAAGTTTGTTGGTGAATTTCTAGTTTGATCGTTGACCAACATAACCATTCAAATATTCATCCGACGAATACTCAAATCTAACTATATCATTCTCAATCGAAAGTTGTTCCAACAATTCTCGATCGCCTAGACTTATCGTCAACATGTACCATATTGTATTTGTTATCGATGCAATCTCATATGCGATATCGCATGGGTCATCTTACGGTCTGCAATATTCAATTTAATTTGGCGGTCAAGTCTTCTAGGGTCAGCTGCCCCGAAGCTACGCTCGATAATTGTGGATCATCACCGAAGGACAGTTTACTACGAACCATGCTATATCTTATTTCGGAGCCAAATCACGTTCCGACATAACCATTTCTATCGGCGCAACTGATGCGCAACTATCCTCCGAGTAGAATCATGCATTATCGTCGATGATTCTGCAATTTACGAAACATCTACTCGTATCGAATTCGAGTCTATCTTATTTCGCGGTCGACACACGAGATGCTATACGCATCGAACAATCGTCGATGACTTATAGTCTCGTCTTTGATCAATCACAAAATTTACGATCAACCAAGTTCGTTCATTCTCGTATCGTTACTTACAAAATTCCATAACACGAGGCACACTCTATTTTGCATTCTCATATCGCTTACGTTTCCTTACGTATCGATCTCGATACGTCGTATCCATTTCGATAACGTAAGGTCAACTTTGAATCCGTTTCAACGTCAACTTAACTCGCATCGCATACATCCAAGTTCGTAACGAACTTTTCCATACGCATCGACTCGTTCTCCGATTTGTCGCATCCCGCTATACTTCGATCGCGTAACTGAGCTACCAATTATCCAACATCGAACCCTCAAGTCATACGATCTCGCCCTCTAAGTTTTGCGTGTTTTCAGTCGTACTCAAATGAGTTTCGCTGTAACGTAACCAACTATTTCTTAAGCACGATTACTCGCGTCAACCAACTTTCTGACCGAAATTGCACATCGTGCGATTCGATTACAATTTGCATCGTCCAACATTCTTTATCGAAATCGCAAGTCGTACGATTTGATTCGCCTAGCCAAACATTTCTATCGAAATCGTAAGTCGTACGATTCGATTCGTCTCGCCCAACATTTCAATCGGGATCACAAGTCGTGCGGTTCGATTTCAACATTTCGAGTTTCCTATCCCGTCGATCCGATTGTTGCCTCAAGGCATAATCGTTTCGCTAGTTCCCGTCATTCGACCGACACATAAATTTTCAATCGACGTATCATTCAATGTTACAAGTCCCGCCTTACCGTTCTAATCGATCATCGAAGAACACTTGCATCAACATGCCGTCGTACAAATTCTCAATCGAGTCTCGGTGCTATCCCGTCCGTTGCGGACAAACCTTCCGCAATTCTCACAAAACGTCGATGTAATTTATCGCACAAGTGGTATTGCATATACCACTCGGAATTGAGCCATTCATTGCATCGGTGGTATGCCATATAATATCCGGAAATCAAGTTACTTCCGTCGCAACTTACTCTTTACGAACCGACGATCTCTTCCGACTCACGATTTCTGCAGTGATCTTGCTTAATGACAACCGTAACTCTGATTAATCAAAATCTGACGCAACTCGGCCAATGCATTCATTTGCCAACACAGCTCGGCGCGCAACCGAACCGATTTCGTTTCTCGATTTATAACTTTTATTTTCTTCCGTTGCATCTTGTGCAAAATTTATTTTCGATATTCGTTGTACTTCGTGCATCGATTATTTTGATACGCGTTGCACCACGTGCAATAATTTTTACTTTCAATACGCATTGCATATCGTGTAACGATTTATTTTCGATATTTATCGTACCTCGTGCACCGATTTCCTTTCAATACGCATTGTACATCGTGCAAAGATTTATTTCCGACATTCAAAGTCAATGCTCAAATCCGTTCAACACATTCGATATTGACTTATCGCTTTTCATCGCAACGCACATTAAAAATCGATATGTGAATTCCGTCCGACACATTCCATATCAACTTTTATTTTCTTTTCGACGCATCATTACAATCAACGCGTGGCAATTGCAGCAGCAACATTCCACGACTATCATTGTATCGATGCAACCAACATTTTTCGTATCGTTCGTTGTAAACAACGAATATCTCAAACCACAATTCACGACGTGTTGCATCTGCGGCAACAAATCCTTGAATTCACATCTCGCAACTTGTTGCACTTGCAGCAACAAACCTTTTTCCGACTTTTCCAACTAACACCATGTAATTTCCAAACAACATGCGGCAAAATTACAAGATTTGTATTAGACTTATTGTATGGAACATCCAGTGCAGCATCGAGTAGAGTCAAGAGTGATTTCGATTGGTGGTGGACAACTTTTTAGAACTGAAATGAAGCAAGCGTCCAGAGGAAATTGAGCCTGGGGCTCTGATACCAATTTGTCACGTCCCGACCCGGAATCACCCGAATCATCGTCCTCGCAGGAGGCGTGATGCCGCACGAGCCTGAAGTTGCGCTCGTGCAAGGCAAGATGACAAGTTCTCAAATGGTTATCTTTTGATTCGATATTTAACAACGAAAGAAAACAGATCATACGAAACAAATTCTCGATATTGATATCCGAAACAGAGATTACAAAGGCTCTCGATAGCTTAACAATACATGCCAGATTGGCTACAACACTCAGGTTCTCTCTTGTCCACAAGGAATTCATCGTTCCATACATCATGCCTTCTATATCTCGGCCGCATCAATCCAGCTGCGTAGTTCGAGCGTCAATGCGATAGCACGCTTCAATGCGCTTCGGCATTCAAGCCTTAACACGTTCAAGCAACGCTCCGCCGCGAGCAATCCATTCCCTGCACCCTGCATGAAGCTGGTGGGGGATCAGTACATGCGAGGACGAACGTACTGATCCCCCACCAGCTTCATGCAGGGTGCAGGGAATGGATTGCTCGCGGCGGAGCGTTGCTTGAACGTGTTAAGGCTTGGAATGCCGAAGCGCATTGAAGCGTGCTATCGTATTGACGCTCGGACTACGCAGCTGGATTGATGCGGCCGAGATATAGAAGGCATGATGTATGGAACGGCAAAATCCTTGTGGGCAAGAGAGAACCTGAGTGTTGCAGCCAATCTGGCATGTATTGTTAAGCTATCGAGACCTTTGTAATCTCTGTTTCGGATATCAATATCGAGAATTTGTTTCGTATGCTTTGTTTCCTTTCGTTGTTAAATATCGAATCAAAATATAACCATTTGAGAACTTGTCATCTTGCCTTGCACGAGCGCAACTCCAGGCTCGTGCGGCATCACGTCCCCTGCGAGGACGATGATTCGGGTGATTTCGGGTCGGGACGTGACAACTACGGGTCACTGTCAAGTCATTCTAATTTATCAAGGAGGGGAGAAACGGACACAATTAAATAATAATAAATATATAATATATATATTCTTGAAGCCAAAGAGAAACTCTACAACTTTCATGTTGGGAGTGGGAAGAAATTCGGACCACAAATCGCGCAAATAAGACATTTAAACAATCAAGTGGGACCCATGCGGTCCAAAGTGGGAGAACCTATATGCGGCCAAAGAGAGTGGGAGGCCACCCATGCGGCCGACATAACAAAGAGGGCATAAAATCAAGACAAAAGATAGCGGGACCCGCAATAATTGCAAGCTCCCACTTCAGCAAGCAAGTCAACTAAAAGAAGTTATGTGGGACCCCCACAATTAATGCAATAAGAAAAGGTTCACGTGAACCAATTAAATATCGGTTCATGTGGCCAAGCAATTATTCATATAATATAATAAGCCATGCCAGTACATATGGCCATACGACCCAAGAATTGGTGGGAGGCCATGCGGCTACAAAATAAATGCAAGCCAGCAACTGTGGTTGCATACGGCCAGGATTTTACATAAGCCATGCGGCTCACTAAAATTTCCATGCGGCCACAATGGTTTCCGAGCAAGAACACATGTGCTAATGCATCCAGAAAATGCATATGCGGCTGACTCTCCAAAGAAATGCATTAGGAAAATGCACAAAAAATGCATGCCAAAAGGCAGTAAATGTATTCCTAAGGACTCATGCGGCTGAGTCTCCCAGGGAAGGCCTTAAAGCATAACTATTAAATGTTAAGGACCTAAAAGCAAAGAAAAGCATTTAAAGCACTAAAGAAAATGCACTAAGGAAAGTGCACTAGTGAATTCTTGAATGCTTACGTAAGCAGGCATCTAACCATTTACCAATTGCTTAAAGTATTAATATCTAAGCCTAAAGCATGAAACTTAATATTTAAAGCATGGAATCTTGCATGCAAAGTGCATTCTCTGTAAGCAAAAGTTTGCATGCGGCCCAGAGTATTTGCCATGCGGCCGAGAATTGTTTACGTGCAAGCACCATGCGGCCACTACATTATTAAATAGCTATATGCGGCTGGGCTAATTTAAATGGAGGAGGGGAAAAGGGCATATGCGGCCAGCTTTCAAATTATCATGCAGCTAAAATATTTGTAAATGCATGCGGCTCTCTAGTTCAATTAATGCAGGCAATTGCAAGCTGTACGTGGCAATTATTGTTAGACCTTACCCAATTAACATGCTGACTAATAAATGCTATCATGTCAGGAAGCAAACAATGTTGACATGTCCATGCGGCTAAGCATAATTCATGCGGCCAAAATGCAAGCTAGTAATAATTGTTGCCAACTGAGAAGAAGTTCATGGAAAAATACCATGGCTTCTCCACACCATCCAATTTCCCACAGGAGTCCAAATTTGGACTTCCATAGGTCAAAATGGGGTAGAACGAAATACCCTACAACATGGAACCATCAACTAGCAAAAATATACAAGTTTGATAGATCAAAAATCCTGGAAACCGAAAATACCACCAGGCTAGATCTATAAAAATTTAACCATGGAAATAAAAAATGCCAAGTACTAAAGTGGTTTAGAAACACATGAGAAAGATAATGGAACAATAAAATGGGGTTCCTCCAAGGAGCAAGATGCACTTGCCTAAGCTCTCCCTCTCTCCTGGTAGGTGGAGAAGTAAAGATGGAGAAGAAGAATGAGTAATGAGTAATAATGGAAGAGAGAGAGTGGGATAGATATAAATGGTGGGAGTGGTGGTAGGTGGGAGTGGTTCTCCACATAAAACCAAACCAAGCCAAACCCACTAAACCGAACGAAACCAAGCCAATGCAATGCCATGATGAACCATGCTAATGCAATATGCAAAATAAAACCCAAGGCTAGCTAATTATGTCAAACCAAAAATACGAGCCCGAAATACGTACACGTACTCCCAATACGTAATACGAACCACGGACATTACAACAGGGTCTTCTCACCCGCGATCTCCAAGTTAAAATTGGCCAGATCTTCTGACCCAGCCACCTCAGAAGGAGAGGCAACTCGATCAGCATCATCTTGACAGAATTCAATAATTTCAGGGGCAGGTTCACCAGAGCCCCCGTCATCTCGGGTCACGATCTCTGCAACTCGAGAGTCCTCTTCTTCTGACGCCTACAAGAGGGAAAGAAGATGATTAAAATCAAAGCTAGAAGAAAGAAAAGACCAGTAGTAACTTATTTACCTCTGATGCGGGGTCGATTTCTTTACCTCTTTCCTTGATAGTTAGCCCGCGGTGTCTGGTCGCAGCCAGTTTTCGAGAGTGAGAAATGCCGCCAACAGGAGAAAGTTGCCTGCTACGCTTCCGAGAAGGGCCGGGTGCAACGGATGGCTGATCAACCACCATCTCATCTGGAAAAACAGGCGGCTGATCCGCCCCCACATCTGCCGTCGAAAAGCAAGGGTCATCTCTATCAGGCTCGTCGCCTTCGTCATCTGCAGCGTCGGAGTCCGAATCCGACAACTCAACTCTGTTCTTCCTCTTCCTTGTCTTGGCCCCCTGGGAATGGTAAAAATAACCCTGCCAATGTGGCAGTCTATTCTAGAATACTGGTTCCTCAACCAATCCATCCCTAGGACCACATCATAATCGGCCATCGGGAACTCTATCAATCTAGCGGAGAATTCTCTACCGCTAACTACGATCCGACACGAGGAAAACACTCTATCTACTCCCACGAGTCCGTTACCAGTAAGTATATTAAGCCTTACTGATAATGACTCGGGCTCCAGTCCTATCCGTGTCGCGAATCGTGCAGACATAAATGAATGCGATGCACCAGAATCAAATAAAGCTGAAGCTGGAAAGGAGTTGACGAGAATAGTACCTGCCACTACCTCTCCTGGTGCTAATCCTTCCTCCACGGTCATCATCATGGCCTGACCATGCCCTCGGGGTGCTGGTCCCCTCTGCTGAATTCCTCGCTGCCTATTCTGACTCAAGGCCTGGGCTTGTGCATACTGCTGGGGGTTCTGCTGCTGGAACACTTGGGTCTGAGGCGGCAAGGGCCTCGGCAATGGATACTGCTGCGGCTGGACCGAAGCTGGTCCTCTCACCGAAGAGCTAAAAAGGTTGGACGATGATGAACTACCTCTATTCGGACAGGATCCAACCCTATGGTCTGGTGCTCCACAAGCCAGACACAATTCCTGTGCCCTGCGACATTCTGCCACCACATGGCCTGGCTTCCCACAATGAGAACAACCCACTGCGGAAGATTGCTTCTGCTTCTACTTTTGCTGCTGCTGCTGAGGGTGCGTCGGAGTTGAATGCTGAACCGACGTTACTGAGGCCGCTCGCCTCGGAGCTCCAATAGTCAAAGCCCTGGCTGCCAGGGCCGGTGCTGAAGACTGATTCATCTGGCCGTGAGATCTCTTCCGACCTCCGGCCTTATCTACAATCCTCTGGGAGGTATACTCATGCCTCCGGGCTGCTCTCAAGACTGCATCAAAAGTCTGATGCTCAAACTGCTCAACTGCCAATAAGATCTCCAGGTGAAGTCCCTGCTGGAACCGCTGGGCTCTATCATACTCGGTTGCCACCAAAGTGGGAGCAAACCGACTGAGTCTGGAAAACTCGGCCGCGTATCCGTCGACCGTCCTGCCTCCTTGCTTCAAATTGGTAAACCTCGTCTGCAGATCATACCGAGCCACGGCATCGAAATACTTGGTCTGGAATCTCTCTCTGAATACTGCCCAAACAATGGGTACTGCTAATCCAACGGCCTGCGCTGTCCACCAGCTGCGGGCAAGATCTAACAACTGCAGGCGCACAACAGCCACCTTCTCGTTCTCTGGGGTCCTGGCTGCTTCTAGAATTACCTCTGTGTCCTGAAGCCATGCATCTGCTGCGATAGCATCTTCACTACCGTCGAAGAATGGAGGGTTCAAGCGCTTGAAGCTGTTGGCCGCGCTGTTACCCTGATGACCACCCCGGGTCAAAGCATCCGTCACTGCCTGGTGCAAGGCATCTCCACGCCGGTCTTGGGAAGCTATCAGGGTCCTGACGAGTCCTACCAAAGTGCCGTCATCATGTTCTACAGGTTGAACTGGCTGGACTAGTGGCTCTCCGCCAGAAGGCACGACTCTGGAGGCTACTCCGGAATGCTGGGCTTGATCTCCAGGTTGTTGCTGGTCCGCGAGAGGTGCTCCGCCTTGCTGGTCGGTAGGACCACGAACAATGTCGCTGAAGAAGACGACATAGGGAACAATAAGGAAGGACCAGGACAGATCAACGATACAAGCATATGATCAGGACAAGAATCCAGGGATTCAGAAGATATAAGCAGAGATCAAGGACGAATACTGATTGAGACATCTATTCGGTAAACCCTCACATATCTTGATTTACAAGACCTGCATGGGCCACCACTTAAACCATGTCACGCCCCAGAACCAGAATACTGGAGAGCGGGGGCAGACATAGCCAGCTACGTATATGAAATGGAATCCATCTCGCTATACGGTCACGGCTGTCTAGATACATGAGGGTTTATCTACAAGCCAACAGTCTCTTAAGGTCATGAACAAGCCTAGTGTCTCAATCACAAGCAAGTAAGTAAAAGTCACAAGATGTATGATCATTAAATATACAATAGTAAGGCGTCCCAAACATTACATATTCAGTTGATCATGAAGCTAGTCGTTACAAAATGTCAGGACTAGCAAGAGTTTAGTCATACATGATCAACCCTAGGATCTGTTAATCATGTTACAGCCCGTAGGCAGACAGTAAGTAAGTGCAATCGAGCTAAACAGGTGCTCGTCGGCTAAACGCCTCAAAAGAATATTTTTACAATAGAGTGGAAGAGCCAAAAATAATCCACTCGTTGCCAGGGTTCCGTCTAGTGGCCACCATCTGGCTGGAAGGTCGGTAGATCCTCGGGAGCTGCTCCGAAATCTGGCCACACAAAACCAGCTGGGTCAGACCCCAGAAAGAGCAAGTGCCACAAAGGAAGCTTCACTTAAGAACTAAATCCAGCAATCAGCACAAGATATAAATAAAAGTAAGAACTGGAAATAAAGAAAATACACCAGGATGATATACGATGAGGTAACCCGTAAACCAAACAAGGATCGGGGTTGTAACCCTTCGTCTGAACAGAACTTGGAATTCTCACCATTTATCGGTAAAATAAATACAAGCATTCTGGTCATTCAATAATCTGGAACAGGATCAGGGCAAGACTAGACTGGCTAGACTCCGTCCAATCATTTCACGGCCAAGCAAGAACTACGGCTTGATACTTTAACTAACTAGGGTTGTCACAAGCCTAATTACTAACAAGATGCAGTGAGATTATTCCACAGCCACAAGCCCTGCAGACCATCCAGGTTACCCAGGTCGAAATATTAGGGTTGAATTCAGGTGGGTACATCGTCCAGGAAACGCATGTACCCTTAAGTAGCTTAAAGGGTGCAACACATGACAGTGTGCTGAAAATGTGCCCTACTCGACGGCAGGCTACAGATCCCAGGCGCGCCCAGGTAACGGGATTGTCTGTAGCTGGGAAATCTCTTCATGACTACTGTGTTGTTCTAGTTATTAGTCTTAGTCCATTTTAGTGGGGTGCTCCTGACCGTGGTACTCAGGAGTCCCTGTCCTAGACATGATGCAAGACAAGACTAGTTTATTTATACAGACACAATCGCCCACGGTGTCCAGATTAATTATACAGGTCATGTCATGTCAGGTAGCCGTCGCAACAGCTATTCGAGATAATCATGTCAGGTTATCATGCCAAGTGTACTTATCAGGAGTGCGCCACGAAGGGCCACTATCAGGTCATGTCAGGTTACTCATGTCAGGAGTGCACCACTACGGGTCACTATCGTGTCAGGCTCAGTTATCCTTTCCAAACATATTACATAAATTCGTGATTATCAAGTTCAGGACAAAAGGCGTAAGGATATAAAATGGACGTTAAATATCTAATAAAATATCAATATACAGGGCTATAGAAGATCCAGGGTAAGTAGGGTCAGGTCGTGTTGCACCTAAACATCAGGTTGCGCCTGAGTCAGACTGCGCTCAAGTCAGGCTACGCTCAAGTCAGGCTACGCTCAAGTCAGGCTACGCTCAAGTCAGCGTACGCTCAAGTCAGGCTACGCTCAAGTCAGCGTACGCTCAAGTCAGGCTACGCTCAAGTCAGGCTACGCTCAAGTCAGGCTACGCTCACGTCATACGCTCAGGTCATACGCTCAGGTCAAGCTACGCTCAAGTCATACGCTCAGGTCATACGCTCAGGTCAAGCTACGCTCAAGTCATACGCTCAGGTCATACGCTCAAGTCAGCGTATGTAAGACATACGCTTCCAAAAGGCAGCGTATGTACTCCATACGACTCCTCTTTAAGGCAGCGTATGAGGTCCATACGACTCCTCATCAAGGCAGCATATGCAAGACATACGTCTCCAAAAGGCAGCGTATGTACTCCATACGACTCCTCATCAAGGCAGCGTATGAGGTCCATACGACTCCTTGTCAAGGCAGCGTATGCAAGACATACGTCTCCAAAAGGCAGCGTATGTACTCCATACGACTCCTCATCAAGGCAGCGTATGAGGTCCATACGACTCCTTGTCAAGGCAGCGTATAAGGTCCATACGACTCCTTGCCAAGGCAGCGTATGCAAGACATACGCCTCCAAAAGGCAGTATATGAGGACTGTGCTGCGCTAAAGAGCGCGCGCAACTCAGTGGCGCAAGCTAAAAAGCTCGCGTACTGCTCACTGTCTTCTCCAAATCAGCAAGAACTCCATGGTTGAACCCAAAGCTTCAAAAGTCCATAACTTGGTCAAAATAAGTCCAAATCCAACTTTTCAAAGGTCAAAATTGGGTAGAATAAAATTCTCTACAACATGGAACCATCAAAACTTGAAAAAAAAGAAGTTTAATAGATCAAAACCACCAAAAATTCAAAAATAACTAATTTCTAGATCTACAAAATTAAAGCCTCAAAATGGAAAATGACAAGTTCTAATGTGTCTTAGAAACATGAGGAGAAGCTAATGGAACAATAAAAATAGGCTCTCTTGTGGAAGCAAGTTGCACTTGCCTAGACCTCTCTCTTCTCTCTTTGGTAGGTGAAGGGAGTAAATGAGGAAGAAGAAGATGAATAATGAAGAGAGAGAATGAAGAGGGCTAATAAATACAAATGGTGGTGGTAGGTAGGGGTTCACCTTGGGTTCATTATGAACCCAATCAAAACCAAGCCAAGCCGAACCAACCAACCCGAACCAGGAATAAACCAAGCTAAGCCATGAAGAAAACTAAATAAGAAATCATGCAATACAAGAATAAATACGTACACGTATTCCAGAAATACGTAATACGAACCACAGGCATTACACCAGAGCCCGATCTTATCAAAGACGGGTAATACATCAACAGCCACCCCATCAAATAATGATAGGGCAACTCGGTCCGTTCAAAATCTGTTCGATCTGACAAACGCCCCTGCCGTTTTCATGGATCTAATGAATCGAGTGTTTCGTCCGTTCGTTAACAAGTTCGTAGTAGTCTTCATCGACGACATCCTCGTCTACTCGAAGGATCGAGCGCAACATGCAGAGCATCTGCGAACGGTATTCCAAACCCTTCGAGAGAATCAGTTGTACGCGAAGATGAGCAAGTACGAATTCTGGCTGAACAGTGTCTCATTTCTTGGTCATATCATCTCCGCCACGGACATCGCAGTCGATCCGAAGAAAGTCGAGGCAGTTGCTGATTAGAAATGGCCCGCATCAGTTAGCAAAATTCGAAGCTTTCTAGGCTTGGCGGGATACTACCGACGCTTCGTGAAGGACTTCGCGAAGATTGCATCGTCGTTGACTCGCCTCACCCAGAAAGGAGTCGCATTCAAGTGGTCAGACGACTGTAAAGTTTCCTTCCAGGAGCTCAAACAACGGCTCGTTTCGGCCCCAATACTTGCTCTTCCTGAAGGGACGGAGGGATTTCAAATCTTCAGCGATGCTTCTGGCCCGGGCTTGGGGTGTGTGCTCATGCAGCGGGATAAGGTGATATCTTTTGCTTTCCGGCAGTTAAAGTCGCACGAGAAGAACTACCCCACGCATGACCTAGAATTAGCGGCGATTGTGTTTGCTTGAAGCTGTGGCGTCACTATCTCTATGGCATGGCGTGCAGGATTTATACGGACCACAAAAGCCTCAAGTATCTCTTCACCCAGAAAGAATTGAATTTGCGGCAGAGGCGATGGCTCGAGCTGATCAAAGACTATGACTTATCAATCGACTACACGCCGGGCAAGAGAAATGTGGTAGCGGATGCGCTGAGCCGAAAATACTTAGCTTCGTTATGCATCAACGATCGACTGCTGCACGACTTGGAAAGAATGGGCATCGAACTTTGAGTTCGTTTCAGAGACGTAAAACTGGCGCAACTGCGGGTGGAACCGAGCCTACTGGAGAGGATCAAGTCTGCTCAGAAGGACGATCCATACCTGGAGAAGATACGGAAGCTGATATCGACAGGGAAAGCATCCGACTTTGTAGAGGACGAGTCGGAAGTGTTGCGCATGAAGGGACGGCTATGCGTACCGGACGACGCAGAACTTAGAAAGGAGATAATGTCGGAGGTGCATTATACAAAATATTCCTTGCATCCTGGCAGCACCAAGATGTATAAGGACCTCCGCGTTGTCTTTTGGTGGCACGGCATGAAGAGGGACGTAGCGCTCTTTGTGTCAAAATGTATAGCCTGTCAGCAAGTCAAAGCCGAGCACCAGCGACCGGGCGGAGAGATGCAGAACCTCGCAATTCCAGAGTGAAAATGGGATCACATCACTATGGACTTCGTTGTTGGCTTGTCGAGGACGCTGCGGGAAAACGACGCCGTCTGGGTCATCGTCGATCGACTAACCAAATCAGCGCACTTTATTGCCATCAAAGTTACTTGGAACGTCGACCGCCTTGCTCAGATATACCTTGATGAAATAGTTCGGCTGCACGGGGTCCCAGTTTCTATCGTCTCTGATCGGGATAGACGGTTCGTAGCGCGCTTCTGGAGTAGTCTACATTCAGCGTTGGAGACCAAGTTGAAGTTTAGCTCAGCTTATCATCCTCAGACTGACGGCCAAACAGAGCGGGTGAACCAAATCCTCGAAGATATGTTACGACTCTGTGCGATCGACTTGAAGTCAAGTTGGGACGTCCATCTACCGCTGACCTAGTTTGCATACAACAACAGCTATCAGTCCAGCATCCAGATGGCACCGTATGAAGCTTTGTACGGCCGGAAGTGCAGATCGCCCATTTGCTGGGATAAAATCGGGGAACGGCAGATGCTTGGTCCGGAGCTGGTGGAGCAGACCGTACAGAAGGTCAAGTTAATACGAGAAAGATTGAAGATAGCACAAAGTCGACAAAAGAGCTATGCCGACATGCACCGACGCCCCCTCGAGTTCTCGGAAGGCGACCATGTATTCTTGAAAGTCATGCCCATACGGGGAGTTTCCAGGTTCGGTGCGAAGGGGAAATTGAGCCCAAGATTTGTTGGCCCGTTCGAAATATTGAAGCGAGTCTCCCCGGTAGCTTACCAAATCGCCTTGCCGTCTGCGTTGTCAGAGGTACATGACGTCTTCCACGTATCACAATTACGGAAGTACATACATGATCTGAGCCATGTGGTGGATTTGGGTAAGCTGGACCTGAAGGCGGACTTATCATATGTCGAAGAGCCGGTGCAAATCTTGGAACGCAAGGATAAACTTTTCCGCAACCGTGCTATTCTCCTCGTCCGTGTCCTCTGGAGGAACCATTCGATCGAAGAGTCGACGTGGAAGCTTGAGTCAGAAATGAAGGAAAAGTTCCCTTCATTGTTCTCGTAGAGGTAGGTTCTATTTTAAGTTTTGAGGATGAAACTTTTTCTTAGTTGGTTATGGTGTAGTGCCCCGTCCCTATATTGTGCCCCGTACTCGGTCCACGGGGTGCGCGAGAAAGGAACACTGTCGCTATCGACTCGGTCGGGACCGATAGGTCGGGATTGACCGAGTCGATCGAACGGGAACGGTTGAATTAAGATCCATTCCTCGTTATGGAATGTCTTCTTCGGAACCAAGTCCCATATCCAGTGGGTTGCGTCTCAAGGATTGACTCTGCGGCTGAGTCGGGAGAGACCTTCCGTTGCTCTGCTTTTCATGCCGCTTGCGTTGGTTTTGGCTTTATTTTCTGAATGCGTTTTTATGAATGTTTTAGATGGTTTTCATGGCTTGCATTTCGGACTCGTATTTCCTATCGAACTTCTTGAATAATGCAGTGTTCTAATCGGTTGCTTGTGCAATTTTAGGTAATCGCGTAGGCGACATCTAGCGCGGCCAACAAGTTCTCTCGCCGAAGTAAACTCAAGGTGAGTGGCTGACCCTTCTCTTCTCGACCCCTTCTTAAGTAAATCGATAGTATTGTTGCGGATGAAAGAATGAATACAGAGGCACGGGCATGGTAAAATAGTCAAGTTTCAAAGTGAATGTAGGCAATACCTTAACAACTAAATAAGGTCTTAACTCGATCATTGGACAACTTGTCGACAAGGGAGAGTTTTCTCGAGCGACAACCCGCAGCCACGGGACCGACTCGGCCTAGGAGGAAACACGGTATAGCTGTGCTGGGTGATAGTACGGGTTAAGCAGGGACTTGCAGCGGGGCTCGCTACTTGCGCTGCAAGGGCCCCGGCTAACAAAGCTATAGTCCATGATGGCTTGTCATGCCAGTGGCCAATCATACGTAATATTGCACTTGGTATGAAAAATGATAACAATTAACAGGGAAGAACATGGTAAGTCTCATAAGGTGCGGCGCAGCCCGCCGTGGGTCTGGACCTGAAGGCGGACTTGTCATATGTCGAAGAGCCGGTACAAATCTTGGAGCGCAAGGATAAACTTTTTCGCAACCGTGCTATTCCCCTCGTCCGTGTCCTCTGGAGGAACCATTCGGTCGAAGAGTCGACGTGGAAGCTTGAGTCAGAAATGAAGGAAAAGTTCCCTTCATTGTTCTCGTAGAGGTAGGTTCTATTTTAAGTTTTGAGGATGAAACTTTTTCTTAGTTGGTTATGGTGTAGTGCCCCGTCCCTATATTGTGCCCCGTACTCGGTCCACGGGGTGCACAAGAAAGGAACACTGTCGCTATCGACTCGGTCGGGACCGATAGGTCGGGATTGACCGAGTCGATCGAACGGGAACGGTTGAATTAAGATCCATTCCTCGTTATGGAATGTCTTCTTCGGAACCAAGTCCCATATCCAGTGGGTTGCGCCTCAAGGATTGACTCTGCGGCTGAGTCGGGAGAGACCTCCCGTTGCTCTGCTTTTCATGCCGCTTGCGTTAGTTTTGGCTTTATTTTCTGAATGCGTTTTTACGAATGTTTTAGATGGTTTTCATGGCTTGCATTTCGGACTCGTATTTCCTATCGAACTTCTTGAATAATGCAGTGTTCTAATCGGTTGCTTGTGCGATTTCAGGTAATCGCGTAGGCGACATCTAGCGCGGCCAACAAGTTCTCTCGCCGAAGTAAACTCAAGGTGAGTGGCTGACCCTTCTCTTCTCGACCCCTTCTTAAGTAAATCGATAGTGTTGTTGCGGATGAAAGAATGAATACAGAGGCACGAGCATGGTAAAATAGTCAAGTTTCAAAGTGAATGTAGGCAATACCTTAACAACTAAATAAGGTCTTAACTCGATCATTGGACAACTTGTCGACAAGGGAGAGTTTTCTCGAGCGACAACCCGCGGCCACGGGACCGACTCGGCCTAGGAGGAAACACGGTATAGCTGTGCTGGGTGATAGCACGGGTTAAGCGGGGACTTGCAGCGGGGCTCGCTACTTGCGCTGCAAGGGCCCCGGCTAACAAAGCTATAGTCCATGATGGCTTGTCATGCCAGTGGCCAATCACACGTAATATTGCACTTGGTATGAAAAATGATAACAATTAACAGGGAAGAACATGGTAAGTCTAATAAGGTGCGGCGCGGCCCGCCGTGGGTAAGTTCCAACGTAAATTATATTATGCTTGTCATTGCTCGCTTGAAATTCATTAGGATGGTTATAAACATTCATGAACTAAATCATATAGACTCACCAACCAAATGAGAGCTTGGAACTTAACTTGCCGCGCACCAGTACAAAGTGTAATATACTGATCCTCGCTCTCCACGCAGGTACCCCGAACCACGAAGGGCGTGCCACCTAAAAGCTCAAGGCGAAGTGAACCCTTTTGAAGTCTCGTCCGCGTATGAAGGCTTGTGTTCTGGATTCCTTTTGAAGAAGACCCCGCACTCAGTCCAAAAGAAGATGACGACTCGACTCGCCTCGATAGCAGGTGGAAAGTATTATGTTTTTGCTTGTAAAAAGGGGATGTAATGTATGAAACGACTATCTCATCGGCGTTCATTTTGTAAGTCGAGTCATGTTATAGCCCGCGCGGCAATGAATGTAATGAAGTCATTGTAAATGAAGTTTTATTATCAATAAAAAAGTCTACTTCTATTTCAAATGTGTCGATCAATTTCTCTGCGTACTCTAACTTGATGTTGTGTTTCGGATGACCTTATGACTATGCCTTGTGCGATCGCAACTTAGGTTCGTACGGCATCACGCCCGGGGGACGACTATCGATTCTACGGAATCGGGGCGTGACACTGCGTGTACGGGATACACAAGTAAATATAATGGTATGTGTCTAAATTTTATTTAAATAAACTATGATCATTCTGAGTCTCACTCACTGAGTATGTAAATAATTTCAACTCCAAAATTGGGAAGGGTTGTCCCATGACCCAAGAGTAGATCCATGTGAATTGCTAGACTTTTCTGCACAATTTCTGAGCCAACCCCGTAGGCCCCCAGTGCTACCATTGGCAATCCCTCAGGATCATCCTGTAGGAATTGTGAGGCGCAGACATGCACAGCCCCGTAGGCCATACCAAGAGGCGAGGGAAGAATCTGGTGCCTCACAAGATGCATCATATTATTCTGGGTCACATATTGATCAAGAGGCGGACGAGGGCACATCCCAACCTGGTTGGTCACAGTATGCATCATATTATGCTGGGTCACATATTGATCAAGAGGCGGGCGAGGGCACATCCCAACCTGGTTGTTCGCAGTATACTTCGAATGACTTTGACTGGGAATCTTATATGTACAGCGCCGGAGCTTCATTATTTGACACACCCCAGCCTTATCCATCTACGCAGACACCCCAGTATGGAGGGGATGACTTCCAGCCATTGCCAGGGGAGACACCAGAAGAAACGGAAGCTAGAAGAATACGATTAGGTCTTAGGCCACTTCCCCGTAGGCATTATGATATAATGAATAGAGGTGAATGATTAAAAGTCATGTTGTATTGTGCAAGTATGTATAAATTTTATTTATGACTTTTTCTTTTATGCCAGCTTTATAAATTTTTGAAATTACAAGATTACAAAACATTTTAAAAAATGAAAATAATATTAAAAAATAATAAAACTTACAAGATTACAAAACATTTAAAAAATAATAATAATTTCACACATTTACTGTGTCGGTTGTCTTGTGCAATTTCTCCTGTTGTGTCCAAGTCCGTTACAATTGCTGTAATGTAGATCTCTTGTCGGCAACTCCTTTGTCATAAAATGATTCTTTTTAGGTCTGCCAGCTCTACGTCCAACTTTAGGTGCTCCAATTTCATCTCTTACCAGTTCACCTTGGGGAGTGTATGGAGATAGAATTGGTTCCATACAAGACGCATAAACACTTTTAAGTGTTTCAACAGAAAATTGAGCAGGATAATAACTTTCAATCTGTATGTTAGTAGATTCACAGGCAAA
Organism: Iris pallida; assembly: GCA_029216955.1. NCBI lineage: Eukaryota > Viridiplantae > Streptophyta > Magnoliopsida > Asparagales > Iridaceae > Iris > Iris pallida. The sequence goes on along the minus strand of JANAVB010002196.1, from coordinate 1,295,202 downwards.
ATAAGCATGTACATATGGTAAAAAAGTGTGTTGCCAACGAAAACATGTACATGTTCTATTTTCTAACTGTACCACATAACATCTACTTGTTTCGTGATCAAATATTTCAAATAAATAACCTTCAATACGCAACATTTAAAAATGATGTTTCTCTCTTTTTAGGCGAGCCATAGTCTTAAGCATCCTTGGACAGAAATTGTTGTCCATATTTTCAGCATTTTGTCGATGCTTTTCATGAATTGTTATGATCTTCGCTCTAATACCGTCAAACAATATTGTTATCGGTTTATCACGCAAATTCTTAATCCAATTATTAAAACATTCTGTAATGTTGGATGTGTTGATATCGAGTCTAGAACAGGGTGCATAAGCTGTTATCCAATGTGAAAAATTACGATTTTCATCATTGGTACCAACTATCCAATTAAAAATGCGAACATCCGCGGACTTAATTCTTTCAAACCATTCTGTTGCATCCACAATATTATAAGATCGAACAAGTTTATCCAACCATTCTAGATATTTAGGTTTACTACTGTATTGACTTTTCATATTTTGTTTAAAATGCTGAATGCAAAAAAAAAATGTGGAGAGGTAGGAAAAGTATCGCGCATTGCACGAATTAATCATTTTTGCTTATCTGATATGAATGAAATACTATCCCACCGGTCAAAGAAATCTTCAAATTGTTTAAAAACCATGTCCATGATTCGGTATTCTTATTTTCAGCAATACAATATGCAATAGGATATAACTGGTAGTTAGGATCATGTGCACAGGCCACAAATAAATTACCTTGATATCTTGATGTCAAAAATGTTGCATCAATGCTAATTATAGGTAAACAACCACTTAAAAAACCGTCTATACATGCCTTAAAACAAATATATATTCTTTGAAAGATATTATTTTCTACGGTCTTTAAAAAACATTTGCTACCAGGATTTGTTTCCGCAATTGTCAAGCAATATCTTTTAAGACTGCCATATGGATCAATATAACTACCGTTGATTTCAGATAATGCAAGTTCTTTGGCTCTCCAAGCTTTAGAATACATAATATGTACTCGATAATCTCTAAGTATATCTTTTACAATATGAGATGCACTATAGGAGTGGTTATCTCTAATTTTATCCATTATTTTTTCACAAATCCATGCAACAGTAGTATGTCGATGATGTCCTCTTGGTAACACACCGGTACACGAATGTTGAGATTCAAATGTACGAATCTCAAAGATTGTACCGTTACCAATTGATTTAACATACACTCTCCAACTGCAATCTGGAGAGTCACAAAATGTATACAATTCTTTGAGAATTGTTATGTTTAGCTCTACAACTAAAATTATGAAGAATTGCTATATCACTAATAAAATTTCGAAATACAAAAGATGAAAGAAATTCTTTTCCAACAAATAACTCAGGGGTACTACCATCTAAATTATCATCATTATTGTCTAAATAATAGTCTAAATCTTCAACTAAGTCGTCACTATCAACGTCATCAACGTCCTCTTCAACTAAATTTACTTGGTTTGAAGTGCTAGGACCAACATGAAAATTTTGGCTGTTATAAACAGGTTGACTAGTAGAAGAAATATTTATGCTAATATTTGTTAATGCTTGATTAATATAAATCTTTATACAAGATGCACCTATATTATCCTGAATAACAAAGTTCCATGCTTCTTCACTATCTATTACTAAAAATGTATCGGTAAAAAAATATCTTATTACGAATTCACATGTAATAGAAAAACGTTCCACGATAATATTACGTATATTTTCTAAGGAGATATTAGGATAGGTAGAAATTAGATTAGTTGTACCTCCTTCATAAGATAGTCCACTAAGTGTACCTCCATGGTAGCAGATCAATGTTAATACTTGATCCATGAAAATAAATTTAAAAATTGCAACTTCTTTCTGAGGGATTCTTCTTGACACTAGGTGACACCAGGTGGTGATTTGGAGACGATTCTTCTTGAAAGCTTTACTGCAAAGGAGAAGTAATTTTTTGTGCGAGAAGTAACTTGAGAAGCGAGGGATGAATTGAATGTGAAAATTTTCAATCGAATGAATTATATATATATATATATATATATATATATATATATATATATATATATATATATATATATATATATATATATATGGGTAAAGTGCAAAAAACCCCTCGCTAAATTTCTGCCTTTTGCACTAAAAGACCTTTTAGAGTTTTATTGCAGTTTACCCCTCCTTAGATTATACATCCGCTCGGTTAGGCCCCTCCCGCCAAATTCTAAAAAATTTATACCTAAAATACCCCTCCCCCCCTCTAACCTCCCCCCCCCTCCGGCGGCGCTGGCGCCGGCGAGCCCCCAGCCCCCCCCCCCGACCCACCCCCCCTCCTCCTCCCTCGCCGGCGAACAGCCCCCCCCGACCCACCCCCCCTCCTCCTCCCTCGCCGGCGAACAGCCCCCCCGACCCACCCCCCCTCCTCATCCCTCGCCGGCGAACACCCCCCCCGACCCACCCCCCTCCTCCCTCGTCGGCGAACACCCCCCCCCTGCTCCTCCTCCTCCTCCTTCGCCGGCCCCGACCCCCCGCTCCCTCGCCGGCCCCGACCCCCAGCTCCTTCTCGCCGGCGAGCGACCCCCGACCCCCCCCCCCCACCCGACCCCCCACCCCCCCTCCGCCTCCGTCGTCGGTCGCCGGCGAGCGCACCCCCCTCCTCCTCCTCGCCGGCGAACACAGCCGAAGAAGGAGGGGGGACAGGGGTAAAATTGTCATTTGGGGGCAAAATGAGCTTAATTCATACTTTTGGCAATTTTAAGAGCATGGGGTCTTTTAGTGCAAAAAACACAAATTTAACGAGGGGTTTTTTGCACTTTACCCATATATATATATATATATATATATATATATATATATATATATATATATATATATATATATATATATATATATATATATATATATATTAGAATAAGGGTGAATTTATTCCTCGCATATAGCGGTAAAGGTATTACAATACATAATATCACATCATCTCAAGCCCCATATTATAATATTATGGAGCCAATACTGATACATTGAATTCTATGTTGTGTAGAATTCCAATAGTAGGGGTAGTCAGGCCTTCGAAAATGCGCCTATTCCGCTCCTTCCAGACATGCCAAATGGAAGCGGCCAGGCGAACTCTGGCTCTTCTGGCCCACCCCGGATCCCAGTCTCTGTGGTCTCGAATCTAGCTAAGTATGCTCCTGATGTCTCGATCCCCACCAACTCCCCCTCTCAGCTGCCCGCACTGCTCAGTCCAAATGTGCCAGACCGTCGGGCATACAAAGAAGAGATGCTCTATAGATTCGTCCATCCCATGACAAAGCACACACTTGGTATCTGGGATCTGCATCCCAAACCTGAGGAGTCTGTCTCTCGTCATCAGTCTGCCTCGCAGAAGCCGGTATGCACATAGTTGTATTTTTCGAGCAATTCCCTTACCCCAGATAAAGTCCACCTCCTCAGCCCGGTCATAGTGAGTCCGTACCAAGTCATAATAGCTACTAAAGCAGAATAGTCCTGACACCCCCCCGACCCCGGTTCGGCCCAGCTCCAGGCGTCCTCATGCTGGCTATCATCAATAGTAATAAGACGAATCTCCTCAGCTAGCGGAGCAGTGTAAGGATATCCTTCTGGCCACCATATCCCATCTCTGATGATCTGACTGCATGTGAGCCCCCTGTCCGCCTCCCTGTCCAGCTGTCCTTCCAGTATCTCCAGAAGTGATCTGGAGCCCAACCAAGGATCAAGCCATAGATCAGTGGTCGTCCCATCTTTCATGTTCCTGCGTATAGCGGTCTTGAGCACCGTCCGACTCCTCAGAATGGCCTTAAATGTGACCGAGAAATTATTATCTATCTTGCAAGCCCAGAAGTTTGTCCGCCTGAGGTACCTGTTTGCCATCCATTCTGCCCAGAGCGAACCCCCCTTGAGGAATCTCCAGGCCATCTTCACACAAGCTGCCTTCCTGATCGCATGGAGAGGCCACAATCCCACTCCCCCTCCTCCTTTGGCCGACATAACTGGTCCCAAGAGATCGCATGCATCCCTCCCCTTCAGATGAAGTCCGCACAGATAGACTCTACTTTTCGAATAGTGGCCGACGGGATCTGGATAGACTGGAGCCAGAACATCGTGATGCCAGCAATAACTGATCTCACCAGCTCAATCCTACCGCCAAAAGATAGACCCGTAGCCTGCCAGCCCTCCACCCTCCTCTGAGCAAAATCCACCAAGCTGTGACAATCCTGCTCTCTGGCGTAGTTGACCGTCAACGGGACCCCCAGGTATTTTACTGGGAGCTCACCTTTATCCACTCCCAGAGCGAAGGCTCTCTCCTCCTGAAGCGTACATCGGGAACTGAAGTAGACTCTGCTTTTCTCCCTATTTAACTGTAGCCCGGATAGCCGCCCGAACTCCTCCATGATGTCTGATAGCGCTCTCATGCCCCGCATGGAAGGCTGGAGGAGCACCAATAAGTCATCAGCATAGATCAGATGAGAGACCACCGGTCTCACCAACCAAAAAAGGGGGATGATTTTCTTGCTATGCACCGCCGTGTCAATCATGCAGGTGAAATACTCCATTACCAGGGTAAACAAGTATGGAGAGAGGGGATCACCCTGCCTCAGCCCCCGATTGCTCCTGAAGTATCCATGAGGAGTGCCCTGGATGAGGACTGAGAAGGTAGGGGAGCAGATGCACTCCCTCACCCTCGCAACCCACCTCTCGTCGAACCCCATGGCGAGCATCAAGTGGCATAAGAATTTCCGATTGACCGTATCATAGGCTTTCCATAGATCCAGCTTCACACACGCCTTCATTCCCTCAGGTTTGCTGAACTCCCTCACCATCTCATGTGCAAGTAAGCTGTGCTCCGCTATCGATTGACCCTTGATGAAAGCAGCTTGATTCTGTGACACCAATCCCTGCATAATCCCCTCCATACGCCTGTACATAAGATGTGTAATAATCTTATAAATAAAGTTACAACATGCAATGGGTCTAAAGTCTGTGAGCGAGGTGGCGCCCTCCTTCTTAGGAACCAGAGTCAAAAATGTGTGGTTCATCTCCTTCAGAAGCCGACCCTACACGAAGAACTCCTGGACCGCCTCCAAAATAGGGTACTTAAGCACACCCCAGTGTCGCTTAAAGAACCCTGAAGAGAAGCCGTCAGGCCTCGGAGCTTTGTTAGGATTAGCCTTCATCACAATGTCCTCCACCTCCTCCAATTTCACAGGGGCCAATAGCAGGCAATTACCATGGTGCGTCACCAGCCTTTTAGTGACAAGGCCGTAGAACGTACTGGTGTAATCCGTCTGCTGATATAAGTCCGAGTAAAATCTGACGGCCTCCTCCTGGATTTTCACCGGGTCCCTTACCAGGCGCCCCTCGCCATTCAGAAGTCTGGAAATGCTGTTTCGGTGCTGGCGAGTGCGGATCATATCATAGAAGAACTTGGTGCATCGGTCACCATCCTTCAGCCAGGTGCATTTAGCCCTCTGTGCCGCACTGATCTCCTCCTGTAACCTCATGATGCTGACCTCCTCTATCAGAGCCTTCTCCCTAGCCGCCAACTCTCCGTCCAGAATGTCAGCCTGGAGAGCCTCCTGAGTGTTCCGAAGCTCGGCTTCCTTTTTCGCCAGAGAGGTCCGCGGTCTCATCTTCACCCACCCCCTGAGCGCTCGCTTGATCTGCTTGAATTTATGAACAATGCGAAACTGAGCCGTGCCAGCCCGAAAGTGCTGCAACTCCTCCGTAACCACCTCCTCATATCCAGCCGACAGGTACCAGCTATTGTTATATCGAAATGGCCTCGACCTCAAAGTAGGTCTCTCACACAGGCCAACTCGGATAGGAGAGTGATCGCTAGTACCAGCCGCAAGACCTTCTGCCACCGAATTGGGGAAGCACCGAAACCAATCACTATTGCCCAAGACCCGATCCAGCTGACAAGCAATACGATTTTTTGTAGCCTTGTTGTGCCAGGTCCATATATGGCCAGCTCTCTCCAGCCTCCTCAACCCAGATAGGAGCAGACATCTCTGGAAGTCATATAGAATCGAATCCGGGACAGGTCGACCTCCCACCTTCTCTTGGCGAAGCAGCAGAGCATTGAAATCCCCCATGATAAGCAAAGGAAGATGCAAGTTGTCCGCCATATGACCCATGCGTACAATGTCCTCCCACAGAGATTCCCTGAGTCTACGATCATTGTGCCCGTATACAGCACCCATGATGAACCGGAACCCACCTTTGTTCTCAAAGGACATGCCAATAAGTTGGTCCAATTTCTGGAGCAGCACCCCCTCCCAGCTATCTCGATTCCACCTAACCCAGATCCTAGCCATATCGTATAGATCTAAGTTGTGAATGTGGTCCCAGTTAGCCGGAGTCCTACGCGAGAGCATCGCGGCCCCTCTGATCTTCGTCTCCAGCAAAATAGCAATGTCACAAGCCTCTCTCCTCAGCACTCCTCCAATCTCTCTCCAGCGCCCAATGGAACACCCCCCCTAATGTTCCATGCTAGGACCGACATTAATTAATAGATGTCGGGTCCCCCTGAAACTCTACTGGATCAGCACTCGGAGGGAGTGCCTCATCCTCCTAATCAATGTCTGCATCCACCATGGATGACGGAGCCAGATGTGCCTGGATCCTGCTGAGTGTAAGTGCCCAGTCAGGGTTGACCTCTGTCTGGTCGTCCTGATCCCGGTCCCGAGGGATATCCTCCCGCGAGGCCGGTGCATGTCTTTTCCGGCTAGTGTAAACCATGATCTCCTTGGAGGTTTCCGTCTCCTTCTGACTACTACCAACTACACTCATGCCCCTGGTTAACATGTTCCTCTGAGGCCGGAACGGGACCAGCGCGCCCTGCATACTTTCCTATCTCTGCTGTGGGCCAGTCTCCAGCCTCCTGTCGACCTCCATCACGTGTCCTCCTCCATGACTCTATCTGTCGACGTCTCCCCAGGTAAGTGACTGGGAGCCGTCTCCATCCCGGGTGCCTCCGTCTACGTCGCCGGTAGCCTGACAGCCTCCGACCCCTTATACTTACACGCACTAGTAGCATGCCTAAAGCACTCATAGATAGATCACATGGGAGGAACCCAGTCGTACTCCACAGACTGTGTTAGAACCTCCCCAGACGGAACCTGGTATTCAAGCTTACTCGGTAGTTTCGAACCCGCCTTGATTTCCACAAAGACCCTGGCATACATAAGTCTGGTGCGAAAAGCAGTGGCCTCATCTGCCTTGATCGGTTTCCCCACAAGGCTGGCGAGTCTCATGAGGAGCGGGATGCTCCAATATTTTACTGTGAACTCTGGGAATCGGATCCAGATGGGGATAGCATTCAGCACCTCCTTCTCACATCTCAGCTCCGGTGTCCATTCCTTCAGTATGATGAGTCTCTCATCAAATGACCATGGCCCTCCCTGCAATATCCTGGTCACATCCTCCGCTAGCCCAAACTTGACGTAGTAGAACCCATTCTCCCGGGAAAAGAATTCCATGCTGCCTTTGGGTCTCCAGACTCTCTCCGTATAACCCCGGATTTGACCATAGAATGGCTTGTTCCCTAGCACGTATAACACCAGAGTATTCTTCCAGAAGTCAGAAACCTTCGCTATTTTCTCTACGGGGAAATATGCCCTGAGCCCTCCTCCAACTGCCATCGGAGTAACAAATTCCATCGACAGTGGGCTTTTCGTCTCCACTGGAGTGCACACCTCCTTCCATGACCGAGGCCTGTGCTCCTCAGAGTGGGTCCTGGTTGGAGGGTTCGCAGATCCCGGGCCTTGCCTACCAGTATCTACAACAATACCCTTTGCCTTCTCTGCCGCCGTCGTCTTTGGCCGCCATCTAGGTACATTACGCACCGTACCTCCCCCTCGGCGATGGGGATCGACAGTGCCTCTCGAAGGCTGTCTCCCATAATTCCTTTGGTTCTGAGCCACCCGTCGCCCTTCGGTCCGTCGTCTCACCACCGTCTGCCAGCCGACCTCTCCAGTCCCGTCCGTCTCCGGTGTAGTACCCGACCCGAATTCAAAAACCGGTGCCGTGGCCCCCGGCACTCCCCCGCCTTTGTCGGGTCCTCCGCCCAGCCCCATACCGCCCCGAGGGGAGCCTCCCCCCACACCCGAACCCCCGCGCGGGGGGGTCCCGCTGGATCCGGCCGACCCCCCCCCCCCCGACCCGTTTGTTCCCAACGCCCGACCCCTCCCCTGGGAGGGTCCCGCCGCCCGACCCCCCTCCTGGGAGGAGTCCCTGGTGCCCGGCGATGTTATCGCCCGAACCCCCCCTCCTGGGGGGTCCCCTTGCCGCCGCCGCCTCCTGGGTTGAGTCGGCCGCTGGTGCCGCCTGACCCCCACCCGCCTGGGGGGGTCCCCTTGCCGCCGCCGCCACCCAGGTTCAGCCGCCCAGCCCCCCTTCCCTCCTTTATATATATATATATATATATATATATATATATATATATATATATATATATATATATATATATATATATATATATATTTTGTTGCAGCCATCTTTCTACGCCCAAGTATAGGACGTGAAACTTCACTCCCGTGCCCCACTTTTCCACAATTACAATTAACCACTTAACACCAACTTAACACTTTTTCCAAATTACAATTAACAATTCCATCTTGCTTTTCTACGCCACTTAACACCAACTTAACTTTTTCCAAATTACAATTAACAATTCCATCTTGCTTTTCTACGCCCAAGAGTAGGACGTGAAAATTGCACGCCCATCTTTAAGGCGCGACGATGTTCAATTTGGAATTGTTCCAAACTTTGTTCCTTTTATAAAATAAATTTAAACTATAATGCTCTCTCTGAAATTTTTCGTTTTTTTCTATTGTTACATGAGAGCCATAGAAGGAGGAGCTTCTCACTTGAGTAGTATATATATATTTCACATAACAGAAAGCCCTCCCTCCTACTCCATAACACCACTTGACTAGAATATATATAGCTACGAATTTTTATCTACATAAAATATACCAAAGTCCGGCCAAATCCGATACGTCCCGATTCGAAACCCACCATACAAAACCGATTCGATATCCGAGATGACATGGCAGGTCAAGGTCAAATACCCTCTCCGTCCCGTCCCGGCTAGGTGAATGAATCTCTCTTGTCAGGAAGGATTGGTCTAATTTCCGGAAGGAAAGTGGAGAAAGAAGAGTGTGCATAGAAACTATATTCATCAATCTTCGATCCGAGCCATTACCCGAATAATAATAAGAAAAGTCAATGAATCGGAGGTCATTTCACTACTAAATAGGAAAAGTGCCGCTCGGCGTCCATAAGTCGAACCACGTGCCAGACTAAGCTCATATTTTTACCCTTTCGGTCCGTCCGATCTGATCCGCTATATAGACCTGAAAGATCCGACCCAGATCCGGCTCTGCCCGACCCACCGGTCCGACCCACTCGACAGCTCTGGTTACAATGGGCTTTTCTTACAATGATAAGCCACGGTAGCCACCTAGTGGGGGCATCCGACCCGAGTATGCGTCCAGCATCTGCGGTGGGGCCCTCGAGAGGGACGCGTGAGTCGCGTGTTCGGTACCAACCCGACCCTACTGTATATAAACTATAAAGTATCCAACCCTTTTCTCTTCTCAGCTCATTCCAAATTCCAATTCCATCTCATTCTCCCCCTTCTCCTGACCAATGTCTCTCTCCTGCGCCTCCTTCTTCTCTTCTTCTTCTTCGTCCTTTCTCGATCTACGTCGCTCTAGTGTGTTCAAATTAGGGTTTTCCCATGCCCACTCTCCTCAGCTCCAGATCGCCAGTCTCCGTTCGCTGTTCCATGGACCGGTCGTCCCTGATCGCTGCGCAATTCGCCGGTGAGCTCTTCGAGTTCGTCTTCTGCTTTTCTTTCTCCTGATATGGATATAATTAAGACACAGTTAGGACACGGAACTAATTTTGGTGTCTTGTCAGATGTGTCCGACACGACGTGGCACTGACATGGAACCACTTTTGACGCTTCTTAGTGTATATTGAGTCCGTATCGTCTTTGATACTTGTCCGACGCTATAATGATACTGATATGTAGCATATTTCTGGAGCGTCCGATACGTGGACGATTCAACATTACGGATTTCCCCGTATCGTTTCTATTCTTTCTCTAGATGTTTGGTCAGCTCTGCTGTGAGTTTGAGGAAATTAGTTTTTAGTTAGTGTTCATAGGCCTCTTTATTGTTTGCTAGTAATTCTAGGAATCACGGGCACTCCGGTGATGTAGGACACCGAGCAGGAGAAGCAACCGATTACTTCTGTTCCAATTTAATGGGAACATTCATATTTAAGTGGTGATTCTATTTTCAGTAGGACTCCTATTTAATGGTTCTATTTAGTATGACTCCTATTTCATTAGAAACTTCATTTTTTAGATTTGTCCACCTCTATAAATAAGGGTCGACCTTTAGTAAGACAATCATCTAATTATTAATTTTCAATACAATTTATCTTAAATATCTTAAACTCCTCTTTTCCTTTTTCTGAATTAATTCTTCTTCTTATTCTTATTACTCAATTTCTTCTTCTTTTCTTGTCTTCATCAAGGATCTCCGCATCCTTTTCATTCTACTTTGGTTTATGATACAACAAGTGGTATCAGAGTGAACAATCCAATCGATGGCTCCCATTGATCCTTCGATTCAAGAAGCTTTGGATGAACTAGTGAGATTTTTTTTTTTTTTTTTTTTTTTTTTTGAAGATTGAGAAAAATTCTGCAAAGCATGATAAGCCCAAAGCAAGTCCGGAAGAGACAAAGAAGATGATGTGATCGTTCCAAGTTATGAATCTTCAACAACTATCCATCGAAGCTTCGTCTAGCAATACTATTATGATCCAAACAAAAAACATCCAATATTCCAAACCCCTATTTATCTCATTGATCCAGAAGTTACCTATGCTTCCGCCGCAAAACCTATTGATTCATGAGTTGTTAGTAATGAAGTTTCTAAAGCTTTTACTAAAGCATCAAACCAAGTTCCTTATCTCAACCAATCCCATTAAGTAGGTTTTACTACAAAATCTACCACTTCCGAATAAACTATTTTGGGGGTGGCGATTTTGAAGATGCTACTTTAAGAATTTTTTGAAGACAACAATAACATTCAATAAAGCTCGTCAAAGATTCATATGGTTCAAATACAAATACAAGATGGAAATCAATGTTCTTACATTCTCAGGTAGTATTGACCCTCATAATCACTTGGAGATGGACTTTATGTGAACTCAGACAATAGATGATTATTTCACTGGTCAAGCCGCTGCATTGGCTAGAGGAACAACAACGCACATTGATTTTGTAATACCAGTTGATGGAAATTTGTCTGTAAGATTTGGTTTGTATGTAAAAAAAAAAGCAATTTTTTTAATAATGGATTATGACTTTCATATGGCCATTATAAAATGGGATGAAAAAGTTTCAGAGGAGATGGAGATCATGATTAAAGATAATGTGAACAACTATTTAAATTATTCATGACACACGAAGGATCATTAATGATTAATGATGACCTCTTCCTGGAAGGTTTTGAAAAATGCAAGTCACTTTGTACATTGACTATGGTTCATGCATAAAATGATGATGTCGTTGCTAAAGGACAACATAATATGATAGATAGGCCTTCGGTGCTGGAAGGAGAAGCCACTACTAGAGATAAGCCACTATAGAGATATTCGTTTAGTTAGTTTTGTCGATGTACCTTTATACATGGTTCATGTGATAAGCATTGATGTCATACAGGAGAGTGCTAGAGCCTAAGGTCAGGTCAGAGGATCGTTGGAGAATTAGCGTATGGTTTAATCCTTGATGATTTTTGGCCTTGGAACTCTAACTTCAAAATTGTTGCATAGCATGTCGTGAGTCTGATCAGAAAATCAGGACATGAAGCTCTCAAACCACTAATCAATCGCAAGTATAAAGTCGACACACATAAATATCGAAGATTAAAGACATTTGTTGAAAGAGATCTTATGATAATATCAAAGAAAGATTTCAACTGACATATACAATAAAACGAAGATGAAGAAGTACGAACCCTTTCAAGATGTTGCATAAAATCGGTATCAATGCCTATGTGATCAATCATCCCGACACTTCCAAAACCTTCAATGTGAAAGATATATTTCTATTCTATGGTGATGGCAAATTCGGATATTTCTATTGCTAAAGCGAGTTTTTTTCCCCTTTCAAAGAAGGAAGGACTGATGTACGACATTGAGTAGGAGAAGCAACCGAGTTACTTTAGTTCCTATTTAATGGGAACTTTCCTATTTAACTGGTGATTCTATTTTTAGTAGGACTCCTATTTGATTATTCTATTTTTAGTAAGACTCCTATTTAGTGATTCTATTTTTTATTTAGACTCTTATTTCTATGGTAACTCCTTTAATTAGAAGCTTCCTTTTTGAGATTGGTCCACCTCTATAAATAAGAGGTCAACCCTTTTGTAAGACAATCATCTAATTATTAATTTTTAATACAATCTATCTTAGAACTCTTAAACTCCTATTTTCTTTTTCCTGGATTAATTCTTCTTCTTATTCTTATTACCCGGTTTCTTCTTCTTTTCTTGTCTCCATCAAGGATTTCCACATCCTTTTCATTCTACTTCGGTTTAGAATACATCATCCGGAAATGGATGTCGTGTTGCATCGTATACATATCAGATACAACAGACACTCCAACATACCCAAGGATACACCAAAATTGATGACGTGTCTATATCATGTTGTATTTGTTTCCATGGAACATAGGCTAGTATGATTCAGCAGATCTTTAATTTCGTCATGAATGACTATAGTATACCTGATTTTTTTATTATTCTATTGCTTACTTTACTCCTAAATTTTAGCAATCAGGTTCAAATTTGCTGTAATTTTGACGTTTTTATGATTTTCTTGAATATTGGCTTTCTTGATAAAATATACGGTGATCCTAAAGGATTCATTTTATTTCTTAATAGAAACCTATACCTTTCTTATCCTTGTTTTCTTCTCAGTGATCGAATATTGTTATTTAACTTACTGAGATGCAATGTTGCACTTCACAATACAATTCTGACACAGATGCGAGACATATTTTGGTGTTTCCTAGCATAGTGTAGATTGTCTATCGTGTTCAATACATGTGCAGCAGGTCGAAACACGGTCAAGACAACAATTTTTGCAGCCAGTGTTCCTAATGAAGATGAAATAAGTTACTGCCGTTCTTGATTCTTCAACTCGTTGCTCTTTCCTTCTATTTTCTACTAACTTCATTGATTTGTGATATTGTTACAGGCTTTTGTCATTCAGTTTAGCATTGTAGGAGATCTTATGGTTATATTTAGTGCCTGTCCGGTTTCTTGGAGTAAATAATGGTGAAATGTCAGGTTTCTAAGCAGGTTCTCATTAATTAGTATAGTCCACCAGATATGCAACTACTTGTGAAGATTATTTCTTTAATATAGTTGATCAGGAGAAAGAATAATGTCCTGAATAATTTGTAGTTTTCCTTTTCTTTGTTTACTCAGAATCTCATCAATCTTTTCACAAAAATATTATTAGTCCAAGTTCTCTTCATTGAGCTATGTAATAGTTGAGACCGAACGGGTGGGGGGCACTTATATGATTTCCGTAGACGAGTTCTTTGGAATTGTAACTTTAACAATTCATGATTATGTTGATTATTGAGTATGATTTGCTTCTCTTGTGTGGATATAAGGTCCATACGTGAAATAGTGGCATGCTAATTCTTTTAGTAAGTGGAAGTGCATTATGTAGGCCAGAATATGGGAAACCTATGTTGTTTATATGCCGTGTTGTTTTCACTTACAATGTAATAAAAAGCATAACATGTGATGCTTCCTTCGGAAGAACTAGTATCCCATATTGTGGAAGCAGGCTATGCCTTAATTAGGAATTTTGGGTTTAAATGCACTGCTAAGTCCAATATTGTACAAGGAGCAAACTCTCACATTTTTTCTGGTGTTTTTAAAAATAATAAATATTCAATTTCACTTGACCTACTCTGTGATTGTTATGGAATATGTATTTGTTCAAATGCCCATATTATTAGGAATTCTTTGGTTTAAATGTACTGCTAAGTCAAATATTTTACAAGGAGCAAACTCTCACATTTTTCTGGTGTTTTCTTTAATTTATTTTGACAATTCAATTTCACTTGATCTACTCTTTGATTATTATATCTGCATAGTGGAATCTGTATTTTGTTCAAATGCACATATTGGAGGTCTACCTGTATTAACTAGTGCACACCTGTCATGTTAAGGATTGTGGCATTGATTTTTTTTATTGCTAATTATGTTGTTGTAGGAGTGGTTCTCAATCTTCTATCAACTCCGCAGATACACTGGGATCCTCCTCGACGGTATATTTATATATCATGTAAACACATTTCCTTATTAGAAAGGGTAACGATGTTGTTAAGCAGCTATGCAGAAACCTTTAATCAAGGGTGAATCTATGCTGATCTAGAATTTTTTTCCTCGAGGTTCTTTTGTTCTTATGTTTCTACTAGGGTAGCATGACTGACAGACGTCGATCATATTCAATCTCCGCTTCATAACTTCATGCAACTTGAGCAAAGCTTGATTGTGCTTGTTCCTATTAAATATTTTGAACTCGAGTTTGGTATAGTTAGGCTTACTTCTGCAGAACAAGCCATACTCGAAGCTACCATTCTTAGCACATCCTCATGGACATATTGCCAAGTGACAACAACAAAAACAAAGTCTTTATCCCAAATTTCTGCGGTCAGCTGTTTGAACCCTCTTCTTCCATTCAGCTCTGTTAAGGGCCAAGTGATACTCGATTGCAGTTGGCAAAATATGATGATTTTTAATATTCCCACATACAGTGTGCTGCAGTTATTCATGATTGTAAACTATACTTGTGATAATTTCTATGTACTAAGCTTATTGTAATCGAGTCATAACTGGCATACTATAATTGTCACAAGAAAATAAAAATTAATATAGTGGATTTTAATCAAGCTTGATGACTAGAGCTGTGTTTATAGCTTAATATTGTGTCTGCCTTATTAATAATGGGGATTTAAACTTCAAACTAAGCTTGAGACGATGTGTTAAGTTAGATAAACGAGAGCAAGACAATCCAAGCCCTGACCTTGGTCTGGATTACAGTCCGTTTTCTGGTAAAATCAATGGAAAATAAGGAATAAATCAGGTATTAGTTATAGTCAAAGGAAGAAATAGTCTAAAGATTACCGAAATCTTTAGTGGATGTTAGCACTATTCAGGATTAATTAAATTCTTATTTCTCTTCAGGTCTGACCTACTCTGTGAAATTGAAATTCCACGATTATTGGAGAATTCCACATTTATTGGAGAATGTGTTTCCGGCAGAATATTATGAGCAAGAATAAGCATGATGTCATCAACGATTGAGAAGTTCCAACACTAGTTTTATTATATCAATAGTGTCAATTTCAGTATTATACTATTGTTGAAAGCCACCAGCACCAGCACCACCAGATAAGCTTTACTTGAATACACGTGAGTGCAATGCAGAGCTTTTTAATATGAGTATGTACCCTTGGGCATTATAATTTGTACCAACCTTCCACGAGTAAGCCCGACTTCCTAGTTTTTACTAATTTTTGAATGAGGAGGCTACACAAATTTAACTTCAGTGTTCTAGTAGTCCTCTTCTTGTTGTACACTTCACCTTTCAGGACTTGCACCGCAAAACATATTACACTATCACCTCATAGTCTACTTCAACATATTTGCAGTCTTGATACAACCCCTCTCATATTAGAGATTCAATTGCTTCACTATATCAAAATTTTGAAAACTTCAAATGATACTTTTACTTACTTTGTCTAAGGATCAAAAGTTTCAAAACATCAAATGATCTTTTTGTGTTGAATTTGAATGATAGTTTTCACTATAGAAAAAGGTGATAGTTTCTTCCCATATTCTGTTTGTAAGATTTTTATCAGTTTTAGAGATGTTTTACTTTCAACGTATGTTAACACTATTCTGTTGCAGACTTCTGACCAGGATGCTGACACAGTTCCAATGCCTATAGTTCTGATTGATCAAGATTCGGATTCAGATGCAACAATTGTGCAACTTAGTTTTGGGGATCGTCTTGGGGCCCTAATTGACACGGTGAACTAAATCTCTCTCTCTCTCATGCTTTCTCCTGCCTACTGTTTCTTCCACTACTACTATTTGTGATACGTATATATGTATGTTTATTTGTGGGTGCTTGCTTACATTTGGATTCGTGGTGCTTGTTTCACATGTTAATAATGAATTTGTGGAGATGTTTTTTTTTTTCTTTTCCAAACTATCTTCAGGTGGTGCAACTACAGCTGTGAGGACATGGTCATATGGCCCAACGATTATTATTTACGGTCACCTATTCATTTTGTTTCCTTCCTAGGTTATTGATTCCTATTGAGGTCATTAGTCTTGTATTTCATACTTGTTTTGTGAATCATTAACTTGAAACTTCTTAGAGAAATACCCTACTATATGAAGAAAGTGGCTGTGTGTTAAATTGATTCCAGAATGTTGTGCACTTCTATTTTATGGGGTATTCTTACATCAATGTTGCTAGTGCCTCTCACCTTGTCTTGAAACAGTTATAGAGTACCTAATGTATATTCAGCTTTCAGATGGCCTTTTGGTTTCGTATGTTCAATGGGTATATGATGTCACTCTATTCCCAATACGCAGATGAAGGCACTTAAAGATCTGGGACTAGATGTCGCTAAAGGGACTGTAACCACTGAGGCTTCTGTAACACAAACAAAATTTTTCATTACAAAAGCGTGAGTTATCTGGTTACTTCGATTTTGTAGAAGTTTTTTGGTCTTCTATGACATGAATCTCATGCTTAAGAGAAGTCATCTGTCATATGTTCAATTTTTATAACCTTTCTAGCAAAGAAATGAAAATAGTCTATGTGATACTCCTTGTTATATCGCTTAATATACAAAATTTCCCTGTAAACTCTTTGTAGTTATTATTCTTTCAATCATGAGGCTTACGCAGTTAAAGCCACTGCTTTGCACTGCAAATTCACTAAACTAACAGCTGTAGACAATCTACTACCTATGAAGCTAACCTACTTTTAGCCCGGATGTATATTGGACATAGTTGTTTTGACCGCACACTGAATAGATTCAGATAAATGATTCAAGCAGCCGACCCCAAAATTTTGGGATAAAGGCTTTTTTGGCGTTGTACTGAATTCCTTCAGACATGCAGGTTGTATTGAATGCATTCAGACATGCAGCACGTGTCGACATGTTGCTATAAAGCCCTAATGTAAATCAGGAACTGACCTAGCCAGTTGCTAGCTGGCATACTAGTGACCATCTACTGTAGGGAACATATTTTCCAGTATACTCTATTTTTGTATTCTGAGACATTATCATTACCAGTTTTAGAATCTTTTGATAAAGATTTGATGTAGGAAAAAAAACTATTTTTGAAGGATATGGTAGCGGCTATATGATAATTTTTGTTCTTAACAAATAGAGGAAGACTTAAGTTTGCATCATATTAAAAATAAATGAGTGTTTGTTGTGCAGGGATTCAAGCAGCCGACCCCAAAATTTTGGGATAAAAGCTTTGTTGTCGTTGTACTGAATGCATTCAGACATGCAGCACACGTCGTCATGTTGCTCTAAAGCCATATGTAAATCAGGATCTGGCCTAACCAGTTGTTAGCTGTCATACTAGTGACTATCTACTGTAGGGAATATGTATACTCTATTTTTGTAATCTTAGACATTATCATTACCATGTTTAGAATCTTTGATAAAGATTCAATGTTGGAAAAAATACAAAACTATTTTGAAGGATATGATAGCGATAATTTTTGTTCTTACAAAATAGAGAAAGCACTTAAGTTTACATCATATTAAAAATAAATGAGTGTTTGTTGTACGACAATTTATATTTGATTGTTACCTGAGTGTGTTTAACAGTAAACTAGTCCCAGTAATCTGTATGAACTTTTTCAATAATGAGTTACTAGTTAAAGTTTTTTTTTTGGCTTTATTATCTATCTTTAATAGATGGTTATACATTTCTAGTTGATTCACTTATTGGATCAACCTTTTAGAATGTTCGATTGGCACCTTATTTTGTTCTCCATCATTATGCTAGGGGTCGTAAAGTTGAGAATCCTGATATGTTGGAGAGAATACGGCTTACCATAATCAACAACCTTTTGAAGTACCATCCTGTATGTATTTCACTTGCCTTTTCGCTTTCTTAGGACGATCTTTTTCTTTTATCCATTACTTTTTTTTTTAATCTTATTGTCACTGTATCCTTATTTCCACTAGGAATCTAGTGAGAAACTGGCAATGGGAGAGGCTTTTGGAATAAAAGCCCCTGAGAAAAAGGTGAGTCGGCTCTCCAATCTTTTTTTTTAATGTCAAGCTTGTGGTTCTCCTGCTCTATTCTGCCACCTTATTGAACTCAGTTTGAGTGAGTGTATTCATAGACGATTAGATATGTCAGATATGACTTGAACCATGAGTTGTAAGTCTTTTGTTGTCCTCGTCAAGAGGGTTAGGTTCTGAATTTTGTTTCACATTAAGAAAAAAGCCTTGCATGCATGTTTGCTATGAACATCTAATACTTCCATTTCATGTCTATATATATTTTGTATTATTTAGTTTACTTATCAAAAGAAGGCTTTTCTTAAAATAAGTGTTGAATTATAATTATCTTCAAAGTGTTATATTGGTCTTCAAAATCTTTCAGGGCCATTCAGAGGGAAAAAGTACATATTAGGTGGTCAAGATGATCAAAACATAAAACAAGTAATGGATCTCACAAGGTCCCTTAGTGTGAGAATCAAGGTTGTGAAAAACGCTAGGCGCTAGTCGGGCGGACACCTTCCGCCTAGCGCCTAGCCCACCTAGGCGGGTGCCTAGGCGGACGCCTAGATCTAGGCGGTTCAAAAAAAATAAAAAGAATCCAAAAAAATCTACTAAAAATTGCAGAAAAAAATCCATAAAACCCAAAAACATGCATAGTTGGATGTCAGGGGGATTAGGCGGGCGCCTAAGCGGACATCGGGCGGACACCCAGCGCCTAGCGCCTAGGCGCCGCCTAGGCGGTCTAGGCGGACGCCTTTTAGAACAGAGGTGAGAATACTAAACTTCTTGACAGGTATAGCGAGATTAAGGAATCACTGAGAGGTTTCCTAAAATTTGTTACATGTGAAATGAGAATAATGAAGAGCTAAATTAGGAAATGTCTTTGGAGCTGCTTTGTGTTATCATTTAGGCTAAGTTTGAGAACAAAGTATGGAAAAGAAAAGGGGGTTAGGTGGAGTCAGGCTTCCAAACACCAAATAACTTACCTTTGGTGCCTTTGGTTGGGTTCTACACTTACATGAAACTCCCTTTATAATTCCAATACAATATCAGAACTGTAGTTACGGAACTCCAATCTGGTTGTATTTTGTGAAAATCCATTTTCCTCTTTCTTCTACAGAACTCCAATACTACCTCCAATATCAGAACTGTAGTTACGGAACTCCAATCTGGTTGTATTTTGTGAAAATCCATTGTCCTCTTTCTTCTACAGAATTCCAATACTACCTCCAAACTCCCAAACACCTCCTAAGTTAAATATAACTACAATTTTCTCAAGGGAATACGAATATCATATTTTCAAACCCTAAGTTGGAACTCCAAACTCGAAGATAAACCTAATTCCATTTTGCAGACCTTGATGTGTTTAATGGTTGAAGCAAACATACTCGGAAAATGAAGTGGGACTGGGAGATAACAAGATTTTGGAAAATTTGACTTTTTCAGTCCTGATAGCTGTAGTCTAGAGTGATTCCGTTGATTCTTCTCCAAACAGGAACCACCGATTCACAAATCTTATTAACCACAGAATTTAGTGAGCGGCGCCAAATCTTTCTATGGATTGCTTCTTTCGCCTCTCTCGCCGTCAAAGTGCCTATGGTACCGGTTCATATTTGGTTACTCGAAGCCCATGTAGAGGCACCTACGGCTGGATCCATCATCTTGGCAGGAATTCCTTTAAAATTGGGAACCTACGGGTTTTTAAGATTTTCAATACCCATGTTTCCCGAAGCGACACTTCGTTCCACTCCTTTCATTTAGGTTTCGAGTGCGTACCAATTGGTCGGCTGGACTATGACCGAGTCAAGCGGACACCCGCTAATCTGCACTTCCATTCGCCATAACATAGACCTGAAGCCAATCCATTGACGAGCATCGTTAGCCTCCATGCGGTCGCCTCCAGCCGTTGGTTGTTCCAGTCAAATTATTAACCGACTTTAGAGCACGTCGTGTCGAGTTCATAAAACAACCATAAGGAACTAAAATGATTTAATATGGTGTCTACTTGCTTGTTAAGGACGTGTGATAGAGCCAACTGATCGATTTGGTGGATGATATGAAACACACTTATGTTAAGAGGATGAAAATACATGTGAGAAACTGGGATCTATAACTATGTGAGCACTTGGTAAAAATCATGCATCTAGTAGTTGGTGAGTTGATACAACCCATGTACCTGTGTGCTCCAGCTCAGTCTACTGCAGAGTGTTCAGAGCTCAGTTAGTAACTAATCCTTAGCTTGTTCAGTAAGCTAGGCGGTTAGCAGTCAGTTAGCCAGCTCGGCCTAGAGGGCCACGTCAGCAAATGTGGTTAGTAGAGTTGGTTAGTTGTAATAAGCAATGTATCAGTAGCCTATAAGTAGGGGAGACTGTTAAAGAATGTATCAGAAAAAGAATACTGAACTTAGTTCTTTCCATTCTGTGTTTTAGAAATTAGAGAGTACATTGTAATCTCCTTCTTCTCCAATTTCAATAATAAACCCTAGATTCTCAATTATAGAGCTTCTTCTTCTTGAATTCTCTACCATGGCTAGGTTTGAAAGAATGGGAACGTATCAATTGGTATCAGAGGCGTCTGATTCTCTACGGGAGGCCAATCGAGAAGAGAGCTTGAGCAGCTATGGCGTCCGGCAAGGTCCGACGGAGGATCACGGGCGACGGGTCGGAGAGGATCGGTTCCTCTCACTGGAAGGTACGATTCTAAACCTAAACCACAAATTAGATCAAGCATTGGAGTTGGTGAGGTCAAGAAGAAAGATTGATTTTCCCCAATATGCTCCGGCCATGGCGCCATCGTCTCCGCCATCACCACTCGAGCATGATCCCTACGGCTATTACTCGCCACCGCCGGATCTGTACGGCAGCTATCAATCGCAGCAGCAGATTCCGATCTCGCCACTCCCGCCACAGCCACCACCGCCAGTGCCGGACTACGGTTATTCTCCACCGTTCTCCGTTCCGTACGACTGCTATCCCCAGTACCAGCAGTACCCGACGCCACCTCAGCCATTTGCGACCTCGTCGTCAACGTCAACATGGAGCCCGCAACCGTCACCGTACTCTCCTCCCCCACCTTCGTATGGCTACTATCCACTGCCGTGCGATGAACCGTTGTCGTTGCCTCCAATGTACAACCATCAGCAGCAGTGGCAGTTCCAGTCGACTCCACCTCTACAGCAGTGGCCGATGGTGTCTCCGCATTACCAACAGCAGTACGCAACCCCACCGTCGCTTCTGCAACAACAACAACAGCAGTACCAATCGCCCCTTCATTTTCCTTATAGCGAGCAAAACATGTTTGATGAAATGCCCGTGAGGAAAGAAGCAGTGGGGTTGAGACAGGAAATGGCCGTTTATACGGGGTCTCGATTAAACAAGTCAGAGGAGTACTACTGTAGTGAGAAAAACATTCACATATGTAGAAACAAATGGAGTGTTAGACTGAATGAGAAGGAAGTCGATGGCCATCCTATTAGAGCTATGAAACTCTCCGTTTCTCCTGTTGGCCGTGTTGTTGTGCAATGCTAGATTGATCCTGACCTTTCTAAACTGGTGGAGGGCTTGAAACGTCTGGCCAAATCAAATCCCATGGTTGTGTGCACTATAGAGGAGTCTGGTGAGTCTAACATTGTTGAAGTTGGAGAACTCCATCTTGAGAATTGCTTGAAAGATCCGCTGGAAGATCTGCAGAATGACAAGGATGTTAAACTATTCCTCTTCGGCTCGTGGGATGTACCACTTGTCAACGTGGAAAGAAGCTTGCATAATTACGTGGCTTCGGAAGAACCTTTTGATATAGTTTCTGTGCCAAAGGAAGTCAAATCACAGCCCCTCGCGGAGAAAAAGGCTCCAGATAAAATGCCTATTGGGTTGGGTGCTTCTCCTAGTGGTCCTACGCCGGCTTTTGATGCATATGAAATGTTGCTTTCATCCATTCCTGAATTTTCCGTCTCTGGGAAGCTCTTCAAGTCATCTGTACCTGTAGAGCTGACAGAAGAAGAGACTGAAAATGTGGTTTATGTTGTGAAGCACAGTCATGATGAACCTGTTGCTAGTGAGAAGAAGGTATGGGATCCAGGGATCAAAAGTTTGGGACAGATTACTGGATATTCATATGATACAATTCAGTGTTAACACTAACATTGATGAGAGCCTACACAGTTTAGTGTGAACATTGACAGAGTGGCCAGTGTACCAGTAAGGCATACTTCAAGGAGCCAATGCAACAATGCAACTATGCATCTCTAGCAGTTCACGTTTGCAGTTCTCTGCAGTTTGGCATATATAGCTAGCCTAATACATGAGGAATTGTGCAATGTCAGTATCTTGGTCTAGTAGCAGTAGCTAGTACCAATCAGTGAACTACTAGTGGTGTGGTGTGCATGTCTAGGTTCAGTGCAGGCTCAAGAGCATGACAATTCAATCAAATGGATAGAGTAGTTGGCCAGTGTAAGGATGAGTCTTCTAGTCCAGCACCCCTAGACGGTTCAGAGGAAGGGGTAAGACTGCAGTAGATTTATTAGTGCAGGGCAAGAAATAGGTGAGGTTGAAGATACAACTTGGGTGGTTTTGAGGACTTGATAAAGACTTATTCTTACTTTGACCTTGGGACAAGGTCAAAATAAGGGAATGGTATTGATACAACCCATGTACCTGTGTGCTCCAGCTCAGTCTACTGCAGAGTGTTCAGAGCTCAGTTAGTAGCTAACCCTTAGCTTGTTCAGTAAGCTAGGCGGTTAGCAGTCAGTTAGCCAGCTCGGCCTGGAGGGCCACGTCAGTAAATGTGGTTAGTAGAGTCGGTTAGTTGTAATAAGCAATGTATCAGTAGCCTATAAGTAGGGGAGACTGTTAAAGAAGGTATCAGAAAAAGAATACTGAACTTAGTTCTTTCCATTCTGTATCTTAGAAATTAGAGAGTACATTGTAATCTCCTTCTCCAATTTCAATAATAAACCCTAGATTCCCAATTATAGAGCTTCTTCTTCTCTTCTTCTTGAATTCTCTATCATGGCTAGGTTTGAAAGAATGGGAACGTATCATGAGTTGTGAAGCAGTGAGAAGTATTGCAGCTCGCGAAATACGTAACTTCTTTCCTCTTTTGGCATACATTAGGTTATAGATTATTCAACAGTTGATGTATAAAATTATAGATCAAACGAAGTAATATAGGAAACATAAAACCTGTTGGTGAGATCTCGATCTTTCAGAATTGTCATTTACATAGGACTCATCACCATTTGATATTGGTTTGACTAGAAGGGTTTAGTGACTCGTTAACATGTACATATATTATTGTTTAATACAAGATACCATGTTGCACTCTATTCCTACATCATATCCCAGTTGGTTGTACACTTGAACTCATATATGTTTCCATCACTTAAGCTTGCTTTATCATTTTGGATGCTCCAATAGTAACCTTCACCTTTTGATTTCATATATGGCAGCTTGACGTTGATATTGCAACTCATATACTTGTCACAGACGATGGACCAAAGAGAAGGTTTGTTAATTCACATTTTGGTAATTTTTTTGTACAAATTTTTAATACTTAGCTGAAGTTTTTTTATTATTTTATTTTACATTTTCAGTCTGGAAAAGAACACCTGATAAATTCTCATATAATCTAAACAGCACATGCTTAATCTTACTGTAGAAAGGAATAGTTGATATTAATATTCAAGAGGGAGTATATATATATATATATAGGAGGAGGCTAGCCTCTTCCTTCTTTCCTATCCGATGTGGGACTAAATAAGTCCTCCTAACTCAACACTCCATCTCAAGATGGGCGATAGATATCAATCATCCCTATCTTGTTACAAAATATATCAAACTCTCTAGGACTTAAACCTTTAGTTAAACAATCAGCTAACTGCTCCCCTGATTTCACATAGCTCAAAGTCAAAACTCCTATATTCAGCTGCTCCTTGATGAAGAACCGATCAATATTCACATGTTTGGTGCGATCATGCTGAACTGGATTGTTTGCAATATTAATTGCTGATTTGTTGTCACACCAAAGTTGCAGAGAGTCTCCTCTAAATAAATTCATCTCAGACAATAAGCTCTTCATCCACATCATCTCGCACAGGCTGTCACTCCCCGTTCCCAGAATGCGTATTTTTATACATGTGCAATTCATGTATATTTATTTTAGTATTTATCATGTATTATCCTGTATTTAAATTCATTTAATTTCATGTTAATTAATTATCTGCATTTTATTTTCTGCATTTATTTTCTGCTTTTTAAACTCTCTGCTTGCTTTCGGGTTGGCCTTGGTTGGATCCGTATGAACCCGACCCAATAACCCCACCTACCACCACCCTTCCCTATTTAAGCTCCCATCTCCTTCTCTCTCCTCATAACTCTCATTCTTCACCATTACTTCTTCTTCCTCCTCTCATCACTTCTCCACCTACCAGCAGTAGCAGCAGGCAAGTGCAATCTTGCTTCTTGCTTGGAGAACCATTTTTATGGTTCATTATTCTTCCTCTCATGATCCTGAGAGAGTTTAGTACTTAGTATTTTTGATTTCGTTGGCTTGTTTCTCCCAGGTCTAAGTTTTTGTGTTTTCGGTTGACCATGGGTTTGATCTCCCAACTTGGCGTGTATTCTCGGCTATCCATGGGTTCTGAACCATGGGAACTTCATTTCTGGCTTGGGACGAAGGTTCCTGAGTCACGCACACGTTATTACGTGTCTGCGTGTATTTTCAGTCACGCACACGTCTCTACGTGTTTGCGTGTATTTTCAGTCACGCACACGTCTCTACGTGTTTGCGTGTATTTTAGTCACGCTCACGTTTTTACGTGTCTGCGTGAATTTTTAGTCACACTCACGTTCTTACGTGTCTGCGTGTATTTTTAGTCACGCTCACGTTCTTACGTGTCTGCGTGTATTCTTAGTCACACTCACGTTCTTACGTGTTAGCGTGAATTTTTAGTCACGCTCACGTCTTGATGTGCGTGCGTGCGTGAATTTTCAGTCACGCACACATCTTTGCATGAGTGCGTGAATTTTCAGTCATGCACACGTCTTTACGTGTTTGTGTGAATTTTTAGTCACACACACGTCCTTACATGTCAGCGTGAATTTTGAGTTACGCACCATCTTTGCATGCGTGCGTGAATTTCTTATCACTTTTCACGCTTACTTTTCACGTCCATTTTCCACGCTCACTTTTCACGCTCACTTTTCACGCTCACGCTGTGCGTGCGTGAATTTTCTTTCACGCTCACGCTGTGCGTGCCAACGTGAACCACTTTTCACGCTCACTCCTTAGCCTAGACTTGGCGTGACTTGTTGGCCTTAGCGTAGACTTGTTGGCGTGACTTCTTGACCTGGGTGTTTCTATTTGTTCTCTAATTCATTCATTTAATGGTGGCATGATAGTTCTCCTATTATATCCTTATGCTTTTTCGTGAACTCGATAATCTTAGCATGTTAATGTTTTTGATACAGATTGTTATGTGGAATGTGTCATGTGTCTTGATTGATCCATGGATACCCAGTATGACTAGAACTTAACTCTGAGGAGTTATAGACTCGACCCCATGTAATACTATTTGATTTTCATGCCTTGTAACCATTGATAATGATTGTGACATTGACTAATAATTGATCATGCGTTCCTAGTTGGAACTAAGAGACTGGCTAGTCGTCTTATTGAATTGAATGAATGAGACACGTTCATGTAATAAACTATTGCAATCGATTAGCCGATCCCGAATATTGGCATACAGGCACATGCAGGTTTCAAATTATTTATTTATTTATTTAGTTATTTATTTATCTTACAAAAACAGCATGTGTACTTTATGGTCAAGGCATGATTACTCCGTGGTTAGATTTGATTGTTGCATTACGCTATGTAAGACCTACAACATAGTCGCACGGGCATCGTTGTAGAGTTGCGCATATCGTACCCCGTACAAAAGTACTCATTTGAATGACCATGATCCACGGCATGGGACTTCACTCAACGTAGAGACTATTAAATTAAATAAAATAATGATTGCATGGAGAGAATGGATTTCCGAGTTCTTACATGGCAGCCCTCTTGGGACTAGTAGTGCCCGACAGGCCGGCTGGTTCCCACAGATACTGTAAATCTGTCACACGGGCAGGGAACGGTATCTGCTTACATTATTATTGTACATGTTCAGCGTTCTAAATGGCGCCCGTCTAGGCCGCCTAGGCGGCGCCTAGGCGGTAGGCGGTCCCTCTCCGCACCGCTTTGCTGTAGGCGGTGGAGTAGGCGGCCAATGGAGGTTGGCGGCATAGGCGGAGGTGAGGCAGCGTAGGCGAGCGCCTAGGCGGATAAATACTTTACAAAATATTTTGGCCAAAAAGGTTTTTTTTTTTAACATTATGGGCCTAACAACACTAAAACTTTATAAATCTTCGTTCTACAACTTAGTTATGCATGGAACACCCTTAAAATATGCATATTATGCAAAAAACAGTGGTAAAATAGTAAAAAATGTTCAAAATGTATCAACCGCCTAGGCGGCGCCTAGGCACCGCCTAGGCGGCCTAGGCGGTAGGCGGACTCTCTCCGCCGCGCACCCGCCTACTGCCGTTTATAACCTTGTACATGTTATATTAACGGCGGGCGTCCCGCTGGGACTCGTCTAATTACATGATTGGCGCAATTGATTGACTGGATAGACTAGCCTTGCTCGCACATAGTAAGAACTGAGGAATCCCTATTTGTATAATTCCAGGATAACTTGGGACTCACAATAGCAAGCCGTAGTAGTTGATTGGCCGTTCAAGATGATTTGTTTGTGTACTGTACCTACTCTGTTGCCTAACTGAGATGATCAGAATGTCAGGACATGACGGGCCAACTTCTGTCCTTGTTTGGTTTGGAGGTTGGTTCGAAGTGTCGTGATGTTATGTGAATCCTAGTGGAAAGCAGAGATCTATTATTATATTCTCTTACTTACTGGTTTAATCCTTCATATCGTCCTTCCTTGTGGTACTTGCTATTAGAGGTCTAACCTCTCTGGTTTTGCATGGCCAGATTTAGAGCCGGTCCCCGAGGATCCAGCTTACTTCTACCTCCAAGATGGTCAATACTAGGGGAATGATCGCAGGAGGACTCGAGTGGGTTCCTTACTTCACCACTCGTTTTGTTATTTACTTCATACTTAGCCGTTTGGCACCGACATGTTAGTCGGATTGTCTTGCACTTACTTTTACATAATTGTAATTAAGTCAGACTGCAGCTGATGACAATTGTGTATACGTTACTATACCATCTGGCTATATTTTGTAAAGCCAGATCTCAAGAACATTTTGACTGAGCGTTTGGGACGCCTTACTGCTTTATCTTGCATGTTCTCTATTACTGTTTCTTGTTTGAACGATTGAGACAATAGATGTGAAGTGACCATAGTAAGACTTTCATGTAGTATGCACCCCCTCGTCTGGTTAGACAGCATTGATCGTATTATACGGTATTCATCTACCCGTAATACGTAGCTGGCTGAGTCATTCCCCCGCTCTCCAGTATTCTGGTTCTGGGGCGTGACAAGGTTTTAGTGGTGGCCCATGCAGGTCTGATTTCAGACTTGTGGGGTGTTTTGATTTATAGGATGTCTCAATCACACGTATTTCCCCCTTGATCTCATGATTCGTTATTCTCAACCCTTGCTTGACATTCCAGTATCCTTTGACTTCATTGATCCTTCATGTCCGGTTGTTTGATTGTTCTCTTGTCCCTTTTCTTAGGGGCACTTCGTCCGCATCGGTCAGAGCTGGACAACAGCAGGGGCAACATGGACAACCTGACCATGCTGGTCAGCAACAAGGGCCAGTCTCACCTCAGGAGGCTACCCAGGAAGAAGTGATAGTGGAAGCAGCAGCTGGATCGCAGTATCCGGATGTTCCACCACCACCAACAGTTCCACCTACCCAAGTGGACACCAGCCCTTCTGGAGATCATGAGAGGAATGATGGCTACTCAGCAACATCAGATGTTGGCCCAGCAACGCATGCACACTCAGCTACAAGAGCAGAATGTGTTGCTCAACCAAGGATTGCAGACGGCTTTGGAAAGAGGAGTGGGGACTGATTCAGGAGCATCAGCCAGGTTTTGCAAGTACAACCCCCGCCGTTTCGAGGGCACGGAGGATGCCATCTCAGCAGATGCATGGCTTAAGGATATTGAGGCTATTCTGACAGCAGCTAAGGTACCGGCATAAGAACGTGTGGATCTAGTGAAGTTGTTACTTCAGGATCTCGCACGCGATTGGTGGGAATCAGAAGAAGTGGGCATCAGACGTCCTGTGGCTTGGGACGATTTCACTGCCAGGTTCAAGACCAAGTACTATGGAGTTGTGGCGCAGTTTGAGCTACAACAGAAATTTATCAACCTCAGGCAGGCCGGCAAGACTGTAGATGCTTATGCAGCGGAGTTCTGCAGATTGAGTAGATTCGCCCCAGAGATGGTAGCAACAGAGCGCCAGAGGGCTATGAGGTTTCAGCAAGGGTTTCATCTTGAGCTCTTGCAATTGATAGATGGGCACAATTACCAAACTTTTGACGAAGTATTGACGGCAACTCGAAGGCATGAGATCACCATTCAGAGGCTTGCGGCAAGGACTGGGGGTCAGAAGAGATCCCACAGTCAGATTGAAGGAGGAGGGGGAGAAGCGCCCCGAACAACAGCACCATCCACTGGCATTCGTATCCACGATGTGGCGATACGAGGACCAGCACCACCACCCAGGCAGCAGCAACAGCAACAGAGGAAGAACCAGCAACCCCCGGCGGGCTGCACTTATTGTGGGAAGATGGGGCACACTAGAGATGTGTGTCGGACATTGAATGGACTGTGTCTGATATGTGGAAATCCAGACCATCGGGTTACCACATGTCCCATAAATTCGAGGTCAGGAGGACTAGTGCAGCAGTTTCATGCTCTGCCAGCACCAGGGGCAAGCCAGTATCGAGGACCAGCGGTGGCAGTGAGGCCGTTGGCACAGCGTCCGTTACTGCCGCAGGCTCAGATGTTTCGGCAGCAGGGGCCGCCGATGCAGCAACACCAGCATAGACCACCCCAGCATCATCAAGGAAGGGGCCAGCAACAGCAGCAGGCTAGGCCGCAGCATGGAAATCAGCAAGGAGGTCGAGGGCAAGCATTCACTCTGTCCTTGGAGGAGGCATTGGCATCGGGAGATGTTGTGGCAGGTAACATTCTCGTCGCCTCATATCCCGCAGTAGCATTGTTTGATTCGGGAGCATCCCATTCATTTATATCTGCACAATTTGCGACACGACTAGGAATGGAGTTCGAGGCATTGCCAGGGAGGTGAATATACTCACTGGTAATGGGCTCGTAGGAGTTAGTAGAGTTATTTTAGCATGTAGCGTTGTAGTTTGCGGGCATTCCTTACCCGCCCGGTTGATAGAATTTTCTGTTGGAAATTTCGACGTTATCTTAGGCATGGACTGGCTGAAAGACAGTCATGCGACAATATATTGTCGTAGAGGGAGTGTATCTTTTGATATTCCAGGCATGGAGCGGTTCACCTTAGTCATAACAGGGGCAACTCAGCAAGAGCAGGGAGTAGTAACGGCAATGGAAGAAGTTCAGATTCCGAAGGTAGTTGAAGAGTTTCTAGCCGTATTTCCTGAAGAACTTCCAGGTCTACCACCAGTAAGAGATATTGAGTTCAGTATAGAATTGGCACCAGGAACAAAACCGATATCAGATCGAGTTTACAGAATGGCGGATTCAGAGCAGGCCAAGGTATATCAGCACATAGAGGAACTGAAGGAGAAGAAGTTCATCCAAGCTAGCGTGTCACCATGGGCAGCACCAGTGGTACTTGTGGGAAAGAAGGATGGGTCGTCCAGATTGTGCATTGATTACAGGAAGCTTAACGCGGCAACAGTGAAGAACAAGTACCCATTACCCAGGATCGACGACTTATTTGATCAGTTGAGCAAAGCTAGAGTTTTCTCCAAGATAGATCTTCGTTCAGGGTACCATCAGGTGAGGATTCGGAAGGAAGATATTCCCAAGACAGCATTCAGGTCGAAGTATGGGCATTATGAATTCTTAGTAATGCCGTTTGGTTTGACCAATGCTCCAGCAATATTCATGGATTTGATGAATCGTATCTTTATGCCATACTTAGACCAGTTTGTCGTTGTGTTTCTTGACGACATTCTCGTATACTCTGCTAGTGAAGAGGAGCATGAAGACCACCTCAGGAAAGTGTTGCAGGTTCTGAGAGAGAACCAGTTGTATGCCAAGCTCAGCAAGTGTGAATTTTGGTCGGATCACATTTCATTTTTGGGTCATATCATATCAGGAGCTGGAGTAGCAGTAGATCCCAAGAAGATAGAGGCAGTAGAAAGTTGGCCAGTACCCAAGACCGTAGCAGATGTGCGGAGCTTCTTGGGATTGGCAGGATATTACAGAAGGTTTGTGTCAGACTTTGCAAGGCTTTCAGCACCCATGACCCGCTTGACCCGGAAGGATGTACCGTTCGTTTGGTCGGCAGAATGTCAGGCATCATTTGAGACTTTGAAGCAGAAGTTGATATCAGCACCTATTCTTACATTGCCAGATGGACCCGGAGGTTTTACAGTATATTGTGATGCGTCAGGTAAAGGACTTTGATGTGTCCTTATGCAACATGGGAAGGTGATAGCGTATGCATCTAGGCAGCTTCGGGACCACGAGAAGAATTACCCAACTCATGACTTGGAGTTGGCGGCAGTAGTATTTGCTTTGAAGCTATGGAGGCATTACTTATATGGTGATCGAGTGGATATGTACACGGACCATAAAAGTCTGAAGTACATCTTTACTCAGAAGGAGCTGAACATGAGGCAGAGAAGATGGTTGGAGTTGATCAAGGATTATGACGTGGAGCTTCAGTATCATCCAGGCAAGGCGAATGTAGTAGCAGACGCTCTCAGCAGGAGAGGCGGCGCATTTATGTTGACAACACAGAGGCATATCTTAGAAGACCTTCAGGAGATGGGTATCGAAGTTATACTTCCTAGTGATGTAGGAGTTCTAACAAGTCTGCAAGTTCAATCCGACTTGGTAGGCAGGATCAAGGCAGCTCAGGCACAAGACCCAAGGATTCAGAAGCTTAGGGCAGAATGTGAGTCAGGACTCAGGAAGGAGATGAGAATTCATGAAGATGGTACACTTAGGTTTGGATCACGTCTATGTGTGCCTAGTGGAGATATCAGACATGAGGTTATGGCAGAAGCTCACAGTTCTCAGTATTCTATTCATCCTGGAGGGACCAAGATGTACCAAGATATCAAGCGGCATTTCTGGTGGAACGGGATGAAGAGGGAGATAGCTAGATTTGTTTTCCGTTGCTTGGTATGTCAGCAAGTGAAGGCAGAACAGCAGAGGCCAGCTGGGTTATTGCAACCGCTTCCTATTCCGGAATGGAAATGGGAGCATATTACAATGGACTTTGTGACCGGGTTACCGAGATCACCAAGTGGTAAGGACGCTATTTGGGTAATAGTGGACCGACTTACGAAGGTAGCACACTTTCTTCCTTTCAGAGTAGGGCAATCTACCCAAAAGTTGGCAGAGTTGTATATGCAACAGATAGTCAGGCAGCATGGAGTCCCTGTCAGTATTGTGTCGGATCGAGATACCCGCTTTACATCACATTTCTGGAAGAGCTTACATCATAGTCTGGGTACCAAGTTAAGGTTTAGCACGGCCTACCATCCGCAGACGGATGGGCAATCAGAAAGAACGATTCAGACTTTGGAAGATATGTTGCGAGCTTGCACTCTAGATTTTGGAGGGTCTTGGGAGAGTCATCCGCACTTAGTCGAGTTCTCATACAACAATAGTTATCAAGCCAGTATCCAGATGGCGCCATTCGAAGCACTATATGGTAAGAAGTGCAGGTCACCGCTTGCATGGGATGATATCGGAGAGAGGAAGATGTTAGGCCCAGAAATGATTATTCAGACGGTTGAAGTGGTTAAGGGAATTAGAGAGCGACTTCGAGTTGCGCAGGACCGGCATCGTCATTGGGCGGACCAACATCGTAGGCCGTTAGAGTTCTCTGTTGGGGACCACGTATTCTTGCGGATCTCACCTACTCGTGGGGTCATTAGATTTGGCGTTCGCAGGAAATTGAGTCCGCGGTACGTGGGCCCATTTGTTATCCTTGATCGGATAGGCGATGTTGCTTATCGTTTATCCCTCCCGCCTTCGTTACGAGAGGTGCATGACGTGTTTCATGTATCTCAATTACGTAGGTATGTATCGGACCCAAGTCATATCCTCGATCATTCTGAGCTGGTTGTTGGTACCAACCTGTCTTACGAGGAACAGCCTGTGTCCATTTTGGACCGAAGAGAGAAGATACTCAAGAACCGAACAATTAGTCTTGTCCGTGTTGCTTGGGGTCATCACTCCTTGGGAGAGTCAACGTGGGAACGTGAGGATGATATCCGATCACGGTATCCACACCTGTTTGACTCACAAGGTATATCTCTTTCTGTATACCTTGATTGTCCTGATTCTTCATGCTTGTCACCTTATGGGTAGAGCTACTTGATATCATGGATTGATGAATTTACATATACAGTACTTGCTTTTGATATGGTAAAATGATTGCTTGCTCACTAGAATTGTTTGTATTAGTTTAGCTCCGATATTTCTACCTGCTTGGATTTGAAATTCCGAGGACGAAATTTTTCTAAGGTGGGTAGAGATGTCACTCCCCGTTCCCAGAATGCGTATTTTTATACATGTGCAATTCATGTATATTTATTTTAGTATTTATCATGTATTATCCTGTATTTAAATTCCTTTAATTTCATGTTAATTAATTATCTGCATTTTATTTTCTGCATTTATTTTCTGCTTTTTAAACTCTCTGCTTGCTTTCGGGTTGGCCTTGGTTGGATCCGTATGAACCCGACCCAATAACCCCACCTACCACCACCCTTCCCTATTTAAGCTCCCATCTCCTTCTCTCTCCTCATAACTCTCATTCTTCACCATTACTTCTTCTTCTTCCTCTCATCACTTCTCCACCTACCAGCAGTAGCAGCAGGCAAGTGCAATCTTGCTTCTTGCTTGGAGAACCATTTTTATGGTTCATTATTCTTCCTCTCATGATCCTGAGAGAGTTTAGTACTTAGTATTTTTGATTTCGTTGGCTTGTTTCTCCCAGATCTAAGTTTTTGTGTTTTCGGTTGACCATGGGTTTGATCTCCCAACTTGGCGTGTATTCTCGGCTATCCATGGGTTCTGAACCATGGGAACTTCATTTCTGGCTTGGGACGAAGGTTCCTGAGTCACGCACACGTTATTACGTGTCTGCATGTATTTTCAGTCACGCACACGTCTCTACGTGTTTGCGTGTATTTTCAGTCACGCACACGTCTCTACGTGTTTGCATGTATTTTAGTCACGCTCACGTTTTTACGTGTCTGCGTGAATTTTTAGTCACGCTCACGTTCTTACGTGTCTGCGTGTATTTTTAGTCACGCTCACGTTCTTACGTGTCTGCGTGTATTCTTAGTCACGCTCACGTTCTTACGTGTTAGCGTGAATTTTTAGTCACGCTCACGTCTTGGTGTGCGTGCGTGAATTTTCAGTCACGCACACATCTTTGCATGAGTGCGTGAATTTTCAGTCACGCACACGTCTTTACGTGTTTGCGTGAATTTTTAGTCACGCACACGTCCTTACATGTCAGCGTGAATTTTGAGTTACGCACCATCTTTGCATGCGTGCGTGAATTTCTTACCACTTTTCACGCTTACTTTTCACGCCCATTTTCCACGCTCACTTTTCACGCTCACGCTGTGCGTGCGTGAATTTCCCTTCACGCTCACGCTGTGCGTGCCAACGTGAACCACTTTTCACGCTCACTCCTTAGCCTAGACTTGGCGTGACTTGTTGGCCTTAGCGTAGACTTGTTGGCGTGACTTCTTGACCTGGGTGTTTCTATTTGTTCTCTAATTCATTCATTTAATGGTGGCATGATAGTTCTCCTATTATATCCTTATGCTTTTGCGTGAACTCGATAATCTTAGCATGTTAATGTTTTGATACAGATTGTTATGTGGAATGTGTCATGTGTCTTGATTGATCCATGGATACCCAGTATGACTAGAACTTAACTCTGAGGAGTTATAGACTCGACCCCATGTAATACTATTTGATTTTCATGCCTTGTCACCATTGATAATGATTGTGACATTGACTAATAATTGATCATGCGTTCCTAGTTGGAACTAAGAGACTGGCTAGTCGTCTTATTGAATTGAATGAATGAGACACGTTCATGTAATGAACTATTGCAATCGATTAGCCGATCCCGAATATTGGCATACAGGCACATGCAGGTTTCAAATTATTTATTTATTTATTTAGTTATTTATTTATCTTACAAAAACAGCATGTGTACTTTATGATCAAGGCATGATTACTCCGTGGTTAGATTTGATTGTTGCATTACGCTATGTAAGACCTACAACATAGCCGCACGGGTATCGTTGTAGAGTTGCGCATATCGTACCCCGTACAAAAGTACTCATTTGAATGACCATGATCCACGGCATGGGACTTCACTCAACGTAGAGACTATTAAATTAAATAAAATAATGATTGCATGGAGAGAATGGATTCCCGAGTTCTTACATGGCAGCCCTCTTGGGACTAGTAGTGCCCGACAGGCCGGCTGGTTCCCACAGATACTGTAAATCTGTCACACGGGCAGGAAACGGTATCTGCTTACATTATTATTGTACATGTTATATTAACGGCGGACGTCCCGCTGGGACTCGTCTAATTACATGATTGGCGCAATTGATTGACTGGATAGACTAGCCTTGCTCGCACATAGTAAGAACTGAGGAATCCCTATTTGCATAATTCCAGGATAACTTGGGACTCACAATAGCAAGCCGTAGTAGTTGATTGGCCGTTCAAGATGATTTGTTTGTGTACTGTACCTACTCTGTTGCCTAACTGAGATGATCAGAATGTCAGGACATGACAGGCCAACTTCTGTCCTTGTTTGGTTGGGAGGTTGGTTCGAAGTGTCGTGATGTTATGTGAATCCTAGTGGAAAGCAGAGATCTATTATTATATTCTCTTACTTACTGGTTTAATCCTTCATTTCGTCCTTCCTTGTGGTACTTGCTATTAGAGGTCTAACCTCTCTGGTTTTGCATGGCCAGATTTAGAGCCGGTCCCCGAGGATCCAGCTTACTTCTACCTCCAAGATGGTCAATACTAGGGGAATGATCGCAGGAGGACTCGAGTGGGTTCCTTAATTCACCACTCGTTTTGTTATTTACTTCATACTTAGCCGTTTGGCACCGACATGTTAGTCGGATTGTCTTGCACTTACTTTTACATAATTGTAATTAAGTCAGACTGCAGCTGATGACAATTGTGTATACGTTACTATACCATCTGGCTATGTTTTGTAAAGCCAGATCTCAAGAACATTTTGACTGAGCGTTTGGGACGCCTTACTGCTTTATCTTGCATGTTCTCTATTACTGTTTCTTGTTTGAACGATTGAGACAATAGATGTGAAGTGACCATAGTAAGACTTTCATGTAGTATGCACCCCCTCGTCTGGTTAGACAGCATTGATCGTATTATACGGTATTCATCTACCCGTAATACGTAGCTGGCTGAGTCATTCTCCCGCTCTCCAGTATTCTGGTTCTGGGGCGTGACAGGCTAACTGCCATAGCCTTGTACTCGACCTCAGCTGTAGACCTAGCCACTACATCTTGCTTCTTGCTACGCCAAGATACAATATTGCCTCCAACAAAAACGCAGTAACCTGTAGTGGACCTGCGATCGTCCATACAATCCGTCCAATCGACATCACGATAGCCTTCCACTCTCAGATGTCCATAACTTCTGAACCATAATTCCTTTCCTGGACTTCCTTTAATATACCTGGAAATTCTGTGAACTGTCTCTATATGCTTCTCTTTAGGATCATGCATATATTTGCTTACCACACTCACGACATAAGTAATATCAGGTCTTATATGGCATAGATATATAAGCTGACCAACTAATCTTTGATATTGCTCCTTCTCACCGAATCACTACCCTCGGTACGCAACTTTTGACTCTGCTCGATAGGAGTAGAAGCAACTCTGCAACCCAGTCTCCGTCTCTAAAAGAAGGTCCAGAGCATACTTTCGTTGAAAAAGTACTATACCTTTTCGTGACCTTGCAATTTCAATTCCGAGGAAGTTCTCCAATTGTTCCAGATCCTTGACTTCAAATTTCTCTCTCAGTCTTTTCTTCATTCGTAGGATCTCCTTAGTATCGTCTCCAGTAATTACAATATCATCCACATAGACTACAAGAACTGTGATACGAGTCTTCGAGTGCCTGTAAAACACAATATGATTTCCATTACACTGCCTATACCCCATACCACAGACTGCAAGCATGAATCTATCAAACGATGCTCTCGGAGACTGCTTTAGCCCATACAAAGACTTCTTCAATTTGCATACCTTTCCAGTTGTTTGTGAAGTAGCAAAACCTGGTGGAATCTCCATATAGACCTCCTGGAGATCCCCGTACAAAAATGCGTTCTTGACATCTAGCTCATATAGTTGCCAATTGAAGTTGGCGGCATATGACACCAACACTCGTACAGTGCTCAGCTTTGCTACTGGAGCAAAGGTCTCGTCATAGTCGATACCATAAGTTTGGTTTGTAGCCTTTAGCAACCAATCTGGTCTTGTACCTGTCAATCTTGTCCTCTGGAGTCTGCTTTAATAGTATAAACCCATTTACATCCAATAACACGCTTCCCAGCTGGCAGTAGCACTAGCTCCCACGTGTCGTTCTTTTTTAAGGCCTGAAGTTCCTCCTGCATGGCACTCAACCACCTAGGATCTTGCTTAGCTACCTGTCAGTTGTTAGATACAAACACTTGTTAGATACAAACACTGAATGCAATGATACAAGGAAGGACTTATATGCAAGTGGAATGGATGCATATGAAATGTAATGTGCAATGTCAGTATCCCAACTACCAAACTTATCTGGAGGTTTTCTAGCATTGACTCTAGAAGTTCTACGAAGTAAGACAGTAGTATTAGAAGTATCATGGGAGAAATTGTTACCAGGTGACTCAGGTGGAAGTACTGAAGAAGGACATGGAGAAGAGAGACTTGGGACATCAACATTTGTGGGTATTGGCATAGGCACATGAGGCAGCTCATGATGTTTCTGGTGCTCATGCTCTTTATATACTCTCAACTCTCACTGACTGTCGGTTCTCCCTGACTGTCGATTTTCTCCTGAGACACCATCAGGTGAATGTCGGTTCCCTCCTGAGACATCATCACTCCTTGGTGACTCAAAATGACATGGAAGCATACCAACTACGATGCCACTCTCATTCTTCCCCTCTCTACTATCATCAGTAGAGTCATTCTCGAACAAGAAACTCAACTCCGTCTTCTCCCCATAAAATGGATCAAACTCCCGGAAGGCCATGTCCATGCTGACAAACAGGCTTCTTTCAGTGGGACACCAACACTTGTATCCCTTCTGACTTGATGAGTTGCCGACAAAAATACATCTAACTGCTTCTGGATCCAGCTTACTCACCATCGATCTGTGATCTCTCACGGAACATGTGCATCCAAACACTCTGGGTGGAGCACTAAAAATATTCGAGCCCAAGAGCATCTCACATGGTGTCTTCATCCCTAATACTCTTGACGGCATCCTGTTAATTAGATAAGCTGCTGTCATAATGGCCTCACTCCACAAGAACTTGGGCACATTCATCTTGAGCATCAATGGACGTGCCACTTCCAGTAGATGCATGTTCTTTTGTTAAGCTACCCTATTCTAAGCATGAGTGTCTGGGCAAGTGGTTTGATGGAGAATTCCTTGACTAGAGATGAAAGTAGCAAACTCCTTGTTGGTGTACTCGGTCCCACTATCTGTTCGAATTGTTTTTACATGTAATCCAAACTGGGTCTTCATATATGCCGAGAAGTATTGAAAACATTTGTACACCTCAGATGTTTGCTTCATCATGTAGATCCAGGTCATACGTGAGTAGCAATCAATGAAAGTAACAAACCATCTAAATCTACTGATAGAAGTAGTAGGACATGGTCCCCAAACATCAGAATGAACCAGTGCAAATGGCTCAAAACTTCGAAGACCAACCATTTTACAAGTAGAACGTGTATGCTTTCCAAGTTCACTAACATTACAAAATAACCTTTTTTGTCTACTTTATTCATTATCTCATGTTCTAATTTATTCAAACTATCAAAAGATAAACGGCAGTGCTACGTTGCCCGCGGGCCACGTGTTACACGCCCATTAGCGGAGGGGGGGGGGGGGGGTGTAGCGCCCCACTTTCGATAGGCGACGGACTTCATAATATGCTTGCGACGAGTCAGATCGGTCGAAAACTTAGATGGCCATCTGACTCGATCGCAGGGCTTGGTAAACGATAACGTCTTGCGGCATCGATTCAAATCGATTTGGACGGAAGTTACGAGAATCGATCCAACTAATGGAACGACTTCTGTTGGAATAAGTCCTAGATGCAGCGGGCTGCGTCTCGGCGAATGAGCTCTATATAAGAGTCCCTTCGACGGGACCGGACCGCTGTATGGTTTTCTTGGAGCTTTTGCCGCTGGATTTTGATGAAGTGCTTTCGCGTCGTTTTCCTGGATGCAATTTACAAATTTCGAGACAAGGGGAAAAGAAGGAATTCTAACAAAGTGTTGGTGCCATTACAGGAGCTCGCGTAACTAAAGCTTGACGTTGCGAAGCGCTTCGACGATCGGCACGAGCAAAGTAATCGGTGGGTGATTCAGATCTTCCTTCTACTCTGTCCCGCAAACGAATTTCCTTTGCCTCAAATTCAATTCAATCGAATGCTTATGTATAAAGGGGCGAATGTCCGTGCTTTGGCACGAGACATGCGGGACCTTCAGTAAGGCTTGCAACCTAGGCTGAAAGGGTAGCGTCGCATGCCAAATTTCGATTAAGTCCCTAGTGGTGCGTAACACCAATGACCACATGTAAGATAGTAGCATGCTCATCTATTGTCTTATGCAGGTATAATTACTATCTTTGTTTTATGCAGGGACGAGCACGGC
Source organism: Iris pallida (assembly GCA_029216955.1). Lineage (NCBI taxonomy): Eukaryota > Viridiplantae > Streptophyta > Magnoliopsida > Asparagales > Iridaceae > Iris > Iris pallida. Next base: position 1,255,594 of record JANAVB010002196.1, on the reverse strand, counting down.
CGTGGTAAGAAACATGATAAATCACTATGCTTTTCTGTATGCTTTATTACTCAAAGATGGCTATCGATATGAACTGAATTCATTTAGTTCTAAATAGAAAGACAACTCTAAAGCATGCCTATCTTAACAATCAGAGTCGGTTTAGACGAGTTGGTTCGTCTCGTCCACTTAGCAAGTGTGCTAATCCCCTCCCCCAATTTCCCCAGGTGCGACGGGCGCTCTAAACTCAACTGAAGCTGAAGTGCGGAGAGGCGTTTTGAAGCTCTTCCTATGCTGAAGTATTTTGAAGCCAATTCAATCGACGGCTTATGTGTAAAGGGGCGAATGTATGGAACGACAAGCGTTAGTTCATGCAGCTTGTCGAGTATGTTTTATTTCGTTTTCAATCAATGTAGCCGTAATGGCATCCAATGTAATTACGACTTGCACTTCGTTGCAAGCTATGAATGAAAAGCAAATTTCTATCTTCCTATAATGCGTCTTATATTCTGATGTGATTTGTGAAGTTTCAACTTGCGTATTAATATGAAAATCAATGTAACGTTCTTGCCTTGTACGAGTGCAACTCCAGACTCGTACGGCATCACGCCTTAGCGAGGACGATCGAAACGGCAAAATAACACCGGGGACGAACGGCTTGTCGACTCGGGGCGTGACAAATTGGTATCAGAGCACAGTTATGTTTCCTCGGATTTTCAAAAGATGTTTCATTGTTGGAATGTCCGTTGCGATGGATCGATTGAATGCTTGTCGACATGCTGCGTGAAATAAAAGTTCCATACAGGTAAGTCCGTAGATATTTTTGAAAAATACTAACGGGTTTACTCTGTTTTGTAAGAATGACTAAAAAAAAGAACAATACCGACACAAAAACCCAAACCGTGGATAGTACGTCGAGTACAAAAAGTACTGGCCATAGCTAGACGACTATGGAGAAAATGCTACAGTTAATGGAACTGCAGCAGCAACAGCTTCAGATGCAATTCAAAGCCCAATTTGATGCGCAGCAGAAGCAGATGAACGTCCTGACTCAGATAGTGAGCAAGATGGCGGGCAATACCAAGGCAACGGACGTGGTACCCGAGGAGAGGCAAGATGTTCAAGATGAAGTCGAGGAAGAAGTCCAACCACCAATGATAGACTCTTCTTCCATGCTCAAAGTAAAGGAGTTCCGTAAGATGAACCCGTCGAAGTTCAACGGCCGAGCAGAGCCCGATGTGATAGTGGGATGGCTCGCAGAAACGGAGGACTTGTTTGATCTTCTCTGCATCGAAGGGTCCCAGAGGGTGGCCTGTGCGGCGCTACAGCTACAACTGAGAGCATACGACTGGTGGGCGGCGAAGAAACAAGAAATCTGTGAAACCGATCCCAACACCAAGATTTCCTGGAAAATGTTCAAGACAGCCTTCCTTGAGCAATACGTTCCTCGCGCCATCCGTCGACAAAAGGGGGATGAGTTCATGATGTTGAGGCAAGGGAACATGACTGTTGAAGATTATGATACAAGCTTCTTAAAACTTACAAAATTTGCCGGCGGCTTCCTGCCCAACAAAGAAGAATGGTACGAGCGTTTTCAACAGGGCCTCAACGACGAATTGCGTAGGGACGTCATGAACCAGCGATGCCAAACTTATCGTAAATCCTACGAAGCTTTGGCCGTATGTCACAAAGGGCCGTGCCTGTCGTTCGCAACAATTTCAACAAGCGTCCAAATGACGCTGGAGGATCGGGAGTACAAAAGCGTCCGAACACGTCTGAGAATCGAGGCCACTTTTTTCGCAGTAAATTGCCATAGATGCGACAAGCGTGGGCACCGAGCACCCGACTGTAAATTAAGAACATGCTTCAAGTGTGGCGAGCTAGGCCACTTCAGTCAATTCTGTCAGACGGGAAAGCCAAATCAACACCCTCCGAGAAATGTTCCAAATCCGTATAAAGCGCCTACACTGCAAGGTGCAAATGCGGTGCCCGTCAACCCACAGAATCAACGCCATGGGGCTCAAGGCCGAGTCTATGCATTAACTCGGGACGAGGCGTTCGCGTCCGATACTGTTGTAACAGATATATTATTCTACAAAAGTATACCTGCTCGAGTACTATTCGATTTGGGTGCGACACATAGCTTTATATCTGCTGATTATGCGAAAGAAAATAGAATAACCATGCAATCACTAGATATAGACATTTGCGTTAGCACTCCGTCGGGAGTCGATATGCCTGCAAACTTTATTTGTAGGGATGGCCACATTTGCATCAGGAGAAGAAATCTATCCTTGGACGCCATCGTACTAGACATCAAAGAGTACGACATAATCCTGGGCATGGATTGGTTGGGCGCTTGTCATGCAACGATCGAGTGCGCGGAGAAGAGAGTGGTGTTTCATCTTCCCAGCGAGACAGAGTTCTCATATTCGTGCGGTACGGTCTCGAAGACGGTAATGATGGTATCGGCAATCTCGACGAGGCGTTTGTTACGTTCCGGCTGTGCGGGATACTTGGCATCCGTTCGAGACACGCGGAAGGATAATACAAACACAATGCAGACTGATGTTGTGGCAGATTTTTTCGACGTTTTTTCTGACGAGATGTCCAGGATGCCGCCGGATCGAGAAATAGAATTCAGCATCGACACCTTCCCGGATACACGGTCGATATTAAAGGCGCCTTACTGAATGGCTCCAGCAGAACTGAAGGAGCTGAAGGTGCAATTACAAGAGTTGCTAGACCGCAGATTTATTCGTCCTAGCGTCTCTCCGTGGGGAGCTCCCGTACTGTTTGTGAAGAAGAAGGATGGATCGATGCGGCTATGCATCGACTATCGGAAACTCAACAAGGCGACCGTGCGGAACAAGTATCCTTTGCCACGAATCGACGACTTGTTTGACCAACTGCAAGGCGCGTCAGTATTTTCAAAAAATGATCTTCGTTCAGGCTATCATCAGTTGAAGATCAAGTCCGACGACGTATCGAAGTCTGCTTTCCGCACTCGATATGGTCATTACGAATTCCTAGTCATGCCGTTCGATTTGACGAATGCCCCAGCCGCTTTCATGGATCTGATGAATCGAGTCTTCCGACCGCAAATCGATAAATTTGTAGTCGTGTTCATCGACGATATCCTAATCTGCTCCAAGAATCGAGAAGAGCATGCAGGACACTTGAAGACGGTACTGCAGACTCTGCGTGAAAACAAACTATATGCCAAGCAGAGTAAGTGCGAGTTCTGGATGAGTAGCGTGACATTCCTCGGACATGTAATCTTTGTCGAAGGTGTCGCGGTGGACCCAAAGAAGATTGAAGCGGTGGTAGATTGGAAACGACCTACCTCGGCCAACGACATTCGGAGTTTCCTGGGCTTAGCGGGCTACTACCGAAGATTCGTGCGAAGTTTTTCAAAACTAGCGTCGCCTCTGACTTGCCTCACCCAGAAGGGAGTAGTATTTGAATGGAGTGACGACTGTGAATCCAGCTTTCAAGAGTTGAAGCAACGGCTCGTCTCAGCTCCAATCCTTGCACTTCCAGACGGTCCAAAAGGCTTTCAAATATTCAGCGATGCATCGGGAACTGGCCTTGGGTGCGTACTCATGCAGAGAGATAAAGTCATCTCCTACGCTTCACGCAGTTGAAGCAACATAAGAAAAACTACCCGACGCACGACCTAGAATTGGCGGTGATCGTCTTTGCGTTGAAACTCTGGCGGCACTATCTCTATGGTGTGGCTTGCAGAATCTACACAGATCATAAAAGCCTGAAATACTTGTTTACGCAACGAGAACTCAACCTACGGCAGCGACGTTGGCTCGAACTTATAAAAGATTACGAGCTAACGATCGAGTATACGTCGGGCAAGGGAAACGTGGTAGCCGACGCGCTTAGCAGAATGTTTATGGGAACACTAGCCATAAATAAGGAGATACGACGAGACCTTGAAGCGATGGATATCGAACTCGGAATTGAGTATCGACACCTGCACCTAGCTCAGTTGAAGTTAGGATCGAGCCTGCTTAGCAAGATAAAGACCGCACAGAAGGACGACTCATTCCTGAAGAAGATGCACGAGCTGATTTCAACGGAAAGGGCGACCGACTTTGCGGAAGACGGAGACGGGACGATGCGACTAAAGGGAAGGCTCTGCATTCCTGAAACTGTCGAACTTAGAAAAGAAATTCTGACGGAGGCACATTATGCGAAGTACTCGTTACATCCTGTAAGCACCAAGATATACAAGGACTTGCGAACAAACTTTTGGTGGCACGACATGAAGAAAGACGTGGCTACTTTCGTGTCGCAGTGCATGGCGTGTCTGTAATGCCCCGCTCCGCACGAGGCATTTGGTTGGCTTGTTGGATGGGATCGGAATATTGGACCGTGACTTTATGTTGGGAATCGGAAGAATTGAGACTGATGCAGTCTCTCTTAGCTGGCTAGACGGAATGGGTATTAGAACGTGGCTCGCTGGTGGAGCTACGCATAGTAGAATTGTGTGATCGGAACAGGAAGACCCTTTATTGCAAGTGAGTGGAACTGTCATTCCTCCTCCTTATTCCTTCATGCTTAATAAATGAAGTATTGAAATGCTATGAATTGTCCCTAAATGTCCCATATGTTAGTTGCTGAGTAATAGAGATGCTTATGCTGAGAATTATTGAAATGTACAACACCTTGAACTGCTAATGGGATTTGAGGCCTGAGAATGAATTGATAACATTGCCCCTTATGCTTAACGCTGCCGAAACAAGTAGACACTTGAATAATGAGATGCCTTATGAATGATAGAATAAGAAATGAACTGGCTATGCTATCGAACCAATGAACTGAATGAAATACTAGAATCATGTACTCTCTGTATATCTGTTCCAAGAATATGAAATGCTGCCTGTCCCTTATAAGAAATGAATGAATATTACGTTCCTCTTAAGAAAGGAATGATATGAGATACATTGCAATGAAGCAATGAATGAGAAATGATAAAGTTGGGATCGTTGAGATCACCAAATAAAATGATGGTAATGATGAAATGAATAAGTCATTGTATATGACTAATGATGCACTGTTGCCTTTACTTTCCTTAATATATTTTACCATGCGATTTTGTTCACAATCGAGTCGGACACGCATTCGCATGGTCATGGACAACTTGTATACAAGGTTTGAATAATAATTTTTTCGAACGGTTCCTAGGGCCCGGGGGACCGATTCGGCCTAGGAGGAAATAATGATGAGTGCTATGGGAGCACGGATAAGGCGGGGTGGCATAGAGGCTCGCCACCTACTATGCTGACCGCATTATCTTGAAATGAAATGAAAAGAGTCCATATGGTTTAACAACACCAGTGACCATATAGTCAGGATGCATGCTAATGAATGTTTTGTGCATGCAGAGTAAGTATATCGGATAACCTGTATTTGATGCAGGTACGAGGAGTCGGCTATCGGTAAGAAATCACATAATTGTGATATTATATAAGTTGGTTTAACTTGCCTGCTTAACATGTTCAATTCAGTATGGTAGAAAGATGCCTTGCTATAAATAGTGCTCAAACATAACATCTATGCTAAGTGATGCTTGAAGTGAGAATTGTCATAACATGTTTAAGATGTTAATGTTAACGATGCCTCAATGACGCCTTTGCATGATAACACCAAGAATGCTATAATGATATGTCCACATGAATATTGCTAAAATATGTTTACATGCTTCAATATGATTATTGCCCATGAACTGTAAACTGATGCTAGGCCCCAAGTAGAAAGATCATTCTATTAATTGCTTGCTAAAATTGACCAGTTAGTGTTGGTTTAGGCGAGTGGGTTGGATTCTGCTCGCCAGTACATAGATGATGTGCTGACCCACGTTTTGTGGGCAGGTGCTCGTGCTTGGAATGTTCTACACACGAAGATTAGCTGGATGGGTCCCGCGGCATCGAAGATTTGTTGGGCATACAAAAGCTCTCCTTGCACAAGATGATGCCTTCTGTTTATAAATGGCATAATGTATGGAATATTGTAATCAGTTGTACCAGTGAGATTGTAAGCCAAGTCGGTATATCGAGTAGTACTCGAATATATCCAAATATCAAATGTAAGCTGTAATAGCATTGTTCAGTTGGTTTTCAATGTAAAGTGAGATTGGTTGTAAGCATTGTACTTCAATACAAGTCTTGTACTCTTCTTCAATTTTCAATAAAGAGAATAAAGTTCTATATATTTCTGTGTGGTTTCAAGTTACTCTTTTTCTCCGCTGCTATAAAGAAGTGATGTACTTCTATTCAATAAGAAAGATTGTCCTCACTAAATTCAATTTATCTGCTTCTGCCGCTGCGATGTGTTCCTATTTGAAGAATAATCAATTTTGTACCCTCTTTGCCTTGTACAAGTGCAATACCAGACTTGTACGGCATCACGCCCAAGCGAGGATGATCGGTTCCAAGGGATAAAATATGTGAATAAATGACTCTACGAATCGGGACGTGACAAATTGGTATCAGAGCACGGCTTTACGTCCTTGGTCTCTTCTTTGATTCGTTTCAAATCAAAGTTGCATCGACGATTAACCAAAGTTGCTTCCGCGATCACTCAACGTTGCTTCCGCGATTAAATCAAAGATTGCTTTCGCGATTATGCTGTTGTTGTTCGATAATCATCCTATGTTGCTTGTGTCTAAAAGTTTGTTGACCCTCTTGGCTGCTCACTGGATGTTCCATACAATAAGTCTATATACATTGTGATGCCCCTGAATGAATGATTGTTGTTGGTTTGGACACAAATAACCCAACAATGACTCGATGCCATAGTATGCTATACAATGAATGCTGTTTGGAATGTGGGAATGAAGAAAAGTGGCTATGTGTGCTGTAACAAGTTGAGAATTGAATGTGATGTTGGAAAAGAATTGTGAATGAAATAATTGATGGATGAGTTCAACAGAATATTGAATTGACTCATGTGTGCTGGCTACTGCTTTTGAGACCCTAAGAATGTTGGCTTGTGATATTGAGACCCCGAGATGTTGGCTAAGTGTTGTGATCATTGTAGGTCACGAATGTCCGAAATAGAATTGGGTTTGTATTGTTTAAGGATGACCTTGTTTCTGAGTGGTATATTGCCTCTACCACCTCAGAACGTGATGTATGTTGACCCTTCCATATGATAGCAAGGAGACTATCTATGGGTACTGGGTAGTGCCGAGACTTAGATGGGAGTCATGTATTGTGGATAGATGACTCGAGTGTCTCTTGACGGTGATGTTATATTGAGTAGCGAGATTGTCGGAAATTGTAATCGGTGGCTTGGTTAGAAATTGTTAGTCGAGAGATAACTCAGACTAGTAAAACAGTTAGTATGCTATGGGTAAGTGGATTTGGCTAGAGAATGTTGTGGCTTAGAACATCTGAATGTTGATTTCGATTGGTTGGTTGCAAATTATATGTGGCTAATATAATGTTGGTTGCTAAGCTGAAAGTTTTGAAAATATTGTCGGTAAACCAAAGGAATATTAGAGATCTGTGCCTTGACCCTAAGGTGTAATAGATGTTAACCCATCTAGATCACCAAAGGATAGTCGTTGCCTATATGCATGTATGCTAAGAAATCTAATGGGATTAGAAAAGTAACAAGCAGCCACCTTGACTAATTGTGTTGCCTAGAGGAGGGTAAAGTGATACATAAATTGTCGGATTGAAAGGAATGAACTACTCGACCATTGCTGCATGAGATTTAAGAATGCCCGTAAGATAGTTTGATGATTGAGAAACGAATGGGAACGAGAAATTGCAATGTGTTGGATAATGTTGGTATAGGTGATTGTTGGTTGGGATATAGATTGTTGGTTTATGACTTTGTGGTGTGACTCTGTCATACGGACTGAATAGTATGGTTCCATAGTCCTGTTGAGACTAACGGAATCGATAACCCTTGAATAGTTGGCCTTGGCTTATGGGTTCGTGTGGGTACAAAGGAATTGGAACAGAAATTTGGATCATTGGGAATTTACTTGATGGATTATTAGAATGATGTGAATCATATGTCGGGTTGGAAATTGACCGTAATGTTGATAGATCGATCTTAGTCGATCGTTGGGTAAGTCTAGAGTGAGCCTCTGTGGGAATTATTTCCTTGAGGAAGACACTAGATAGATAGACTTGACCCTAGAAACCGTGGGCTGCATGACCAATTGTTGGCATAGCCAACAATGGAGATTAGTTATTTAGACTGAGTTAATACCCATAGGTTTGGGTAGAGTTCCTTAGAACTGTTGGTTGCTTGTTGGCCTTAAGAATAAGAAACTAGTATAACCTTAGTAGCCGTCCACTCTAGGAAAGTCACCTGAACGATTAAGTTTAGCTATCAGTGTAGCTAACCTTAGAGACTGACTGAATAATAGGTGACCATTGGAGACCCATAGGATGACCTGGTGGCATTGAATGAGAGACAGTGATAATGGGTATTGACCTAAGGGAATGTATGCTTTAACTTGTGCCTTAAGAGATGTTTGACCCTTGAGGATTATATGTCGGCCATAAGTGGGAATTGTAATCGTAAGGTAAGACTTGAGTGTACCTATAGTCAGGTAGCTAAGTTAACCTTGACTGTTGCATAGAATCATACCCTAACTCGGGAAATCAATAATGGGTGACGTCGGATTGTATCTTTTTGAAAAACATGAATGGCCTCGGTGATAAATATGGTTGGATTTGGGAAGGAATATGATTGCATGTTGTGAACTCTTGATATGATTGGCTCTAAGTTAGACCCTTGATCGAATGTTAGAAATGTTATGCTTGAGTATAGAGCTTAACCAAGTTGTCCGTGATATTAAGTATTGTGGCCTGGAAGATTGTGATTGTGGCAAAGTGAATAAAGCAATAAGTCAATTGAAAGGATGTTAAGTCAAATTTAGAAAAGAGAGTTATATCGTGGCTGATCGAATCGCACTAACATGGAAGTTGGCTGAAGTACATATATTTTGGGGACGCCTAAAAGATGTGTATGGATCCAGCCGAAGTGATTGGTTGCGACTGAGATAACATTATGGGAAGAAATTATCGCACTAGCGCGGACTTGGGCTGAAATGCATATGTTTTGGGGACGCCTAAAATATGTGTATAGATCCAAACGAAGTGGTGTGTTGCGACCAAGATAGAATACAAGAAAAATATTGGTGAATCAATGAGAAGTTACAAGTAATTGAAAAAGAGATAGACAGATCGAATCGTTGATGGATTTAAATGGTACAATCGGATAGCTATTTTGAAATGACCGAATGGGCTGAAATGAATATTGAATTGAAGCTGAATGAGTAACTCATTGTGCTTAAGTGAATCTAGTAGATGAATTGTTTTCTTAAGTTTCGAGGACGAAACTTTTTCTGAGTGGTATATTATGTAATGTCCCGCTCCGCACGAGGCATTTGGTTGGCTTATTGGATGGGATCGGAATATTGGACCGTGACTTATGTTGGGAATCGGAAGAATTGAGACTGATGCAGTCTCTCTTAGCTGGCTAGACGGAATGGGTATTAGAACGTGGCTCGCTGATGGAGCTACGCATAGTGGAATTGTGTGATCGGAACAGGAAGACCCTTTATTGCAAGTGGGTGGAACTGTCCTTCCTCCTCCTTACTCCTTCATGCTTAATAAATGAAGTATTGAAATGCTATGAATTGTCCCTAAATGTCCCATATGTTAGTTGCTGAGTAATAGAGATGCTTATGCTGAGAATTATTGAAATGTACAACACATTGAACTGCTAATGGGATTTGAGACCTGAGAATGAATTGATAACATTGCCCCTTATGCTTAACGCTGCCGAAACAAGTAGACACTTGAATAATGAGATGCCTTATGAATGATAGAATAAGAAATGAACTGGCTATGCTATCGAACCAATGAACTGAATGAAATACTAGAATCATGTACTCTCTGTATATCTGTTCCAAGAATATGAAATGCTGCCTGTCCCTTATAAGAAATGAATGAATATTACGTTCCTCTTAAGAAAGGAATGATATGAGATACATTGCAATGAAGCAATGAATGAGAAATGATAAAGTTGGGATCGTTGAGATCACCAAATGAAATGATGGTAATGATGAAATGAATAAGTCATTGTATATGACTAATGATGCACTGTTGCCTTTACTTTCCTTAATATATTTTACCATGCGATTTTGTTCACAATCGAGTCGGACACGCATTCGCATGGTCATGGACAACTTGTATACAAGGTTTGAGTAATAATTTCCTCGAACGGTTCCTAGGGCCCTGGGGACCGATTCGGCCTAGGAGGAAATAATGATGAGTGCTATGGGAGCACGGATAAGGCGGGGTGGCATAGAGGCTCGCCACCTACTATGTTGACCGCATTATCTTGAAATGAAATGAAAAGAGTCCATATGGTTTAACAACACCAGTGACCATGTAGTCAGGATGCATGCTAATGAATGTTTTGTGCAGGCAGAATAAGTATATCAGATAACCTGTATTTGATGCAGGTACGAGGAGTCGGCTATCGGTAAGAAATCACATAATTGTGATATTATATAAGTTGGTTTAACTTGCCTGCTTAACATGTTCAATTCAGTATGGTAGAAAGATGCCTTGCTATAAATAGTGCTCAAACATAACATCTATGCTAAGTGATGCTTGAAGTGAGAATTGTCATAACATGTTTAAGATGTTAATGTTAACGATGCCTCAATGACGCCTTTGCATGATAACACCAAGAATGCTATAATGAAATGTCCACATGAATATTGCTAAAATATGTTTACATGCTTCAATATGATTATTGCCCATGAACTGTAAACTGATGCTAGGCCCCAAGTAGAAAGATCATTCTATTAATTGCTTGCTAAAATTGACCAGTTAGTGTTGGTTTAGGCGAGTGGGTTGGATTCTGCTCGCCAGTACATAGATGATGTGCTGACCCACGTTTTGTGAGGTGCTCGTGCTTGGAATGTTCTACACACGAAGATTAGCTGGATGGGTCCCGCGGCATCGAAGATTTGTTGGGCATACAGAAGCTCTCCTTGCACAAGATGATGCATTCTGTTTATAAAGGGCATAATGTATGGAACATTGTAATCAGTTGTACCAGTGAGATTGTAAGCCAAGTCGGTATATCGAGTAGTACTCCAATGTATCCAAATATCAAATGTAAGCTGTAATAGCATTGTTCAGTTGGTTTTCAATGTAAAGTGAGATTGGTTGTAAGCATTGTACTTCAATACAAGTCTTGTACTCTTCTTCAATTTTCAATAAAGAGAATAAAGTTCTATATATCTCTGTGTGGTTTCAAGTTACTCTTTTTCTCCGCTGCTATAAAGAAGTGATGTACTTCTATTCAATGAGAAAGATTGTCCTCACTAAATTCAATTTATCTGCTTCTGCCGCTGCGATGTGTTCCTATTTGAAGAATAATCAATTTTGTACCATCTTTGCCTTGTACAAGTGCAATACCAGACTTGTACGGCATCACGCCCAAGCGAGGACGATCGGTTCCAAGGGATAAAATATGTGAATAAATGACTCTACGAATCGGGGCGTGACAGTGTCAGCAAGTGAAGACGGAACACCAAAGGCCAGGCGGAGAGCTGCAGAACCTTGCCATTCCCGAGTGGAAGTGGGACAACATCTCGATGGATTTCATTGTGGGATTTCCGAAGACGCCGCGAGGGAATGATGCGATTTGGGTCATTGTTGATAGATTGACCAAGTCGGCTCACTTCATCGCAATTAAAGTAGGATGGAGCGTCGATCGTTTAGCGCAAATCTACATCGATGAGATTGTTCGACTGCACGGGGTGCCGGCCTTAATAATTTCAGATAGAGACGGGCGATTCCTATCGCGTTTTTGGACGAGCCTACAGGCGGCGATGGGGACCAAACTAAATTTTAGTTCTGCGTACCATCCCGAAACAGACGGTCAGACGGAGAGGGTGAATCAAATCTTAGAAGATATGTTGTGCCTGTGTGCAATCGACCTAAAGACTAGTTGGGATACGCATTTGCCGCTTGCGGAGTTTGCGTATAACAACAGTTATCAGTCGAGCATTCAGATGGCTCCATACGTAGCGCTCTACGGGAGGAAGTATCGTTCGCCAATATGTTGGGACGAAGTCGGAGAGCAACAAGTGCTTGGACCGGAACTGGTGGAGCAGGCCGTCGAAAAGGTCCGCTTGATTCGAGATAGACTCCGTATCACGCAAAGTCGACAAAAGAGCTACGCAGATCTTCGTCGACGACCGCAAGAATTCTTGGTCAGGGACCATGTGTTTCTGAAAGTAACGCCCATGCGCGGTGTGATGCGGTTCGGCGTTAAAGGCAAGTTGAGCCCGAGATTTGTAGGCCCCTTCGAGATCATCGAGCGAGTTGCAACGGTTGCTTATCGGATCGCACTCCCTCCTGCCTTGGCTGATGTGCACGATATTTTCCACGTTTCACAACTTCGAAAATACGTGCACGATCCAAGTCATATGGTTAGCTTCGATCAGTTGGAGCTACGTACTGACTTGTCTTACTCGGAGGAGCCTATTCAAATTTTGGACCGTAAGGAGAAGGTGCTACGAAATCGGTCGATGTCCTTGGTCCGCGTGCTTTGGCGGAACCATTCAGTTGAAGAGTCGACGTGGGAGATGGAGGCGGAGATGAAAGAGAAATATCCTGCGTTGTTTGTCTAAATTAAGGTCTGACCCTTGTTCTTAAGTTTCGGGACGAAACTTTTTCTTAGTGGTATATTATGTAGCGCCCCGTTTTCGATAGGCGACGGACTTCATAATATGCTTGCGACGAGTCAGATCGGTCGGGAACTTAGATGGCCATCTGATTCGATCGCTGGGCTTGGTAAACGATAACGCCTTGCAGCATCGATTCAAATCGATTTGGACGGAAGTTACGAGAATCGATCCAACTAATGGAACGACTTCTGTTGGAATAAGTCCTAGATGCAGCGGGCTGCGTCTCGGCGAGTGAGCTCTATATAAGAGTCCCTTCGACAGGACCGGACCGCTGTATGGTTTTCTTGGAGCTTTTGCCGCTGGATTTTGATGAAGTGCTTTCGCGTCGTTTTCCTGGATGTAATTTACAAATTTCGAGGCAAGGGAAAAAGAAGGAATTCTAACAAAGTGTTGGTGCCATTGCAGGAGCTCGCGTAACTAAAGCTTGACGTTGCGAAGCGCTTCGACGATCGGCACGAGCAATGTAATCGGTGGGTGATTCGGACCTTCCTTCTACTCTGTCCCGCAAACGAATTTCCTTTGCCTCAAATTCATTCAAATCGACGATGCCAAGTTAAATGCATGTCAATCCACTAAGGTCAAGAACTCGGGAAAAACGTATCGATTTAGAGTAATCTACTCTGAAAAATACAAGTTTCTCACATAAACAGAAAAGTTTAAGGTTATAGTAAAAAGATAGACTATTTCACGTGCTGCAAAATAATATGAAACGTTGATCATGGGTTATGATGCTTCGGACAATTTGGTGCCTACGGGACGCTAAATCGGGAGAACGACTTTGGAGAAAATGAATCGTTGCATGAGTTGCGAGAAATGATAATGTCGTTCGATACTGTCCACGCTATACAAAACTGTTTGCATATATTAAACTGTTCACGCATAGGCATGGTCATGGACAGCTTGTGCACAAGTTCGTTTTTCTCGAAACGGTATCCGGGGCATCGGAACCGATTCGTCCTAGGGGGGAATAATTTATCGTGCTTTGGCGCGAGGCATGCGGGACCTTCAGTAAGGCTTGCAACCTAGGCTGAAAGGGTAGCGTCGCATGCCAAATTTTGATTAAGTCCCTAGTGGTGCGTAATACCAATGACCACATGTAAGATAGTAGCATGCTCATATATTGTCTGATGCAGGTATAATTACTATCTCTGTTTTATGCAGGGACGAGCACGGCCGTGGTAAGAAACGTGATAAATCACTATGCTTTTCTGTATGCTTTATTACTCAAAGATGGCTTTCGATATGAACTGAATTCATTTAGTTCTAAATAGAAAGACAACTCTAAAGCATGCCTATCTTAACAATCAGAGTCGGTTTAGACGAGTTGGTTCGTCTCGTCCACTTAACAAGTGTGTTAATTCCCTCCCCTAATTTTCCCAGATGCGACAGACGCTCTAAACTAAACTGAAGCTGAAGTGCGGAGAGGCGTTTTGAAGCTCTTCCTATGCTGAAGTATTTTGAAGCCAATTCAATCGACGGCTTATGTATAAAGGGGAGAATGTATGGAACGGCAAGCGTTAGTTCAGGCAGCTTGTCGAGTATGTTTTATTTCGTTTTCAATCAATGTAGCCGCAACGACATCCAATGTAATTACGACTTGCACTTCGTTGCAAGCTATGAATAAAAATCAAATTTTTATCTTCCTATACTGCGTCTTATATTCTGATGTGATTTGTGAAGTTTCAACTTGCGTATTAATATGAAAATCAACGTAACGTTCTTGCCTTGTACGAGTGGAACTGCAGACTCGTACTACATCACGTCTTAGCGAGGACGATCGAATCGACAAAATAATACCGGGGACGAACGGCTTGTCGACTCGGGGCGTGACGGGGGGGAGGGCAGGGTGGGCTCGGGGTGGTGCAGGGGGGGCCAGTGGGGGGGTGACACACGGGCGCGGGGGCACCCCCCGCGGGGAAAAAAGAATTTTCGAAAGATAAATGTCCCAATCTGCAGTGTTGAAGCATTGCTTCTGACTCTGGCCCTGTTTGCCATTAAAATTGTTTGATTGAAAACTTTAATACAAACAGAACAGTGTTACAATGTAGGACTTAGATGTAGTCCTAGGAGTACACTTTTGTTTAAGCTGGGTCCTTAGTGCCAATGGAGCGAGTGGTAATGCGTTGACTCCGTTGACCGGCTGACGACGGTTATCGGTTCTCTGAAGGTGTTGATTGCTCTGGGTGCTGGAGCTTGCTGAGAGGAGGAAGACGTTGAGTGTCTAGAACTGCCTCTCCGGTGATTCTCTGTTGTGGATTCTCCCTGTGTTGTGAGTCTTGTGTGTGTGTGAAGGAGATGATCCTTCTATTTATAGTTTTGCAGGCTGGCTGCTCATGCGCGCATGTAGGATGCTCCGGTGTGGGGACGCCACGTGGAGGTTGCTGATGGAGGCGCATGGATGCTGCGCCCTGATCGAGGGGGAGAACTCTTCATACTGCTGTTGTGAGCCGGCACGTAGCAGAGAGAAGATCTTTTCGTTGCTGAAATCTTGGATGAGTTGAGTCAAAGGACACGTGTCGTCGACTCATGGTTTGAAGATCTCGGATTTGGTGGAGAGGAGTGATCTGGTGGGCTGCGCCTTGGATTGGGCGCAGGAGGAGGCTGCGGCTCATAACCTTTAGGAGTTACAAACCATTTGGGGCGCATGGCTTTTGAGGCGCATGCAGGCGACTTTCCTTCTGTCTTTCGGGATCAGAGAGCAGTCTGAGGCGCATGGCTTTTGAGGCGCATGCTGATTTGGACGCATGGCCGTAGAGGCGCATGCTGATGGTGGAGTGGCCACGTGGCAGTAGCCGTCGAAATAAAGTCATGATGATGCTGACGTTGTCGACGCTTCGTTTTCTGAACTATTCAGACTTTGGGAGGCGTGCTGCCAACTCTGTCAGTTCAGCATTTAATGTTGGTGACGTTCGATGGACAGCTGAGTGGGCGCGTCGGTTGGCGTTCCACTCGGTATGGAGATGTGTGGGGGCGCACCCTCTGTAATGTGCCGAGTACTGTAGGGCGCGTCTGTGTGATGCGCCTGATGCCGAAGGGCGCGTCCGTGTGATGCGCTGTCTGGCTGGCGCATCGGACATGTCTTTTAATGATGCGGCTGTCTCGCTCTTCGAGTGCTATAAATAGCCGTTTGGCTGAATTCGAGGCGTTCGGTTCATCCATTTAATGTAAATTCATTGCACGGAATTCGGAGGGCCATCCACTTGGCGCGTGTGTTTGATCTGCCCGGCCTATAAATAGTGGCATGGAGAGAAGATTTGCTTCTCATTCCCTCACGTACTTCCAACATGAACTTGAACATGCGGGTGCATTCTGTTGACGAAGTGCTCCCGAGGGTGAAGATGAGACGCTGTATTGTCTTCGATGCACTTGAAGGTGACTGTTACATCCAAAAGACGGAGTCGAGGGCTTCCGAGGCAGGCGGAAGGTGCCTGTTGCATCCAAAGATAGGGATGCTCGGGCCTTGTCTCCGTTATTCCGGAAGAGCCGTAGATCGGAATGGCGGTGCTAGGCTCTATCTTCCTTCAAAGTGGGGTTTGCCCACTTTGGTTGTGTTGAAAGCTGCTCCTTTAGCCGCGGTTTCGATCACGGTCTTCCTTCGCCTTTGGAGGCTCTTTCGAAGCCTCCCCTGGCCACAGCATTTGCGGTGCTCTTCTCTTCCTTGGTTCCAGCCAGAGGGTTAAATGCTTTGCTTGGCGAAGCACTTATCAGGTGAGCCTGGCTGGAAGAGCGGCACATAACTGGGCTCTGCTCGGCCAGGTGAGCCTGGTTGGAAGAGTTGCTCATAACTGAGCTGCTGAAGGGATGCACATAACTGAGCTGGATGCACATAACTGAGCTGCTGAAGAGATGGTAGGATGCGCCTGGCTGGAGGCGCATGACATCTGTTGCGCCTGACTGATGGCGCATGGTGGCTGCTGCGCTTATCTGGAGGCGCGTGGTAGCCGCTGGCTGTAGACTTAGGATCTTTCCTTTGTAGAAATTCTCCTTTGTACAACCTTTTCTTAGACATGTAATAGACTTCTGTAATCTTTAAAAAGTCTTCTTTCGAATGTCTATCTTTATTGCTCTTGCTGTGAAGTTCTTCGTCTGAGTTCTAGCGCATGTAGTGTCTGGCGCATGGGCTTTCTGGTTGTGAAATTCCATGCTTCTACAAGACCCCCTTCAAAGTTTTCAAAACTTTTGAATAAGTTTTGGAATACTTTGAATAAGAAGCATGGAGGTCAGGGCGCATGATTTCTGGGCGCATGCCTGTTCGGGCGCATGCTCTTCTCAGTTAATGATGATGGTGCCTCGGTAACCGAAAAGATAAATGATGATATTTTGGTTTTATTTGCTGCTATCCTTGCACAGAACCCGAGGCGACGGCTGAGATCACACGTCATCTGTTCACGCGTGCGACCAAGCCCTATAAATAGGTAAGAGTTGGAGAGAGAAAGGGTTCTTCTTCTCTGTGCCTCTGCTTCTTTAGAGTTTCTTCTTCAAAACCCTAACTTCTCCTTCCTCGAGAGAATGGCTCCCAAGACTCCTCGCGGTGCTGCCGGCAAGGGGAAGGAGAAAGCCAAGGAGTCTGTCGATGAGGATGTACCTATCACTCTTGCGACTCTTGCCGACGTTCGTCCTGAGGTGACAGGTGGGTTTCGTCTCTGCTTTGGGCCCTGTGCCCTAACTGCCGACGCGTATAGACTTCGGTCTTTGATGATACGCCGAGGTTCTATCATGCCGACGTGCATAGGTTTATACCTCTATCATGCACCGAGGTTGTAATGGCTGACGCGCATGGGTTTTATTCCCTGAAGATGCGCCGTCTTGAAGACCAGCGGGCCCAACTTCAACTAGAAGCTGATCGTGTCCTGGCTGAACACGTGGCATTCAAGCAGGAGGAAGCGACTCTTACTCAGCGGACCCTTGCTTTGGCTCAGCAGCGACGACAGCTTGATGAGAAGTATGAGAGTAAAACTTCCGCTGAGGCTGTCGGATTAATGCGTCAAGAAGCCGAGCTCCGAGTCCAGGCGACTGTGGAAACTCGCACTGCCGACCTGAGACGTCGAGTCAGAGAGCTCTCATCCCACCCTGGAGAGGATCGGGGACTGTAGTTTCTCTTCTTTTTATGTGTTTTTGCAACTCTTGCTGGGGAAATAGCGTATTTCTGTACTCCCTTTTTTGAAAAATAAAGAAATACACTATCTTTTTTTTTTTTGGGGATGTGTTCATTTTTGATCTCATGAACTTGATGATTTATGTGGACCTATTATCTTTTGCGCACCTTGGTTTTTAGGTACAGATAATAAGTTTGAAGGAACCAACATGTTTGCTCAGAGGTAATGTGGACATGGCAATCATTAGGTTCAAATGATAGAATCTTCCTACTCAGAGGTATTTATGGACGTGGTAGGAATGATCCTGGGGGATACGCTGAACAACTCAGAGGTAATGTGGACGTGAAAGTTCTGCGATCAATGTACGACAACACAGGAGTTGTTTGTACGGGATGTTTACTCAGAGGTAATGTGGACGTGGTAAACATGAAGGATAGCGTAAGCTCACGAAATGTAAGGTTCCGCTTTGTAGGATGTAGAGAGACAACTCAGAGGTAATGTGGACGTGGTTATCTTTCTACGGAAGGATGCCACGGAACAGCTGGGTTCCGGAAGCGTTTGATTTTGTGAAAAGAGGTTGTTTGGGGAAATACATGTCTTGGAGGATGTCAAGAATAGTACTTCTTTAGGAACTTACCGTTGATGGGCATCATGAACAAGTCCCCATTGGGTTTGGCGAGGCGGTAAGCACCGTTTGAGTATACCGTCTCAATGATGAAGGGTCCTTCCCATTTGGGCTCGAACTTCCCTGGTGTCTTGTGAGTTAACACCATTGGCCTTCTGACTGCTAAAACTAGGTCGCCAACTTGGAAAGTTCTTTGCTTGACCTTCTTGTTGAAAGCCTGTGATATACGGGCTTTGGTAAAGTTCGATGCGTTGTTGAGCTAGGAGACGCTTTTCGTCAAGTGCCTCCAGTTCCCGCAGACGACGACGTTGATTGTCTTCTTCTGTGAGTTTGTTTGTGATCGCTACTCGGAGTGAGGGGATCTGGATCTCGAGAGGCAGTACCGCTTCGCTCCCGTAGACCAGGGAGAATGGTGTGTTGCCTGTTGGGGTCCGTACCGTTGTGCGGTAGGCCCAAAGGCATTCGCCGAGCTTTTCGTCCCAGTCGCGTTTGTTGGATGACACGACCTTTTTGAGCAGCCTGACGATAGTTTTGTTGAACGCCTCGGCCAATCCGTTTGCTGCCAGATTGTAGGCGGTTGAGGCCACGTTTTGAATGCGATTCTTGTCACAGAACCTGCTGAAAATGTGGCTGATGAACTGGGGACCATTGTCATGAATGATTCGCCTGGGTACTCCGAAACGGTAAATGACATGGTGTTTGATAAAGCTGACCACCCTGGAGCTTTTTACTTCCGCTAGTGGGACTGCTTCCGCCCATTTGGAGAAGTAATCGGTGATGGCCAGGATGAAACGATGTCCTCTTGATGAAGGAGGGGTGATTGGTCCTACAATGTCCATGCCCCAGGCTTCGAATGGCCAGGAGGCGACTGTAGGATGTAGAGGTTCAGACGGTGTATGTATGAAGTCTGCATGAAGTTGGCATGCATGGCACTTCTTAGCATATTCCACTGCGTCGGCGGCCATGGTTGGCCAGTAGTAGCCCATACGTCGCAGTCGATCTTGCAACTTAGGACCTGGTTGGTGAGCTCCGCAAGTTCCGTCATGAGCTTCTCGAAGAGCTTCGGCCGCTTCTTCGTTAGACAGGCATCGAAGGAGAAGCCCGTCGAAGGAGCGTCAGTACAGCGTTTTAGTGGCTGTATCGTAGTAGAATCGAAGAGAGCGTCTCCTGACTGAGACGGCTTCCTTCGGGTCTTCCGGAAGGATTCCGTAGACGGCGAAGTCGATGAACGGGAATCTCCAGTCTCGGACATTAACATCGGTGTTTGTCGGCACGGCGTGAGCCATTTGCAAACATAGGTTGTTTCTGGGACAAATCAAGTCTCGGCCAGTTACCGTGACATAGTGTTGAGTCCCAAGGGGCGCGGCCAATGAGGCTGCGAGGCCAGCCAGAGCGTCAGCCTCCAAGTTTTGTAGACGGGGTACATGTTCGATGAAGAACCCAGTGAAGGTTGAAATGATGTTCAATGCAACTTCATGGTAAGGGATCAAATCTTCATGGCGAACCTCGTATTGCCCCCGAATCTGGTTTACGACGAGTTTCGAGTCGCCGTAGGCTTCCAGATGATCCACCTCCAGCTGTTGTGCTAGCTGGAGTCCCATGACGAGTGCGTTGTACTCAGCAACATTGTTGGAGCACGGCTTCGAAAGAGAGTATGCACGCTGGATGACCAGCTGATCGGGGGAGACCAAGACTACCCCCACTCCTGCGATGATTTGGCCGTTGGGGCCCGTTCTTGAAGCGCCATCGAAGAACATCCGCCAAACGGGGCTTCCTTCAGTGAAGTTTGATTCTTGGACTTCATCCGGGATGTCTTTATAGAGTTTTGAAGATTCTGGGATGGGGTGTGCAGCTAAAAAGTCAGCCAGAGCCTGACCCTTGACCGCCTTCTGCGGGACAAACACCATGTTGTATGGCGTTAGTAGGATCGCCCATGTAGCCAGCCGGGAGTTTAATGACCCTGGCTTCGTCATGAGAACTATGAGTGGATTGACTCGGGAGATGACGTGAATTGTCTGGCCCGAGACGTAATGACGAGTCTTCTGAATGGCAAACACCAAAGCCAAGCACTCCTTTTCAACGGGGTTGTACCGGTGTTCGGCCCCGATGAGTGTTCGACTGAGGTAGTAGATTGCTTGCTCGTAGCCTGCATCGCTGTTTTGAGCCAGTAAAGCGCCGAGGGAATGATCCATGGCACGGACGTAGAGGAGGAATGGTTTGCCGGCGACAGGTGCCACTAGGACTGGCGGGCTTGTCAAGTAAGCCTTGATGTCGTCGAAAGCCTTTTGGCACTCCTCTGTCCAGACGTAAGAGACTCCCTTCTTCATGAGCTGAGTAAAGGGTTGACATTTACCGGAGAGGTTTGCTATGAACCTCCGGATGTATGCCAGACGTCCCTGTAAGCCCCGAAGTTCTCGAAGGTTCTTCGGGGGATCGACATGAATGCCTTTTGCCGTGATGACAAAGCCCAAGAATTTGCCGCTAGAAACCCCCAGGAAGGATTTAGCGGGGTTCATTTTGAGTTGATGTGCCCGCATGAGATCAAAGACCGTCCTCAGGTCCTGTAGGTGAGGCGGCTCTTGACTGCGATGTCGTCAACATAACACTCAACTGTCTTGCGAAGATGTTGACGGAAGATGGTACTCATCGCTCGTTGGTATGTTGCACCGGCATTCTTCAAGCCGAAGGGCATTACTGTGTAGCAGAAAACACCTTTCGGAGTCCTGAATGACGTGTGTTTTGCGTCATCGGGGAACATCTTGATTTGATTGTAGCCTGAATACCCGTCCATGAAGGACATGCGTTCAAAGCCACATGTGTTGTCGATCATTACATCGGTGATTGGGAGCGGGAATTCATCCTTCGAGCAAGCAGAGTTGAGATCCCTGAAGTCGATACAGACTCGTATCTTCCCGTTCTTCTTGGTGACAGGGACGACGTTGGCTACCCAGTCCGGGTGTTGTTCCTCACGGATGAAGCCACTGGTCAAGAGCTTGTCCACCTCCTGATCGATGGCATTCATGATGTCCGGGCGGAAGCGTCGCTGTTGTTGTTTGATAGGTTTGGCATCTGGTAAGATGTTCAACCTATGCATCGCGATCTGTGGATCGAGACCCGGCATGTCTTCGTAGCTCCAGGCGAAGACGTCAATATACTCTTTAGCCAGTTGGACTAAAGATTCTCGGTCTTCTCCTTCCAAGCTTTTGCTGATAAAGATGGGTTTAGAAGAAGACCCATCCCCGAGGTCGATCTGCTCGACTTCGTCTTCGGTGGGAGGTTCTCGTAACTCAAAACGAGACTCCCATTGTTCTCCTAGGCGTTGAGCCCAGGGTTCCTCTTCGAAGGGTTCCGGCGGTTGGTCTTCGCCTTCATCTTTCTGAGGTTGCGCCGATGTCATGTTAGCTGACAGCACTTTCCTGAAGACTGATCCGATACTGGTATCGGAATCCCACGTCGATGCTTCAGACGAGTGGGAATGTTCTATGTCTTCTGCGTCTGAACTCTCTGGAGTTGATGGCGACGTGACATAGCCTAACCCGCGTCGAGTCCGATTATAGTAATCCTGTGGCTTTCCATTGGGCATCGAAAGCCGGACAGGGAGATGCCGACCCTTGCCGTAGTTTAGGCCTTTATTGCTTTTCAGGTCGTAGCCCATCTTTTGGATGATGCGCTTTGCCGTATCCGTGTACCGATAGACTTGTACTCTGCCGGTGTCAGGTTCGGGCTCGATTGACGGGAGGTCCTGATGACGCTCGACTTTGCCCGAGATGATGGTGCCTTCGTCTCGGCTTCGTGGGGGGATTATGAAGACTCCTTGAGACGGGACCACTCGATTATGGTGGACGGTCGTTATTTGTGTTTGCAACGACCGTAGAACGTTATCTAATGTATACATGGCATTCCAGTGTGGAAGACAAGAATAGTTGAAAGACACTCTATTATTGATAAAGTACGAGATTTTATCCCGTGGGATTACATTGTCGAAGGAGGGTGCGTCTACATCAGCAGAGATATATTCGCCAAGCTCCTCATCTGTAAGCACTGGGGCCGGATCAGGAGAGTCCTCCACCGCTCTGACTTTGGGGTCTGAGAGGGTTATGTGAGCCCTCTCCGGCATCTTGGATGACTGCGGCGGCTTGCCTTTAAGACGCACCTTGAGAGGTGCCTCGGTTGCGCTTCCGATGAGTGGCGCCTTCCCTTGTAATTTTACCACCAGGGGAGCCGCTGTTTGAGGTGGCTTTCCCTTGAGGCGTATCTTCAGGGGAGCTTCGTGAGTCGGTGCTTTCCCTGATAGCTTGATGCTCATTGGAGGCGCCTTCTGGGGAGGCTTGCCCTTCAATCGGATTTTCAAGGGGGCGTCGGGAGTCATTTCGGGCTCCAATTCCGGCTCTGTTGCCGTCTCTGCTTCATCATCGGCGTCGTTGGCTTCCTCCTCGTCAAGTGGCTTGTACAAGTCGGAATCGGTGAAGTAGGCCTCAATCCCTTTGAAGGGATCGATATCTGCAAACTCCGTCCGGATGACGCCGTTGGTGGATACATATTTCATGCATTGGTGGAGCGTGGAGGGCACCACCATGTACTCATGTAACCATGGTCGTCCGAGTAAGATGTTGTAGTTGACCTCGGCATCCACCACATAACAAGTCACCTCAGTTTTGAGGCTGCCGATGTGACACTTCAGCCGGATCTTGCCCAGTGGCTCGCTCTTGCTAGCGTTGAAGCCACTGATGGTCGTATTGGAAGGCGCCAGCCGGTACATTGGGATCCCCAGCTTTGATAGCAGCGTCTTTGGAATGATGCTTAGGGAAGACCCCGGATCGATCTGAATCCTGCTCACCTTTACCGAACCGATGTACCCTGTGTAATACAACGGTCGGTTATGTCGGTGATGCTTGAGCAGCATGTCTTGTTGGGTGAAAGTTATGTTTGGGATAACTTCATCCGCACAATGACAGTGTGCACAAGTAGTTGGGAGGTCTTCAGGCTGCTTGATTTGACTGAGAAAGGATTCGGCATCCTTCAGAGCTTCGCAGAGAGCTTCTCGGGAGTCCTTGGAGAGACGCAGGAGCTCGAACAAAGACAAGCGTGCAGGAGTACTGGCCAGTTGTGCCAGAATGTCAAAATTGTGGGGCTTGGCTAGCCCCGAAGCATTTTCTTTCCGCAGAGGTCTGTCGAAACGGGCCTCCACTTGCTTTTGTTTATTGGCTGCTGAGGGCTTGGATGGACCTTCCTCAGGGATGGTGCCAGGAGGCACCACTTCGGCGGCAGCTTCACCGGGCTGGGAGTTCTGTTGTGCACGCGTCTGCACAGGAAGCGCCTCTTCCGTTGAAGAAGAGACCGTGCGGCAAGACTTGATCTTCCTGCCTTTTGCTTTGGGGGTAGGGCGTACCTCCGGTTGAGTTACCTCGGAGACGAGGTCGGGGTGAACCCAGAGGACCTCTCCTCGAGATGTGGTGAGTGGGACAAGTCCACTCACATTGTCACGGGTGGGTGGCAAGTTCACCACCTCCATTGTCGCCTTAGGGATGGGGACGACGCCATCTTGTGTGGTAGTCGGCGGCAAGGTGCCGAACTGAAGTGACACCACATTAGCTGACACCGTCTTCTCTTCGTAGTCGACGGAGATTACATCCGCATTGATCATGCGCTGGATGTAATTTTTGAGGACGTAGCAGTCCTTGGTCGGGTGTCCGACAAACCGATGGTAGTGACAGTACCTCGGGTTGTCCACTTTCCCGACTTTATCGGGCCGCTTCGGGTCCGGAAGCTTGATCTTGTCACCCTGCTTCAGTATCTCAAAGAGTTGCATGGTGTCGTCATCATTGAATGAATAAACCTCCTTGGGTCTCGGTGCCAGTGGAGGCTTTTGAGTAGGCGCAGATGCGCCCTTCGAGGCATTAACAGTCAATGCCTGTTTCCCCTTTGTTTCTCGTCCGGAGTTGTTGATTGCGGACTTTTTTTCCTTATCGTCAAAGGCGGGGAAGCTAACACCCAGAAGACGTGCATTGGCCGCCTTCTTCTCTGCAGCTTCAGCTTCGATGATTAGGGAGCTCCAGTCAGGTGGGGGAGTAGAGTTAGGCCAGAGCTTTACTGCAGGCAGCATGTTCATACTGCAAGCGGAGAGAAGCGCATGCTCTGGCATGCCTGGAGGTAGCCTGAAGCATGCCTGACGGAAGCGTTCGATGAATGCCCGAACCGTTTCCTTGTCCTTCTGGCGTATCTCAATGAGAGACGCCATCGTCATGTCCTTCCCACCGTCGTAGAAGCGGTCGAGGAAGAGGCGTGTCAGGTCGTCGAAGGACGATATGGAATTATCGGGGAGGCTGCAATACCAGTCATACGCCACCCCTTTCAGGGCCCCAACAAAGATGCTGGTGAGGAGCGCGTCCTCCTTCGGAAGATGCCCTGTCTGCGACTGGAAGTACGTCAGGTACCGTCGTGGAGAGTCCTTCCCGTCATACGGCGTGAGTGTTTGTGGTTTATACTTTGGGGGATAAACCACCTTGTTCCACTCAAGGGGATAAGGCTGGGGAATGCCCATCTTCTGGCGCTCCTCCTGCCTGTTCTTGGACTCGAAGCGCTCCCGCAGATCTTTGATCATTTCGACTACGTCCTCCGTGGAGCTAGGAGTCGGAGAAGGAGGTACCACCTGGAGTGGAGCGTTTGAGGGCTCCGACGTCCGGGGTGCTTCTGTGTCTGAGGGTGTCCGTTGGAGGGGCACACTCGACTCTCCATTGGCTCCTGGGTCGGGACCATTTGAAGGTGTCCTGATCAAGGCCGACCGCATCTCAAACACTGCTTGAGTCAGTGCTTGCATTGAGGCAGAGAGGGTTTTGAGTCCTCCCTCTAGCGAGTCTATGCGCTGGACAATGTCCTGTGGCGGCGCATCAGTCTCAAGATCACCCCCGGTCATGTATACTGTCATGACACGGCCGGAAGTGGATGGATTAGTTGAGGCTTCGCTCTCAGCCTCGCTCTCATGTGGGGGAGTCACTTCTCCTGGTGTTTGGCCACCCCCAGCCACATTCTGGAGTTCGTCTTCGACAGGCGCATCTGCAAGGGCCTGACTGCCCTCAGCTCTGTCTTGAAGGGCCTCTTCGTTTCCAGCACTACCCCCGGCGGTGTCCTGGAGGACATCGTCATTTTGAGGGGCTTCAGGGAGGCCATCTTCGCCTTGATGAAGATCCGCCGCAGCTGTGCTTTGGACATCTTCGTCTTCGGAAGGAGGCTCGACAAGGGTCTGGCTACCCCCAGCTTCCTCCAAGAACTTCTTCCTCGACCGAGTGCCTTCGAACACTCCAGAGGTCGAGACAGCTGCCTTGGTTTTCCTCGGCTGGCTTTTGGATGAAGACGAGGAATTGGCAGTCGTCTTTCGGACAGATGAGGAGTTGGAGATCACGTTGCATGAAGCAACCTTTAGCTCCTCTTCTGCTGACACCTTCGTCCCAAGGCGATGTCGGAGGGGTGTCGATGATTGTAGCCGTTGGAAGACCGACTGCTTTGGCGGTACTGCCGTCTTGCAACAGCAGTTGATGGTGACCACTGCACAAGTGTGCCCCGTGAGAGGCGCATCGTGCTTGTTGGTCAACTCTCCTGACCGGCGCTTGTGAGTGATCACGTTGCGCAGGTCGTTGGAGGAGAGTGCTACCCTCACACCCCTCTCAGGCGCATGGCAGGGCCAAGCGCCGGGGTGGTCGGGTGAGTGCTGCGCCCCCTGATCTAATACCAAGCAGGCATCACGATCAGTAGTGGGGGAACCACAGCATTTGAAGTGACTTGAACGGACCTCAAACGCACAACCAGAGGAGGCCCGGGAGTTCAAGACCACTGAGTTTGCCTCTCTCGGCTTGGTTGTGCACGCAGTGAATGCGCCCAAGCGAGATGAGGACTTTGAAGGTCGACTCGTTGTCGGTGCAGAAGCACTTGAGTCAACCTTGTACAGCTTGCCATCGGCAGCGCGCGTGATTGTAAGCGCGTGCCTCTGGCCGGCTGCTGGCATAGCACGTTTGTGGCGCATGGCCCGTGCCGCCTTGGATTTTTTCGTACCAGCCCGCTGGGGCG
The DNA here is from genome assembly GCA_029216955.1 of Iris pallida. Lineage (NCBI taxonomy): Eukaryota > Viridiplantae > Streptophyta > Magnoliopsida > Asparagales > Iridaceae > Iris > Iris pallida. Next base: position 1,229,076 of record JANAVB010002196.1, on the reverse strand, counting down.
CATAGTACTCAGCATCCAAATTCTCCTCGCCATTACAGCGAGTGAGTCTGTCAAAGACAGAGGCTCTTTGTGGTGCATCAGAAGTGATGCGCGGGGCATTGGCTGCGCCCCTGCTCCGTCGACGTATCTTCCTCGCCTGAGAGGAAGATGGCTGGGGAACGTGGTCAGCCGCACGCTTCCCCGAGAGATGCGCTGCATCAGCGGGCGCACCTTGACTGCTGAGGACGTCAGCAGGAAGGGAAGGCTGGACGGGCGCATCCCCTTCAACGGTGATGCCCGAGGCGTCGACTTTGCGCACCCAGACTGCGCGGGTCTTCTTCGGCTTCGACAGCCGCTTCGAAGGACTCGCACTTCCTTCAGAAATGAACTCCTCGTACGCCTGTTGATTGAGGCGCACTACCAGCGTCTTGTGGGAGGAGCCCACCTTCACGTCGTCGGCCTGTGACACAACCTTCTCGGTAGAGGAGAAAGAAGTCCCCAGCAGAGTCGCCAGCTTGTTTGCCATTAAAATTGTTTGATTGAAAACTTTAATACAAACAGAACAGTGTTACAATGTAGGACTTAGATGTAGTCCTAGGAGTACACTTTTGTTTAAGCTGGGTCCTTAGTGCCAATGGAGCGAGTGGTAATGCGTTGACTCCGTTGACCGGCTGACGACGGTTATCAGTTCTCTGAAGGTGTTGATTGCTCTGGGTGCTGGAGCTTGCTGAGAGGAGGAAGACGTTGAGTGTCTAGAACTGCCTCTCCGGTGATTCTCTGTTGTGGATTCTCCCTGTGTTGTGAGTCTTGTGTGTGTGTGAAGGAGATGATCCTTCTATTTATAGTTTTGCAGGCTGGCTGCTCATGCGCGCATGTAGGATGCGCCGGTGTGGGGACGCCACGTGGAGGTTGCTGATGGAGGCGCATGGATGCTGCGCCCTGATCGAGGGGGAGAACTCTTCATACTGCTGTTGTGAGCCGGCACGTAGCAGAGAGAAGATCTTTCCGTTGCTGAAATCTTGGATGAGTTGAGTCAAAGGACACGTGTCGTCGACTCATGGTTTGAAGATCTCGGATTTGGTGGAGAGGAGTGATCTGGTGGGCTGCGCCTTGGATTGGGCGCAGGAGGAGGCTGCGGCTCATAACCTTTAGGAGTTACAAACCATTTGGGGCGCATGGCTTTTGAGGCGCATGCAGGCGACTTTCCTTCTGTCTTTCGGGATCAGAGAGCAGTCTGAGGCGCATGGCTTTTGAGGCGCATGCTGATTTGGACGCATGGCCGTAGAGGCGCATGCTGATGGTGGAGTGGCCACGTGGCAGTAGCCGTCGAAATAAAGTCATGATGATGCTGACGTTGTCGACGCTTCGTTTTCTGAACTGTTCAGACTTTGGGAGGCGTGCTGCCAATTCTGTCAGTTCAGCATTTAATGTTGGTGACGTTCGATGGACAGCTGAGTGGGCGCGTCGGTTGGCGTTCCACTCGGTATGGAGATGTGTGGGGGCGCACCCTCTGTAATGCGCCGAGTACTGTAGGGCACGTCTGTGTGATGCGCCTGATGTCGAAGGGCGCGTCCGTGTGATGCGATGTCTGGCTGGCGCATCGGACATGTCTTTTAATGATGCGGCTGTCTCGCTCTTCGAGTGCTATAAATAGCCGTTTGGCTGAATTCGAGGCGTCCGGTTCATCCATTTAATGTAAATTCATTGCACGGAATTCGGAGGGCCATCCACTTGGCGCGTGGGTTTGATCTGCCCGGCCTATAAATGGTGGCATGGAGAGAAGATTTGCTTCTCATTCCCTCACGTACTTCCAACATGAACTTGAACATGCAGGTGCATTCTGTTGACGAAGTGCTCCCGAGGGTGAAGATGAGACGCTGTGTTGTCTTCGATGCACTTGAAGGTGACTGTTACATCCAAAAGACGGAGTCGAGGGCTTCCGAGGCAGGTGGAAGGTGCCTGTTGCATCCAAAGATAGGGATGCTCGGGCCTTGTCTCCGTTATTCCGGAAGAGCCGTAGATCGGAATGGCGGTGCTAGGCTCTATCTTCCTTCAAAGTGGGGTTTGCCCACTTTGGTTGTGTTGAAAGCTGCTCCTTTAGCCGCGGTTTCGATCACGGTCTTCCTTCGCCTTTGGAGGCTCTTTCGAAGCCTCCCCTGGCCACAGCATTTGCGGTGCTCTTCTCTTCCTTGGTTCCAGCCAGAGGGTTAAATGCTTTGCTTGGCGAAGCACTTATCAGGTGAGCCTGGCTGGAAGAGCGGCACATAACTGGGCTCTGCTCGGCCAGGTGAGCCTGGTTGGAAGAATTGCTCATAACTGAGCTGCTGAAGGGATGCACATAACTGAGCTGGATGCACATAACTGAGCTGCTGAAGAGATGGTAGGATGCGCCTGGCTGGAGGCGCATGACATCTGCTGCGCCTGACTGATGGCGCATGGTGGCTGCTGCGCTTATCTGGAGGCGCGTGGTAGCCGCTGGCTGTAGACTTAGGATCTTTCCTTTGTAGAAATTCTCCTTTGTACAACCTTTTCTTAGACATGTAATAGACTTCTGTAATCTTTAAAAAGTCTTCTTTCGAATGTCTATCTTTATTGCTCTTGCTGTGAAGTTCTTCGTCTGAGTTCTAGCGCATGTAGTGTCTGGCGCATGGGCTTTCTGGTTGTGAAATTCCATGCTTCTACAGGCCCTCCACTAACAGTAGCAGTAAGCATTGCAACCTCCCTATCTAGGTACCAAAGGCCATCACGTCCGATGCCAGTCCCAAGTCTTTTTCTCATGTCCTTCTCCTGGAAAGAACACATATCTCAATCAAAAAGAACAATGCAATTCAATTGGTCAATGAGAGCTAACAGAAAGTAAGTTGACCGGAAACGAAGGAACATGTAATACAGTCAGGATAACAAATGAAGTACAATAGACCGAGCCAGTACCCCTGATGGGTTGGGTTGCCCCATCAGCAGTCTGAACTGTCTCGGGATACGTATGCTTGCTTGGATAATATAATGCAAACTCACAAGATGCACCTGTGATATGCCTAGATGCACCTGAGTCTATGATCCAGTATGAGATTTGGTGGATGCAATGCCTGAATCGGGATACCTTTGCTCGTATGAGCGTAACCAGTAAAGTTACCAAGGTAGATAGTGTCATCCAGATCATGAGTGGCCTGTCCTTTGCCCTTAGACCTCTCAACCTGAAACTTGAACTGTCGTAGTTCCTCTAGCTCTGTCATCTCAGCTCCAGTCATCTTAGTAGTGGCCTGGGACTCCTCTGTCGCAGCTAGGTGAGCAACTCCTCGTCCGCCACGTCCCCTACCTCCTTGACCTGTACGTCCACTTCTTTGTTCTCTGCCTCCTCGGCCACAACCAGGGATGCGGAGCTGAGGGCAGTTGTAGCTGAGGTGCCCTTTCTTCCCGCAAATGTAGCACTTTCTATCATTACTGACGGGAGTACTAGGAACCACCAATGCCGAGCGGACAACATGTGAGGTCTCGCCTTTCATCACCTTCTGTCGGATCTCCTCTTGTTCTATCGATGCAACAGCCTCATCCAAGGATGAGAGAGATGGCAGATGCAACAACTCTATCTTCTTTATCACCTGCGACGGTTCTGGTGCGGGCACGGTTGTCCTACTGGATGAAGTTTCCTCTAATTTGGCCTGAAACATCCTGGCGACCCCCTCCAGTATCTCCTTCAGCTCCTGGCTAGTCACACGTGTTTCCATCTCTACAGTTGCACCAACATATGGACGGGATCAAACACAACTCAACCACGGGCCGTGCGCCTACACGCGATCACGGCTTTCTCCATCTATCTGAGCCTCCGCCACTTCACCGCGGCATGCGTCCAGCACCACCGATCAGCAGCTGCCCAGAGCCTGTGGAGGCCAGATCTGCCACCAGGTCCAGTGGTCGCCGATGCCGTTGACGTCTCCGCTGTCGTTGACGTTTCCTCCACGCCTCCACCAGCCCTAGCAACTCCTCTGCGCCACCACAGAACTCGCGCTGGAGTAGAAGCAAAAAAGAGAAGAACCCGTGCTGGAGTAAAACCCGCGCCGGAGTAGAACCTGTGCCGGAGGAGATGAGTGGAGAAAGAGAAGAAGAAAAAAGATTTTTTTTTTTTTTTTTTTTTTCCTTCAGAATTTTGGCTCTGATACCATGTAGAAAGGAATAGTTGATGATTTATTATTCAAGAGGGAGTACATATATATAGGAGACGGCTAGCCTCTTCCTTCTTTTCTATCCGATGTAGGACTAAATAAGTCCTCCTAACTCAACGCTTACTGATAGATATAATTGATTTTCTTGCCTGCTGCCTATTGGTTCTTAGGTGTTTCTTCAAGCTTCTTTTGTTTATTGTGTCCATGGCTAGGGATTTGATGTCAAGTTGGCAGCTAGTCATACAAATTATACAATTTGTTCATTCACATGAGTTTAGAGTAAGGTTCTGTAGCTAACTCCTTTTTGATTAGAAACACATATTTTGGTATTGGGGAACGAAAGAATCTTGTTTATACTTCTGCAAATGCACCCTTGAAACAGTCCCCTTTACACACCTATAAATAGGAGAAACAATTTTGCAATAACATCGTTTCAAAAATATATTTCACATCTATTGTCCCCATAATCATTTATTTTCAAAAAAAAATTCCATCCTCTTTGACATGACTTCTGTTAGTTTCTTTCCAGTTTACTCTGCATAGAGACAGCTGATCGTCCTGGACTCCTGTTGGAAATCATCAAAATTATGGCAGACATCAACGTAAATGTTGAATCAGCAGAAATTGATACTGAAGTATGTTTGTACTGTAACTTTGGGAGGAAAGTTATTTACAAATAAAGAAAATTGTAGTTCCCTTGGCAACTAATCTGTTGCATGCGATTCTAACAGGGCTTGATTGCCAAGGATAAATTTCATGTAAGCTACAGAGGTGCAGCATTGAACGAATCCTTATTGCAGGTATTATACTATCTGAGCCTTGGTCTCTGGGTATTAGCCTTACCCCTTGATATATGCAAGGTTCCTGGAGTAACATATGTTTGAGTAACAATGTGTTGATTAAGGCAACTTCTCATATAAAAAGGAGAGTTTTATTTTTTTAGAAAAGTAATAACACAAACGTTTTAGTTAATGATCTGGGGGTTTATATTTAGAAATTGCACCATAATAAATTGGACACAGAACATGATCACTTGTGTGCTGAGTAGAACATGATCACTTGTGTGCTGGTTTATGAAATCAGGTTCTAGCAAGCACACATTTTCTTAGTGAGGGAAATGCTGATTTTAGCCCACATCTGCAGCGTTTCTGGGACACAGTTTGGTTAATCTGTACCAAACTATTTTGATATTTCAAAATAATGCTTAAATTTATATTGTCCTTTTTTTTTTTTTTGCAAACAGGTACTGACAAACTGCCTGCGCTACTACCTTAGAAGGCCCGAAACAGATGAAGATAGCTACTGATGTCCCTTTTCTGTAGCTTTGCTGTGGGCTACAAAATAGTTGTTTACATACACTAGCATTTTACTGAATTGCTCACAACTACGGTTGGCACTCCTTTGTCACTGCCAGATGCCCTGTCTGAGGTCTGTACATGATCAGTATGTTGTATCAACTTTAGCTGCTGCCAATGTTTTTTCAAGTCTCTAAAACCAGATATGTCTCAAAGGGTTATTGGCTGAACGTTTATTAGCCACTGAGAAAATTTGAGCAACTTGCACGAATGCTGAAACATGCACCGGGACAAGCAAAACAATTGCATTGCTATTGTATTTGATATTAAGATTTAAAAGTGAAACCGAAAGGTCACATGTATTACTGTATTTCTATATGGTCAACCCATCTATCAGAGGTTCAAAATTTATCTGTCCTTGAGCCACTTCTGCGCCAGACAACATTGGCTTCATTATGTGAACTATATGAGCATTAAAGCAAGAGTCGAGGTGGACAGCATTCCAATTTTTCTAGAGACCATCAGTTAGGTTTTTAGATCCTCCTAGTCCTTCCTGTGCTATTGCATTGCCATTGATAAATTTCGTCACATGTCATTCTGATGATTCATTAAATGGATGGTTCATTTGTTCTGCATAGAACACAAATATGTTGGACTCTGATATAGTAAGTATAGAACTAAAGATGAATAAGGAAGTTGGAGTTTGGATCTTCACTATAATTGTGGCCAAACCATGGCAGTAAACGCTTAGTCTTTTCTGAATGCATAACTGCAAAACTGGTCAATGCTCATCTTAGCTGAATGCATCAGAGCAAAGCTTGTGTGGAGTCTTGCTGGACAAATCCATTTACTACCACAAGCCAGGTCCAACTCGTGTGATGAACTCGTGTGATGGACAAACCGTAGCCTTTATATACCCCCCTTTGATCCCTGCTGTGTATTACCACTCATTCATCTTGACGCTCTCATGTCAGTGACCATTTACCATTTTTTAGGTTTTAGAGCTTTCTTAGTTATTGAAATCCATAAAATTCCGTGCAGTTTTTACAAAATGTCTGTTAATTCCAACAGTATTATTATGGTCCTAAAGCACTCCCGAATCACTTGTCCAGTTCCCTCAAGGGGCTATCATTTCTTTCACCAGTACTAATTCCTCTAATTCTGAAGCGCTCTCTTCATAATTCTGCTTTAGAAGCTAATCCGTAGTTCCATCAACTAGCACTCATCCAAACCATCAAGAGGATGAGCTCTCCTCTTGAACATATTACAGAACCATCAAGATAAAATTATCCTCAGGTATTGTATATGATAGCATTCAATTGCTACATCAATAAAATTATCCTCAGCTATTCTATATGATATGATCGATCATTCACTTGCTACATCGATATGGTACATTGCTAATTCAGCATCTTAACCATGTATATATATGATCGAGCAGCCAAGGTTACTTACCAATATCCATTGCAAGAGCATGAGCCCCCTTTGAAATGGTGGAACCTGTTCTGATCCCTCAACACTATCTCCTGCTTGTAAACTCTGGAAACCAACTCAGTAAATGAATGGCAATCGCTGCAAACTCTCAGGTTCTTCACTATGTGGATTGGAGCAGCGTTACTCCCTTTCTCTACGTTTACAAGCCCAAAGGCAATTGCCATCTTCTCACTGTGTACACTGAGCAACCCCTCCTTCTCGCTCTCTTCCACGTCGACAAGCACCTGGCTCAAGTCAGGTTCGTATCCTTCCGACTTCAACCTGCATATCACCTCTTCCAACTTGGACAAAATCACGTCCCTGCGGCCCCCCGAGTCGACATCCTTGCCAACCAGGAACTCGTGAACCTTCCCGTCGATCGTCAACGCACTGCAGCCCGGGATTTTTCTGACCCCTCTTGCTCTCATCAACGCTCTGACTCTGTCGACGTCCTGCCACCGCCCGAGCCTTGCGTACATGTTCGATAGGAGCACGTACGAGCTAGAGTCTTGCGGAGCCGAGCCTATGGCGTTCACGGCCGCACGCTCCCCGGTTACCCAGTCGCCGTGCCTGACGCAAGAACTTAGCAAGGATTTCCAAACCATTGCGTCCGGTTGGACCGGCCCCATCTCTGCTACGGCTCTCGTCGCCTCCTCGATCAACCCTGCTCGGCCGAGAAGATCGATCAGGCATCCGTAGTGTTGCACTCTAGGTTCGATCTGCAACTTTCCTCTCATGAGCTCGAAATAGTACCGTCCCTCCTCGACCAGGCCACTGTGGCTACAAGCGTTCAGTACGCCTAGGAAGGTTATTTCGTCGGGTTCGATTGCCAGTCTCTCCATCTCTCTGAAAACCTCCAATGCTTCTCGACCGAGGCCATGGAGAGCGAAGCCGCCGATCATGGAATTCCAATCACCAATCCGTCTCTTGTAGCGTACGCTCGCGAAGACGCGACGAGCATCGTGTATGAGCCCGCATTTCGCGTACATGTCGATGAGAGCCGATCCGAGGAGCTCGGAGTTGAGCTCAACGTCGGTTCGGCGGCGGAGGTAGGCGTGGACCCATTTGCCCTGTTGCGCGAGGCCCAGGTCGGCAACGGCGGACAGCACGTTGACGACGGCAGCGGCATCCGGGCGGACGCCGGAAGCCAACATCGTCCTGAACGTATCCAGCGCTTCCTCGGGACGGCCGTTGGCAACGTAACCCGAGATCATAACGGTCCAGGTGACGACGTCTCTGCGCACCGCCGCCGCCGGCATGCTTCGAAACAAGTCCGTAGCGGCGTCGCACCCGTTGCTGCCGCCGCCGCTGCTGCTGCTCTTCATGAGCCCGTCGATGACGGAGTTGAAGGAGACGACGTCCTTTTCCGGCATTTGGTGGAAGAGCGTCAATGCTGGTTCGATGTGTCCGGCGCTGACGCAGGCGGAGATGAGCGAATTCCAAGAGATGGCGTCCCTCGTGGGCGGAGGCGTCGTGTCGAATACTCGTCTTGCGCGGGCCAGGTGGCCCAGCTGCGCGTACATTCTGAGGAGGGCGTTGGAGATGTAGGGGTCGAGCTGGAAGTGGGCGGTCTTGAGGATTTGCGCGTGGATCTGGAGGCCTTCCTCCAAAGCCGCGCAGGACTTGAGCAGGGAAGGGAGGGAGAACTGCAGGCATTGGGAGTGGGACAGCAGCATGTGGGAGTAGAGGATTATGGGCTGGTGGCGGCGGTGGTGGTGGGCCTTGCTGGTGGTGGTGGTGGTGGTGGTGGTGAGGAGTTTGGGGAGGTGAGGGTTGGATTTTATGATGTTGGCATGGATTTGGTCTGTGAGGGGGAGGGAGAACGTTTGATACATTTTGAGTGATTGCTAACGCTTTGTGTGATTCCTTTTTCTTTGGGACTAGGATTGAATCCACCCAAGATACAAGGACGAAGATGGGCCACTGAATTTCAAGAAAGAAAAGTTGTTCCTTTTATTTGTTTAGTAGCTATAAACTTGGGAATTAATTTTCTGACAAGGAAAAAAAAATTGATGGAAATATGATTCTATTCAAGATTCATGGATTTAATTTTCCTTCCTCCTTTTCCAACATTTATTACAAAAGTTATGACAAAAATAATAATGTGTCATTATTTATTTTAACATTAATGTTATTTTTTATAATATTATTTTTATTTTAAAAGGTAAGGATATTATGGGAACAGTGTTATATTTTGCTTTCCTTTTCTAAGTAGTTTTTTTGTTTTACCAAACAACGAAAAAAAAATATAACAGGAATCCTACTTTTCTATTCCTATGAAAAATACAAGAAAATTTATTTCTTTTCCGTGAACCAAACGAGGCCCAAGTGTATCCTTGAAGGAAGATGGGGATGGAACAAACTTCCTTTTTTTATAATGAAAATCCGCCTCCTCTCCAACTTTTTAATTTCTTTTCAAACCTTTCATTTTTAATACAATATCAAATAAATATCACATAGTATTCTTTACATATAACAACTTATATCACATTATTATTTTTATATGTAACAAATATCAGTAGTATAAGAGCATCATTGATAGTTTGGACTCTCCAATGCAATTGGGGCCCAAAGTTTGTTTAATAGTAAATGTAAAATGGGTTAAATTTGTATAAGAATAGTAAAAATGGTAAAATAAGGTCCGGCCCCAAAGATGGTGTGGTCAAAAATTGATATAGAAAAAATAATGTAAAGTCTAGAATTTAAAAAGTCGAGCTCCAAATTAGGACTTAATATTCTACTAAATGAGTTCCTACAATCTAAAATATAGAAATTAGGAGGTCCAACCCTTGGCACCTATGGGTGGGATAAGACTGAAATTGTAGTAATTGGGACTAGGGATGAGACTTACTATTCTACATAATGAGCTTCAAAATTCTGAATGTAGAAATTGGACCTAAGTAAGGCTCATCCTCGGTCCCAATTTTTATATTCAGAAATTTGAAGCTCATTTGGTTGAATAGTAAGCTCCATAACCGGTCTCAATTTTTATATTTCCGGTTTCATCCCAACATATGACCCAATGCTTGGGCCTCCCAATTTCTAGATTGTAGATTGTAGGAACTCATTTTGTAGAATAGTAAGCTCCATCCTCGGCCCCAGTTATTCTAGATTTTACATTATTATTTTTCACATAAATTTTGTTCACACAATCTTTGAGACCGTAGCTCACTTTATCATTGTCTACTATTTTCATACAAGTCCAACCCATTCTACATTTATCTTTTTTTTACAAAAAATTGAACCTCGAGATAAAATTTTGAGCACCGTCTACCTTTTTTTACAAGCTACATTTAGATGTCATATGTTACTTCTAAGGAGCGTTTGGTATCCAAAAAACTTTATAGTCAAAAATTATATATTCTCAAGAATTAAATTTTTTTTGGAATTAAATATCTAGAATATGGTATTTTTATGTTTAATGAATATGTAAATATCTTCGAGAATATATAGTTCATATATAAAAATATAACAATTTTAATTCGTAATTAAATATATTTAATAGTTGTTATATTTGTTTATGAGTTTTTATAGTGTAGTTGGTTAATGTCATATCTTAGTATTGAAGGAAACATAGTTCAAATTCTAGTGACATCATAATTTTATTTATAAATTATTTTTTATGATCTGATCTGCATTGAATCTAATCTAGACTAACTCTGACATAAAATGGACCCAATCTAATTTTTTTTTTTTAAAGAAATAGAAAATAGTATTCTTAACATAGGGATCGGTATTGGGTCGGACCGGGCCGTCAAAGCCCATAAAGTACGGGCTCGGACCGGGTTCGGGCCGGTTTTTTTTTTTGGCCCTACAGAAATTTCGGGCCGGGCTTAGTTATTATTTATGAAGCCCAAGTCCGTCCACAAGAGTCGGACTTTTCGGGCCAAGTCGGATCGGACCGGACTAGTTCTATAAAAATTGATAATTTGAATGTTTTACTCTTTCAAAATAATAATATAAAAAATGTTGGACCTGCGAGCATATTACGCATGTATCTCAAATGAGCTAAACTGTGAGCTCTGTGAACCGTACGTAGAATTAATGTAATATTGATGTTCTTCTGTGAGTTAAACTCTGAACATCAATATTACATTTGCTAATATTGCTCTTCTCTGATCAATTTGTATGTTGAATGGCCTTGAATTGTTCTTTTGGATGTTTCAAACCTCTGAATCTGACAAGTATTGTATTTGTAGGAAAATTATGCCCGTAACACAATAATAAACTTAATAAAGAAAGGTTCAACCTGATACCAATTTTATTTTTTAACCAAAACATATGTAATTCTGTGAACCTACATAACATATATGCTTTTATAATAAAGTTAAGTCCACGTACTAAACATGGTGCATTGGGGGTTTATTTGTAGGGGGTTTATTTTTTTGTCTTGGACCGGGCTCGGACGGACACATAGTCCAAGTTTGTATCAGACGGACTTCAGGCCGGGCTCTGACGGACGGATGTATAGTCCAAGCCCGGCCTTATACTAATATGGATCGGGTCGGACTACCCTAATGACCGGGTTCTATCGGACTTTGGCCCATCGGGTCGGTCGGACTTTTCGGACGCCCATGGACTTCGGGCCAAATGATTATCCCTATCTTAACATAGAATACAGTAAAAAAAAACTTCTCTTCCTCTCTCTCGTATTTTGTGAAAGATTCTCTCATATTTCATGAAGTTCTTAGATTTGCCTAACAATCAATGGATAGTGATTATGAGATATTTTTGAAATACTGGTTCTGAGTGATTATGAGGGACTCAAAGTTGGACGGTTGTAAGTAGCGCTTTTAACCTAATCCAACACATGCATATAATTTATTAACGATCGGTTATAATAGTAAAGGATTATATCATTGTCCTCCCAAAATATTTTATATGCAAACAAAGGATTTTCGAATAAAGATTATATCATTGTCCTCCCACCAATATTTTATATACTCATATAACTTGTAAATATAAAATGGTTTGAGAAATAGTAAAGGGTAAAGTGCAAAAAAAAACCTTCGTTAAATATACGCCTTTTGCGTAGAAAGACCATTTAAAAATTTTTGGCAGTTTGCTCCTCCTTAGATTACAAATCCGCTCGATTAAGTCCCTCCAGCCAAATTTTAAAATTTTTATACCTAAAATATCCCTGCCCCCTCTAACCCCCCTCCCCCCCCCCCCCCCCCCCCCGCGGCGGCGGCGAGCCCCCAGCCCCTCCACCCCCCCCCTCGCCGGCGAGCCCCAACCCCCCGATACCCCTCCGATCCCCCCCCCTCCTCGCCGGCGAGCGCCCCCCCCGGGCCCTGCCCGACCCCCCACCCCCTCCTCCTCCCTCACCGGCCCCGACCCCCCACCCCCCTCCTCCTCCCTCGCCGGCCCCGACCCCCCCTCCTCCCCCCTCGCCGGCCCCGACCCCCCCTCCTCCCTCGCCGACGAGCGCCCCCCCGACTCCCCTCCTTGCCCGACCCCCCACCCCCCCCTCCTCCTCCCTCACCTGTCCGACCCCCCACCCCCCTCCTCCCTCGCCGGCGAGCGCACCCTCCTCCTCCTCCTCGCCGGCGAATGCAGCCCAAAAAGTCGAGGAAGGAGGGGAGGGATAAAATTGTCATTTGGGGGCAAAATGAGCATATTTCATACTTTTAGGAATTTAAATGGATCTTTTAGTGCAAAAAACGGGAATCTAATGAGGAGTTTTTTGCACTTTACCCAATAGTAAAAGATAAATGTTGAGAGCAAATGATTCACTATCACATCAAATAGATTGCAATTTTTTTATGACAATCATTCAGTATCATATCAAATGTACCATAAAATTTACATTTTTTGAGGAAGTAATTAAACAAATATGACAAAGAATAAATATGATAGGGTATGAGTAATATATATATTTTTGATAATGATACAAATGAAGAAAAAAATCTCAATATATTTCGATTTTGGTTGTTTATAAATATATCTAAAATTAGACTGCACTAATTTTTAAAAAAAATTGAGCCGACAAAAACGAATGACTCAAAAAATTACATAACTTATTTTTTTACGCTTCATAAACGACGGCTCAAGAACCCATTCTTAAAAGAAACACAATTTGTTTGAAAATCTAATAATTTAAAACAGAAATTTTCATTCAGAGTAAAGTATTTTAAGGTAATTGTAAAAAAAGTAATAAGTTTGAAAAAATTGCAGATGGGGTAAAGAAACATCATCATTGATGGCGTGTTCTGAGTGGAAGAGGGAAGCCACCACCACACGCCATCTCCCATGGCCTATCCCTGCCACACGCCATGGGAGATGGCCTCTCCCTCCATTAAAAGTACAGCGCACGCCATCACTCATGGCTAGTGCACACCTCCATTAAAAGTGATAGCACACGCCATCACTCATGGCCACTCATGGCTAGTGGAGCCCATTAAAAGTGGTAGCACAAGCCATCACTCATGGCTAGTGCACACCCCATTATTAAAAGTGGTAGCACAAGCCATCACTCATGGCTAGTGCACACCCCATTAAAAGTGATAGCACACGCCATCACTCATGGCTAGTGGAGTCCATTAAAAGTGGTAGCACACGCCATCACTCATGGCTAGTGGAGTGACACCTAGTGGAGAGGCAGGTTATGGCGTGGGCTCATGGCAGGACACTCCACGCCCCATGGCGTGTGGTGGGGGGCATGGCAGGACACTCCACGCCCCATGGCGTGTCGGGGCAGGATACTCCACGCCCCATGGCGTGTGGTGGGCCTCGTGGGACGCACGATGGGACGTTTGCATGCCATGGCTCATGGCGTGCCTCGTGGGACGCACGATGAGACGTGACTCCACGATGGGTTTGTCAGGATATGCCATGATCCATGGCGTGTGGGAGGAATCTGTCAGGATAGGCCATGATCCATGGCGTGTTGTTGGGAAATCTGTCAGAATACCCATGATACTACTCTACGCGCCATTAGTCATGTCGTTTCATTACCCTACTTGCAAATTTCCAAAACTTATTACTTTTTTCACAATTTTGTTAAAGTACTTTACTCTGTATGAAAATTTCTGAATTTAAAATTGTGAGCTTAGTGATATTAAAGAAAAACAAAGAGGGGTCCATGTGCAAAAAAGGAATGGCGCCGCTATAACTAACTAGGGTTTCCGATCCGGCGGAGGAGGAGGAGACCGGCGGTCTCCGCCGCCGTCGGCGACGGAGACACTCCGCGCCCTCAAGAACTGGGCACGTGTATGGCTTGCATGTGCTCAGTGGAACACCTGTATTCCTTTCTCGGGAACGAATCCCGATTAGAGGAAATTCGGAAACTACGTGTCGATCTATTCTTCTAAGAGTTGACACTTGGGCACGTCGAGAGGACGACACAAGGGTTACGAACATCACAGGTGTCGATGATGTCGGGGTTTACTTATACCGAGATGATACCTTCGCTGGACTTTTGCTGTCTGAAGTGTTCTTGGAGGAAAGCTCACTTCTTTGAGAGTTCGAAGTGCTCAATTCCAAAATGAAGGTTTGTTTTTTTGCTCATTAATGTTCAGTTCCATGAATTTGGTACTCCTAAAGTTGGAATCTTTAGATAAATGATCGGATTATGCACTTGTGCTCTTATCATTTTGATGTCTGTTTCTAACTAATGTTGCAACTAAAGCTCAAATAATCATATCATTCATGTTGAAGGTTCATGAGACTAGATCCCAAGCTCACCCTTCCCTCGAGGAAGAAGGCAGGGTGGGGACGAGGAAACAGAAGGCGGAGAACAAAGGTCACGATGGAGAGCCTAAGAGCAAGAAAGCGAAGTCCACGGGCGACGGGGAGACTGGCAAAGCCGTTGATGTTGCTGCAGAGTTTGAGGAGTTCTGCAAGGCTTCTAAAGAGCACCTCGACGTCGCAGAAATGCGTATCATCCTTGAAGCTAACGACCAGGACACTTCCGGTTCTGATGATGATATTCTCTTTAGATGGTAACTTGTACAAACATCATCTGATCTCAAAAGAAAAGAATTTTTTTGGAATATTTGTATATTCACCAAACATGGGGATATAATTTTTCAGGAAATTTAATTGCCCATTATATATTTTCGGCTATATAGTATTCCGCGTACCAAATTGTTGATGTTTTCCCAAAAATGCTTAGTTCCAATCTTTTTTATTCCTTGCAAGCAGCCAGGATATGTTGTTCTATGGTGCTTTGGAGAGATGTCCTGTTTGTAACCACCACTTACACTGCACCGGGAGGAACTATGTGTGTAGGGGTCCTTACAGCGAGTGGACTACTTGCACCTATACCACCAGAGAATCACCAAGGAAAGACCAACCACTGAAAGTTCCCGATGGCATACACGATCCTATCGTCCTAGATGTGAGGCTCTAATCTGCTGGTTTGATATTTCGTCTCCGTGATCACATTGTTGATTCAATATGTTGTGATTTGTAGTGGTGTAAGAACCGCGAGTCGAGGCCCTACCCTCAGCGAGAACTGACTCCGCTGGACAAGCCTTTGGCTGGCATGATGATTTCACTTTCGGGAAGATTGACCCGGACGCATGTAACAGTTTCTTGAGTGCTAAACGTGTCCTTTTAACAATCACCATTATTATTTTTGTTCATTAGTATACTTTTGGTCTATTTTATGTATAGCAAGAGTGGAAAAAGGAGATAGAAAAGCATGGTGGGCTGGTCTCTAATACAGTTTCTGGTAATATACTTGCCAATTTCTAGTGGTCCCTTGGGTTTGTGAAGACGGTGTGTATTTAGTTCTGATTAGCTGACGATGATCTGCAGGTGTGACTTGCTTAGTCGTGTCCCCTGCTGAACGGGAAAGAGGAGGTTCGTCTAAGTTGGTGGAGGCAATGTGAGTTGTATGCTCTACGTTGTAGTGTAAAGAACTTTGACAATGATGTGGAGGTTTTGTTGATCCTGCACCGTCGCCTCGATGCAGGGAGTCTGGTATTCCCGTGGTGAGAGAAGCTTGGTTAGTCGATAGCATCCAGAAACGGGCTCCTCAACCACTGGATGCTTACGATGTTGTTTCTGATCTTGCTCCCGAGGGGAAGGGGATCCCATGGGACAAACAGGATCCCAGTGAAGAAGCACTAGAATCTTTGAATGCAGAAGTAGAGCATCTTGACATTTGTTGTTAAATTGCTTCAGTTACTTCTACGGGTTGGTCGAATCTCTTTTGACACTAAAAATGATGATATGCCAGCTGAAACTCTATGGAAAGAGAGGAGTACACAAGGACTCCAAGCTGCGGGAGCAGGGGGGCCGCATCTTCGAGAAAGATGGGATAATCTACAATTGTGCATTTTCCATTTGTGACCAGGGAAGAGAGCTGAATGAGTAAGTTGTCATTGTCTATTACTTCTATGATGGTCCAAATGTTTGATCTTCTATTTGTTATTCATGAAAACAGATATTGCGTAATACAACTGATCATGGTACCCGAGAACCGCTTTCATCTTTACTATAAGAAGGGCCGAGTTGGGGATGATCCCAGGGCAGAAGAGAGGGTCGAGGAATGGAACAATGCTAATGATGCAGTGAAAGAGTTTGTTCGGCTCTTTGAGGATCTTACCGGCAATGAATTCGAACCGTGGGAGAGGGAAAAGAAATTTGAGAAGAAGTATCTCAAGTTCTATCCCATTGACATGGTGTAGTTCTAACCCACATTGGCTATTGTTAATTGTGGGTAGTGATCCCTGTTTAATTTCTTATATGTTTGGTTTCTTGAGCAGGCTGATGGTTTTGATGTGAGGTATGGGGGTCTCGGTCTTCGTCAGTTGGGAGCTGCAACTGCCCATTGCAAACTTGAGCCCTTGGTTGCGAACTTTATGAAGGTGCTGTGCAGCCAAGAGATCTACAGGTAGACTTGCTGCTTAAGATTTTACTGTTTTACTGTAACGGATTTTGGTACTTTGCTTACCCAACGAGGTGTTCTTCATATTAGCTTTGATATCTTTGTAGCTGAACTGTTGTAAGGTCAGGAAGAAACTAGAAGTCATTTTTATTCAGGACTCGAACATTATTTTCTAGCCAGTTAAAATAGTCTCGACTGCTGAGGTTTTCTTGTTACTCGGTCGAAGTTACTTTGATCGAGGAGTTTAAAATTTCTCTGGCAGCCGGATATTCACAAGCCATCTGCAAGCACTGTAATGGGATGTTGACATTCATGTTGATTTACTCCCTCTTTTCTAGGTTCTTGTTGAGGTGGCTTCCATGAGTGTGTTTACTCCTAGTTATTCGGTAACGAGGGAAGTCGTAGCTCCATCTTTTGCGTAGTTGTGCATATCAATTTTCAGTTCTCATAATGGATGGAAGTCGGGCGACTTCGAATTGCTATAAGAAAGCTAATTGGAAGATCATTTCCAGATTAAGAAATGAACGCGGGGCTTCTTAAGATGGGATTTATCATTAAATCTATCGTCTTCTGTTACGAGCAGATTTCTTTAGCTGTCAATGTTCGTGAGTTCCATGCATGGTTATAAGACGATGGAATCTAAGACGGATATTTTCCATGATCAATTACCAACTTTTACTGTTGTGTCAAGGATAGCGAGGATGGCTGGATTATAGTTTTATCATATTTGTTTATCGAGGGATCACATTTGCGCAATGCAGAGATTTCCAAAAGATCAACACTAACATGTTTCCTGTTACCGTCAAATCTTCTGAATTCCATTCCTGAATTTTCGACCTGCTGTGTGGAGGATAGGTACGCTTTGATGGAGATGGACATGGATAGTCCAGATCTTCCAGTTGGGATGCTGTCTGATCTTCATTTCAAGAGATGTAAGCGTGTTATTTGGTCATTTTATTTGTGTCCATTTCGTGTATGACGTTGTTTAATTTGGTTGCAGGCGAGGAGCTACTAGTAAAGTTGGGGGAGGATCTGAAAATGGCTCTCGGTTCGCATGATTCGGATGTGAAGTCCAGCATGTTGTGGCTGGATTTCAGTAACAAGTGGTTTACACTGATGCACTCAACTCGGCCTTTGATTATTCGGAACTTCCAAGAGCTGGCTGACTATGTATGATCTCTCTCTCTCCTCTCTCTCCCTGTGTCAGTGTGTTATATGGCCGCTTATACGATATTTCTTTGCTTCTCTGGGCACACAGGCGGCTGCTGGACTGGAAACTGTGAGGGACATTACAGTAGCATCACATCTGGTAGGGGAGACCACTGATTCTACACTTGACGATCCGCTGTCCGATCGCTATAAGAAGTTGGGTTGTGCTGTTGCTCCAGTGGACGAGGAGTCTGAGGAGTACAAGATGATCCTGAAGTATCTGGAGAAAACTTATGAGCCTGTCAAAGTCGATGAAATGGTAAGCAAATCTAAAATAGGCTCCAGTTGGTTGGAAGGATGAGGTTTTAGTACCCTGGTAATGTTTAATGTCAATTGTGCCTACAGAGTTATGGTGTATCAGTTGAGAACATATTTGCAGTTGAGCCTAGCGCTTGCCCTTCATATGATGAGATAAAGAAGCTACCTAACAAGGTTCTTCTTTGGTGTGGTAGGTGCAACCTTTCCACTTCCATGTTCTACTTCAATTTTTAAAATAATGCTGAACATCTTTCTATTTGCAGGAACAAGAAGTTCTAACATGCTTAGGCATCTGCATAAAGGTTTCTTGCCAGCTATATGTTCAATACCAGCACCTGGCTACATGGTATCCAAGAGCTCAAGTGGTGTCTAGTTTGTTGATAAAATGATATTGATTTCTCTTAACATTCGAACCTTGATCACAGTTTGGTAGAGCAATAGTCTGTTCAGATGCTGCAGCGGAAGCGGCAAGGTATGGATTCACTGCAGTTGACAGACCAGAAGGGTTCTTAGTTTTGGCCGTTGCATCTCTCGGGGATAAGGTCACTGAGATGTCTAATCCACCTGAGGTAATTATGAGCAGCAGCTGACTGGTCTTATTTGTCATGATGCACTCGTTAGTTCTATCATGATAGTGTGCGACTTGTATGTGAAGATGAATAATCTAGTCCAGTAGGCTGGCATTTGAGTGATCCTTGTGGTGATGGATGACAGGATACGAAGCCCTTGGAGGAGAAGAAGATAGCTGTAAAAGGGCTTGGGAGGAAAAAGACGGATGAATCTGAGCATTTCATGTGGAAGGATGATGTGAAGGTACCTTGCGGCAAGCTTGTTCCATCTGGGCACGAGGATAGCATGCTGGAATACAATGAATATGCAGTTTATGATCCAAAACAGGTATGTTTTGGAGCTTATGAATTAGGATGGATGATGTTGGATGTAGAAGAGAACACTGCGCTGCTGATTTTGTAGTTGTTACCTTTTGTTTTGCTGCAGGTGAGAATAAAGTACTTGGTGGCTGTCAAGTACGAAGAACAGGACATGGTGATGGACACTGCAGAACCGGGTGGTGGTGAAGGTTGACAGGATCAGAAGTTTGTAGTCTTTGGTTTGTGTAGTGTCTGGTGATTTGTTTGGTTACATTTTGTTGTAGTCACCAGAAACTGAAGTTAGCTAGTATATGTACATATTACGAGTATGTATAAATTTTCATGTTTGTGTATAACTTCTCACACTACACGCGTCAACATGGGTTTGAGCTGCTAGTTCTGTGTCTAGGAAATAGTGACGATGTGCCAGTTGGGTGATGCTGTTGTAGTTGTAGCTGTGTTACATTTCGCAGATGCATCTGGTTGGAATTAGGCAGTTGGTGAGGAGAGGTTCTCCAGTTATTGGGTACCTCCAAGTTGATGTCGGCCATTATGACTTTATTCCTATCGTCGTAGAGATTCATCATCGACTTTATTCCCTATAGTCATAGAGATTCATCACCGACTTTATTCCTTTGGTTGTAGAAACATGAGGATTATCAACACGAAAAGAGCAGATGCTACTGGAGGCATTGGTTTCGGAAGCAACTGAAGATATTTTGGGATGAGTGGAACTTAAAGAAAGTTGCTTCATAGGGGCAGGTAAGTGTTGACAATTTTATGTACTCTCTCTTTAGATGTTCTCTGAGGATCATAAGGTACACTAGGTTGTCAAGAATGGAATCGCCAGGTATGTTTTGTAATTCCAGCTGAATATGAAGGGAGTGCAGAAATAGGTCATATCCTATCAAAGTGCAGACTATCGTACGCAAGGACAAACTACTTCAAACATAACTTTCTTGTCTATTTACAATTTGTAATTTTCTTATAAATGTTTTTACCTTGTTCTATTTGGGCCAGTGTTCTTATTTCTTCAGAACTCGGCATCTTTTCACTAATTAATGATAAGATTCTGCAACTGTAAAAAAAAATAAGTTTCCTTTATCAGTTGCATTCAATTCTATTACTCGTTGAAACTTGGAAGTAGGTTGAGCTTACTTGTATAATAAAACCACTTAGCAATTTAAAGGTCCAGTAGTGCCTTGTACTATGGTTAAATATTGGTTCTATCCTTTATTTGCTTAAATATGTTTCTCCTTTATTTTGTTGCTCCAAAAATGAATATCTTATGCGGACTCTATGCGTTGTGGGAGATAAAAGATTCATATTGGTATCTGGACTGCAACACTTCTAATCATTTTCTGGAGCTCTATCAACAGACTATAAGCTTTTTGAAAGCTTTCCTTATTGTAGGTACTTTCTTCCCTTTGCATATTGTTAACTTGCATATTTGCTCCTCCAAAATTGGTGCCATTTTTTGAGCAGGAACTTGTGTTTTCTATACCATTCTGGATGCGTACATATTTATCTTTTATTGATTTTTTAAGTTGGTGATACTCATTGAGAATGGTAAGTAAGTACAAGTGGTATTAGCAAGTGATAGTAGCTAATAAGTTTTTTTGAACCTGCTAAATCTACCTAGTCAGAAAATGAGTTAATTATCAATATTAGTGGCAGTACAAATGTCCTAAATAAATTTATTTAAAAACACTCATGAATTTAAATTCTGATTGTTAAGTAATAAGCACTTACTTGGTAGTGGCATATTTGCTACTCATAAAGAAAGGTGTCTTGCAAGAGAGTTCTTTTTTCTTCCAGAAGTGTCCACAGGATGTTTCAACTTCTACTGAAGTTGGTATGCATTGCTTACATTTCTTCTACATATGTAACCACTAATTACATGTCTTAGCATAAATATTGACCATTTCAAAATAGATTTGTGATTTTTTCTTCTTTGTGCTCCTATATCATGCATGTCAGGAGTCCAGCTTGGTTACACTGAATTTTGGGTGATATGTATCTTTCCCCTTCATTCGTACAGCTTTCTTGACTCATATATCCTTTTACAGATTTACATCCAAAATACACATGGTGCATGCAGTACCATTGTGTTTTGTCAAGCACATTCTTGGTTTTATCTGTAGCATCGTCTCTCAACAGTTCAATAATTGTCTGAATATAAATGTGTGGTTTAAACTGCTGTCTTTTATTTTGGAATCCTATTCTTTGTACGAGTTGTTTCATGGTTTGGGTGCATGTTCATTTGATTTATTTGTATGAATTATTTTGTTGTAAATTGTACAGGGAACTTGATATCACTTATAGTGGTTCATATATTTTGTAACATTATGGGATTGCCTGTGTTGTCTTCTTCATGAGCAAAAGGTTTTGAGTTGAATGCAGGATGATTGCTTGTAATTTGATGCCATGGGGTAGTCTTTGTCCAGCTTCTTTATATCAAGGGGAACTTGAGGGTAGGGGTGTGCATCGGTCGGTGGTCGACCTATTTGGTCCCAACCGAAGTCGAACCGAAGTTAATCGGTTTGAAAATAAACAAAACCGAACCGAACCAACCAAATGGTCGGTTCGGTTTTAAAATCGACCGATTTGGTTCGGTTTGGATCGGTTCGACTTGGTCGATTTTGATCACATAAAAAAATGGGCTGTATGTTTTTTTTTTTCTTTTGTAAAACCTCAGTCAACTTCCACTTTGCAACACTAAATACAATTCGGCAGCTTCAATTCAACTTGCGCTTTGCATGTGAAAAAAAATGACAATTATACATTAAAAAAATGATATACATTCAACCAAAAGTCCCTTTCATGTGCACATGAGCAATTAGAAAAGAATAGGAGCCGTCAGCACTCCTCTTCGAGACTAGAAAGAGAAAGAGAGAGAGAGATCTTTCAACTTTAACTTGATAAATGGCTGTGATGTGAATAAATGAACCAAACATGTATAATACAACCCAATGAACACATACCCAACCGGCCAACCCTAATTAATTAACAAAGATTTGGTTCGGTTCGGTTTAGACGGTTTTTGGCATAACCAAACTGTGAACCGAACCGAACCGGTCGGTTTTGAAAAAATTGAAGCCGAACCAAACCAACCGAACCATCGGTTCGGTTTAAAACCAATCGGTTCGGTTTGGCTTGGTTCGATTTGGTCGATTTGACTTAATTGTGCACAGCCCTACTTGAGGGTGCTCATTGGCAATTGGTTGCATGAGCTTAAACTATGCATCCAAAAGGAAGGAAGGTCTTCTTGCTGTCATCAACTGATCACCTAGGTTTTATGATTTGAACATTCTCATGCTCATAGATACCTTGACTAGGAATTTGGCACCAACATAGTGGGTTGATGTCAGGTTGTTGGTCGGTCTTTAAAACTTTGTCAAGTCTTTTATGATGTATTTTACTCCATAGCCACTCCCAATCTGATCGGAGAATGCTTGGATGATGATTACTTGTACATTTAGATATAATCAAATAAGAGAGATTGTGGACTTACAGTAGGATAATTCCATAAACAAACTTCCTTTTGGAGAAAACTCAAGGTCTTTAGTTATGAGTACTATATAAAATGGGAATTGCGAAGCTATATTTTGTTTGAACTAATGGAAGTATTTGATTAAAGTTTGGCTTCCTGAACCAGTCATTTAAGAGGCGATTTTGTTTAGCGACTTGCCCCTTCTGTTTGAACTAGATTGATATTTTTTGTGGCTTGCAGGTGCAGACCATCGCATTTGTAGCTGCCTTTGTTTCTTCCTGCTTCTTTTCCCAGCCTCTGAGTCCTGATCGATACATTGATACACTGACAAAAGACGATAACCGTCTTGGTTGGCACGGTGGTTGCAAGTTGAGCTAAACAATGTAGAAGGGATTAGATGATGGGAAAAAAAAACAGATGCAGCATCCCCTTCTGTAGTTATTTACTTGACCTCAGAGATTGATCAACAAAGAGGGAAGGCATTTATGCCTTGTTTTGGAAATCAGTATGAGAGATACCTTTTGCCTTTTCTGATTGTTTGTTATTGGCAGGGTTTTAGGAGTTGCCATGGGATTTTATTTTAGAGCATTTAGGAAATTCCTTTATGTATTCATCATTGTTGCAGCATCACATTTAGGACATTCCTTGATGCATCCTTAGATGCTTTGCCACAGCAGACTAGCAGAGCAGCTGGTGATGGAGTGTCTGAACAATGTTTTACATGTCCACTGGGTTCAGAATTCAGTGATAGTCATTGCATATAAGAATAACTTGGAGTTTTGGATGCCTTGCTGTTGTCTTTTACAAATTGCTGACACTGCTTTCCTCTTACTTCACAGCTGGTTTAGTGTCTGGTTCTTGTTGATGGTTTTTGTTAAGCATTGAGACTGTCCTCAACTGATGGCCATCTTTAAATTGTATTCGAGTTGACCCTATCCAAGCAGCCTTCAACTATTTAATTCTGTACAAGTTTATCCATTGTTCAGTAAACTTGTTGCATAGAATAAAATAGTTACATGTTCAATCTATACTTACTGTATGAATGAGAAAAGGTGTATTCACCGTGTAATTTTTTCTTCCAAATATGTGCTTATCTATTTATACCAAGTAAAATTGATTCATTAAATTTAGGGCTATTTAGTAATAGGGTCTCGTATAATAGTTAAATTAGGATTTGGATATCAAAAATGACCAATGTTAGGATTTGAATTTTTAAATCACTATTCATTTGCCTACATGAATAGTGATTTGAAACCCAAAACTCTACCGCCGGTCATTTTTGAGACTCAAATCCTAATATATACTATTATATGAGACTATGTTACTAAATAACCCTTAAATTTATGAGAACAATTGGATAATTACGTTTAGAAAAAAATTTATAAGGGGTTATCTTTTGCTTTTTCCGAGTAGTCTTACATTATTGTTTTTCTTTGTCTAGTAAAATATTCCATGATTATAATTAAGGTTGGATGTGGTAAAATATATATTAATTTCTCCATGAATATATAACTAGTTGATGATAAAGTGGAGTGGAACATATCTTGGTATTTGGTAATGTAATTAGGTCTCAAGTTTTTGGACTTTTCTATATTAGTTGTTCAAAATTTTCATATTTATAGTTAGGTATCCTAAACAGTGGCAGATCCAGAATGATATTTTAATGAGGGCACAATCATAGAGGTTCGGAGACGACACCCCCAAAATTCAATATATAGAAACAAATTTACAAATCTAATTTTGGCATAACCTGATTTTGACCCAGTTTGATTTTGAAAATTTACCTTCGTAGTTTGTTTTTCTTCCAACAACAGCTCTCCCAATCTCCGTCCTTTATTCCTCCTTCGGACATCAAGCCTTCAACAAATGTTTTTATTCCACTAACAGCGAGCAACATATTTCTTATTTTTTTTGTGCTGAGTGCTGGATGCTGCCTTTTTTGGGGGGACAGTGGGGCCTAGTCGCATGTACCTTCTCAAGTTGGTGCTGGCTTTCATCTATTATATATATATATATATATATATATATATATATATATATATATATATATATATATATATATATATATATATTTATTTATTTATTTTTTGACAGGGGCACAATCCCTAGACGCTGCTGCTGACACCCACCATTTTAACAAACAATACTCTAATATTTTTATTCCCCTGATTCAAAAATATTGGTAAATGTAGGAAAAAAGAAATCCAAATTCCAAAAATCATGTAACAGGGAAATATTTTAGAACTTTAACAAATATATATATTTTTGACTATTTTGTCCTTGTATTTCCCGGCTCATGGTTTCTTATTGAGCTGGTAGGCATCAATTTGTTGATGGTCTATTCTTGACAATGGTTTATGGAGAGGAAGGACAATGGATATGGAGAGGGTCTCAAAAGTTGTTTGGGATTTTGATTTTGATTTTTTTGGAGAATTATTAAGACTTGGTATTAGCTTATTCAAATATGAATTTTGTTAGGGAACTTATCAGCAAATTAAACTGTCCAGAACTTTCCTCAAAAAAAAAGAAAAAAGAAAAACTATCCAGAACTTGAGCGAAAAAAC
The DNA here is from genome assembly GCA_029216955.1 of Iris pallida. NCBI lineage: Eukaryota > Viridiplantae > Streptophyta > Magnoliopsida > Asparagales > Iridaceae > Iris > Iris pallida. Next base: position 1,203,938 of record JANAVB010002196.1, on the reverse strand, counting down.
TCCACATCAACACAGAGAGAGAGAGAGAGAGAGAGAGGGAGGGAACTTGGGAAGGCACGCAACGGCACAACACAATCCAAATGGCTTTGGCTCGTGTCCAACTCCTGAAAACCCCACATAACATACCCATCTCCTCCTTATTACCAAAATGCCCTTCTCTCCCTCCGGCGATCAACCACCGCCTCCGCCGCCGCCGCTGTCGTGGTGTTATCTCCCACCGTCCCCTCTGCTCCCTGTCCCAGCCAGATCGGACGTCCCAGGTTTCTCTCTCTCTCTCTCTCTCTCTCTCTCTCTAGAATCAAAATTAATCATGAATGTGAGTAAATATCTAAGTATTTTAGGTGGAGAGCTCTCCATTATCAAATAGCACTAGTATAGTTGGCGGTCTCCTCGACTACCTCAACGAGTCATGGACTCAGTTCCACGCCACCGGTACTACTCTTTACTCCTCGTTCCCAATTAACGCCGCCACAAAATTTCCATGAAAACCCTAATTTTTTGGGTATCTTGATTAGCGGAAGCGAAGAGACAGCTGCTCGATGCCGGATTCCATCTGCTGAGCGAGAGCGACGACTGGCAGCTCCAGCCCGGCGGACGCTACTTCTTCACCCGCAACATGTCCACTCTCGTCGCCTTCGCCGTCGGACAAAAGTATGCGCTACTACCAACACGACTCCTTTCTTCTTCACTCTTAGGCCTCGTTTGGTTCGCGGAATGGAAGGGAAACGAAATCAATTTCTTGTCATTTCCTTTCCTTTGAGAAACTTTAATTCCTATTGATTTTCTTTTCCGATGTTTGGCAATGCCAAGGAATTTGGAAAGGAAAGTGAATACTTCAATGTGGGAAAGTGATTCCTTTCTTGGATGGATGGAATCACTTTCCCCCCTAATTTTCCTTCCATTGGGAATCACTTTCCTTTCCTCCTCAATTCCTTGGACACCCAAACATAGAAAAGTAATCACTTTCCTTTCCCAACCGGGAGACTCCGCGAACCAAACGAGGCCTTAAGAGAGTTAGTGAGGGTTATATATATAGGCAAATGTTAAAGGCCACCCCCTTTTTACTAAGGGCCATCAACTTAAAACTTTTAAAAAATTACAAGTTTGCCATTTTGAAAACACTAAGGGCTACCCCACTTCTGTCAATTGAGGACTGCATGGCTTGCCTGCAGTCCAAAGTGAAGACAAGACTGCAGTGCTGGCCTGCAGTCCTCAATTGACAGTTTATTTTTTTTTTTTACCTACAGTGACTGCAGGGCTTGCCTGCAGTCCCAAGTGAAGAAAGGACTGCAGTGCTGGCCTGCAGTCCTCTGAGCTTCTCGACCCAGGCCTGGCGGAGGACGGCGTGGGTCTGGATGTGGACCCCCTCGACGGCGTAGAGCATGGCTGCATCGAAGGGGAAGGGGTGGTGCGGGTGGGTGCATAGTGGCGGTGGTGGCTGCGCTCGTCGTCACCGCGGCGGTCTACTGAGCTTCTCGGTGACGAACTCCTGGGAGAGCTTCGCGGCCTCCTTCGAGACTTCCTGCGACCGCTTCGCCGCCTCCTCGGCGAAGACCCGAGCTCGCTTCCATATGTCCATGGCGGAGTGGACGAAAAGGAGAGAGAAGAAGAGTTAGGGTTTCGAGGGAGCCTGTTGCTGGTGGTTCGTCAATGGAGGAGGAGGAAGAAGAAGGAAGAGGAGGTGGGCGGCGAGGGTGGAGGTTGGCGGCGGTGGAGATGGGGGCTGCCGGCGAGCTTGGGGTGGAGGACGCCGCCACCGGAGGAGGCGATGAGGTGATCGGCGAGGGTGGCGATGGGGGCTGCCGGCCTGCAGTCCTCTTTTTTGTTTTCTGTTTTTGTTTTTGTTTTTTCTTTTCTTTGGTTCCTCTTGGTGGCCCTTAGTAAATCACTTTACATTAGGTTGCTCTTAGTAAAAATTTGAGAGGGTCATGGTTGCCCTTAGTAGGATGGTTGCCCTTAGTAAAAAGGGGGTGGCCTTTAACATTTTCCTATATATATATTCAATGCTTCCTTGCGCTGGAAAATGAACCACCCATATATAATAAAAGGGTGTCGGAGTTGTTGTTGTTGTTGTTTTTCTGGCTGCAAGTAAAGATCGGTATGATAGGATTGCTGCCATTCCCTTGCAGCTATAGCATCGGCAGTGGGTTTCATGTTATCGCTGCGCATACAGACAGCCCATGTTTAAAACTAAAACCAAGGTCTGCATCGTCCAAGTCCGGGTTTCAGATGGTGAATGTACAGACATACGGCGGTGGCTTATGGCACACTTGGTTTGATAGAGATCTAAGTGTTGCTGGGAGGGTCATCCTAAAAGATGGCGATGGCTCTTTTGTGCATAAGCTTGTCAAAGTGAGGAGGCCTTTACTCCGCGTGCCAACGCTCGCCATACATCTTGACCGGTTAGTGCTTTATTCCTCCTTTTCTGTTGCGTAAGGCATTGTTTTATAGCATTCTTTAGAATGGATTTTGCCGAATTATGCTTAATGGATTTTTGTGAATAGCTCGGATGGGACTTTTAGTGTTTTACGTGTTATTAACTATCATTGTGTAAGTTGCAGTTTAATCTACATTCCAAACTGTTTGATTATAATAAATTTCGTTTATGTAAATATTTTGTAGAAACATCCTATTTCACGATTATTTTTTACTCTTATTGAGGTGTCTATATCCATTTGAACTCTATTAGAAAGATATATTTTTATATGCTCCCTTTGTGCGGCCAACGACCTGGCACCATAAATGCCAGCGTTCACCTGTCCCATAGTCATCTCTCCTTATCCTCCCCATGGCTGAACTCTCTCTTATTCTCTTTCTAGTGGATAGACCGTAGACGACACGAAAGAAAACATGTAGAATCTTTTTTCATTGCCCCACTTATCTCAAACACTTATGCATTTGACCCCTCTTATTGAAGATTACACAACATGTAACCCAATTCCAACAGGCATTTGTTATTTGCATCAAAGCTCCCGTAATTAAATAAATAAGGGTGTTGCCAAGCACAAGCAATCCAAACCAGTACTTAGTTTCTATTACACAACATTGCAAAATGGTATTGGAATCTGAATTGAATTCCACACTCATGTCCATACTCCATACACATAATTGTCATATAGTCAATACAACTGGGTCCGGCTCTGTATCCAATCCCGTACTGGAACCAATATCCATTTCTGATCCAAAGATTCCAAACACATTCTGTCTGATCCAAACGCATACTCAGTCTCCCCATATACAAAAATAAATCCCAGGATTTCAAATACATCCAAATTCTTTATCCGCATATCAGTAGTAGACGTAAGAATAACTAGGATATGTGGTAACTAAGAGATAATTTGGTTGAAAACTCAACTTAGCATAAAATTTATTATCAATACTAATAAAAAATTGGATGCAGTCTATCTTGAATAACAAGGAGCAAAATTATTGCTGTTAAACTGCAGGGTATTGCAATTTGCAACATTTCCAATAGAGACTTTTATAATGACTCGTTATATTGTTCTCCTTCAAAACAGTTGTTTCTTTAAAAGAATTGCTATGTTAACTTCAATTTTTAATTTAGCTCAGTGAACACTGAAGGTTTTAAACCAAACTTGGAGAGTCATCTTATTCCACTTCTTGCTACAAAGCTTGAGGAGACAAACATAAAGTCTGAAGACAAAACTACATTGTCATCTTCGTCGAGAAGTTATCACCATTCGTTGCTACTACAGGTATTGTGTGGTTTATTTCTTTCTTAGGTTTTTTTTAAATGTTATGTGACTGAGATATTGACTCTTACTAGTTTCAGAAAAAGTTCTGAAATTAATTTTGACATTATCATTGATCATATACATAGTGAAGGTCATAGCTGAAGGTGGTTGTCAGAGGCATCTTAATTTCTTAACTTGCTCACTTTATTTTGTAGGTTCTGTCTGAGGAGCTTTCCTGTAATGCTGATGACATAATGGGCATAGAGTTAAATGTTTGTGATACGCAGCCAAGCTGCCTTGGAGGAGGAAATAATGAGTTTATTTTCTCTGGTAGACTCGATAATCTTGCTTCAAGTTATTGTGCACTCAGGTCTCTTCTGGATTCTTCTAAGGCACAGGAAGATTTATCAAATGTGCAAGATATCAGAATGATTGCTTTATTTGACAATGAAGAGGTAACTTTCCTCTGGATCTTATCCAAATCTAAATTGATGACTTCCTATATGTTTTAACTGTCAACTTTGAGTGTAACTTGCAAAGATAATAATTCTGTTTCTTCCCTGAAATATATATATGCATGGCCATACATGCTTATATATTTCAACTGTTGTAAAATCTTTTATCGAACAACCATATATAATGTAACATGGCTTGTGCTTAAACATTTTATTTGCTTGCAGGATCAATCAAACGTAAGACATGAATTAAATCCATTACAGATTTTTGTTTCCACATATCATGGTTGAGTTCTCCTGTTAATAATTAGATTTGGCAATGAATAGTAGATGCACACAAGTCACTTATTATGCGGTGGATCAACTTTGCAAACCTACTAAAATAAGCATATCAAATCTTATTGCAAAAATATCCATACCTTGGCCATTGGAAGGATCAACGGAACCTGTGGAAGAAATGGACTAGTCGTAAAGGTCGCTGGAGTGCTAGAAGGAGGCTGATTTGCGGCTTGATTGCTGTTGTTTAAGGGCGAAGTCCTGGCGGTGACTGGTGGGGGTTTGCTCCGGCGTGAGGGGAGGGTGCGAATGCCAAGCAGTCTGCGGCAGGGGAGGACGCGGGTGCTGCAAGTCCGGAACAAAGACAGATGGGGGTCGGAAATAAGAGAGCAGTAGAAGAGGAAGAGGGGCTTGGCTATTTCAATCATATAGATAGAGTAGAGTTCATAAAAAAAATCTTTTCATTCATCAAGTCCCCTCCCAAAAAGAAACATTCAACATATATATATATATATATATATATAGACTACAGATAATCCTACTATTCAACAAGATAACAACAAAGTAAACAACTCAACCTACTAACAAACTGGAATTAAAATAAACCCTCTAACAAACTGATAACAACTGACTCAATCCTCAGCTGGCTCGGTCTCCTCCTGTGAACCAAATTGAGCAATGGTCTTAGCTCTTTTTTTGCGCTGGGGACCCGCATGGTGGCGTCCTCATCACTTATGCTAGGACAAGAAAAATAAATAGCACATATAAGAACAATTTCAAGTGTACTTTCTTCATTATATTGAGTGAATTGTTTATCTTAGTTATTTGAGGAGAGCATAGAAGTTGTATTGTTTAATTTTGACTAGTAAAGAACAAAACTGTGCATTAAATTGTTCTTCGTTTTGATAATGTTCCGACTTTAGTCAATAACGTCAATTCCACATTGTTCATTGTGCAACCAATAGTATCTAATCACAGTTTACAGGTGGGATCTGATTCAGTACAAGGAGCAGGAGCACCTACTATGTTCCAGGCAATGAGGCGCATCATTGATGGCTTAGCTCATGAGCATATAGGGGAGGGTGCTTTTGAACGTGCAATACGCTCATCTTTCCTTGGTATGATATCAACTTCATGTTTCTTGAAATTGTGGCTCATCCTTCCGGTAGATGTATAATGTGTTACTGAACTGTATATAATATGTCCTTTGCACCAGATGTAGAGTTGACATCAGGTATACAGTCGGTCTAAAAATTTAGTTCTTTTATGAAGGTTTCTTATGATCCTAGGTGATTCCAATCCAATAGGAGAAGACTTGGATGATGATGCGGATATTCTGTCATTTCACTAGATCTAATTGCACCTAAAGCTTTATTTCTACGCAATTTTACCTTAGTCGTGCATGAATGCAACTTCCGTTTACTTTACTTTTCTTTTCTTTTTCCTTTTTTTGATTTCAGGGATGGTAATTTAGTAACCATCCCTTGCATTGCAGATGCCATTTCTTTCTGATTTCAGATGAATAAATCAGGTTGATGTGGTAACTTAAAAGGTTTCTACAAAGAGATACTCTCTGAGAAAACGGAATTGTTATGAATGATTTGATTGTATTGACTCATTGATTAAAATAAAAATATTCAGCATTAGATGAATTAAAGGAAGTAGCATCTTGGTGATTTTTGGTACATTTAATTTACCAATTGAACCATTAATTGAATCATATAGCTGATTCAGTAGAAACCATAGCTGCAATATCCTTTAACCAAAGTTTTTGTCTAGATACTATGTTGCATGGATACAATTACAATACCTCATGATACAGACATGGTGGCACGTATTCAGCACCGATTTTGGCATGTCCTAGTACACTTTGGAGTCTCTGTAGTGTCCTATATGTATCCGGCACGTGATATGATACAACACCAAGTTTGGAGTATTTATGCTTCTTTGGCTAGCCACTTTATATTACATTACCCTCCTCCTGAGACGATCATACCTATAAAATACCAATTTTGTCAAAGTTGGAACTCTCACATATTTGTACAAGTATGAGCATGCATGCAATTTGTTGGATATTCATGTTATCACTTTAGTGGATAATGATCATGTATTGAGTTCCGACCATAGTAACCGGGATCCACCTCGTTGAAACTGCATTTTGGATCCCACTATTGCCAAATGTGGACCCAAGCAATTCGGATCTTACAAGATGGAGAAATTCAACAAATATATCAAACAAATGGTTATAGAAAGTAAATAAATAATTTCAAAATGATGCATACAAGAGTAAGTTGTTGTATGATTCAGTCTGAATTGCCTACAACAACAAGCCTTTATCCCAAATTATTTGGATCGACTATTTTCTTCTATTCAAATATGTTGGCATTCTCCTTTGTAACACTAACAAAATCCATATTCTTTTTTAACACTTCAAACCATGTTCGTCTAGGCATACCTCTAGTCCTAGTGGCTCCATTAACTACTATATTATCGCTCCTCCTTGTGGGAGTATCTTTTGGTCTGTGTTGCACATGTCCAAACCATCTAAGTCATTTTTCTCTCATCTTATTCTCAATTGGTGCCACCTCTAACTTCTAAGGGATAGATTCATTTATTATCCTATCCTATAATGTATTGCCACTTATCCATCTTACTATTCTCATTTGAACTACACACTTTTTGGACATGTTTCTTAATTGTCCAACACGATAATCCATAAAGCATCGTCGGTCTTGTCTAAGTCTTTTAGAATTTTTCTTGTAACTTTAGCAATCACAAAGTATTCCAAAAGCCCTCCTCCATTTCAATCATCCTATTTAAATTTTATGTATGGCATTCTTCTTAATCTCCATCATGCTGAATAATTGATCATAAACACCAAAAATTATCACTCTTAGGGGGCATTTGGTACACAAAATAATATATAGCCGGGAATTTTATATTTCCGGAATCAAATTTCCGGTATGAAATTATTTGAAAAATTATATTCCCATGTTTGTTGACTATATAAATATTTCCAAGAAAGAAATAAATAAAAAGGATAAAAAAAACTGAGAAAAACCAAACAAAAAAATCCTTAAAAATGAAAAAAAAAAAGCATTCTTAAAAAAATGGAAAAAACATAAAAAAAAACTGAAAAACAAAAAAAAAACAAGAAAACCAAAATAAATTAAAAAAATCTGAAAAAAAAAACAAAAGAAAATTTAAAAAAATGAAAAAGGATAAAAAAATAAAAATAAAAAAAATATAATAAAAAGAGTATAGGAAAAACAACAACAAAAAAATTTTGCCCGGACAAAAAGATATACCCACCTATTTTAAGGGATAGGATTCCCATGTTTTGTGGATAAATTTACCCTGGTATTCTCAATTTCCGGAAATAAATTTTCCTAACCTAGCTAAACCAAACATAAGAATGGTTTCCCACCCTAAATTTGCCCGTGAATTAAAAAAAATTCCATGTACCAAAAGCCCCCTTAGGTGTCTCTTCTCCATCTATATGGTATGTGCATGCAAACTGCCCGCTCTTAAGAAAACTGCGGTACACTAGTTAACCCTACCCGTTAGTACTGCATACCAGGGATGTTTTCTACCTGGTGCCTGTACAGTGTATCAAAGCAAACCACAACCCAGTACTAGGTCAAGCATGGAGTCATGGACTGAAACTAATGTTTGGAATCTTTGGATATAGTTATGGCAATGTATAGATGAAAGTCAGGAGAAATGGAGGTTGAAGCCAGCATCCAGATTGAGATGGTTTCAAAATGTACAGTGTTCACACATTGTCGCAAAAATGTCTCATAATTGAGGTTGATCGAGAGGAGGGGATGCTAGAGAAAAGTTCATCATGGTTGTGGTAAGGAGGAAAATTTTGTTCGTACTTCCAGAATGTGGTGAGGAACAGTAGACCAACCCTACAGAGTTGGTGGATTTGGTTACGAGAACTTGTTATATTCATTGCCTATTAAACTTCTTACTTCTTAGTGCACCGTTTTCTGAACGATCATCTACGATAACAAGACATGTTTTTCCTCAGTGTCTGCAGACATGGCTCATGGTGTGCACCCTAATTTCCCAGAGAAACATGATGACCACCACAGGCCAGAACTACAAAAAGGTCTTGTTATCAAACATAATGCTAATCAGCGTTATGCCACAAATGCAGTCACAGCTTTTCTTTTCAAAGAAGTGGCAGATAGGCATAAACTTCCCATTCAGGTATTGGATAAATAAGATGGACTATGTATTATGAGCTATACTCATGACAGGCTTTTCCCTTTTTAAGACTTATTTTTATAATTCGTTTGAAATTGTTATTGATGGACTATTGATTGTATTTTATCATTATTCAACAAAATTATTGGTATTGAAGAGAACTTTAGAGCTTGATAACTGTAGAAGCAGCTTAAGGAGCACTAGTTGTTCCCTATAATGTAGTGCTCAAACTTTAGTATCAGAGGTTAAGTATGAGTAAAATGGAGACCCTGAAATTGAAGAATTCCTATACGAAATATGGTGCATGATATTCTAGATTATCAACTGACAGAAAGGTTTTAACAACAATAATAAAAGCTTTATGCCAAACCTATGTTGTCACAGGCGGCGCCTAGGCGGCCTAGGCGTGCAGGTTGGGGAGATCTCGCCTCGACCCTGGAAAAATTTTCCTGGGTGACGTTTTGCTCGCCTAGGGTCGTCCAGGAGAAAAAAAATGTCCGCCTAGGGTCTCCCAATCATGCTTACTATCCTTACTTGATGTTGAATATTGGTTATTTCATTTTTGTTGCTTCTTATATTACTTATATGCTTATTGCTTAATGCTTATTAGTTATACTACATTTTTGTTATATGCATAATTGCAAAAAACAAATCTTGGGCGGGCGCTAGGCGAGGCGGCGGGCGCCTAGGCGAGGCGGGTGGCATGTCGCCTCGCCTCGCCTAGCGCCCAGTACAACATAGTGCCAAACAGAAAGGTGTATGCAAAAGGATATTTCTTCGAGAGGTACCAGCCATATCAAGAGTATCATTTTGTATCATACAAGTACCTCAATCTTTCTATACAATATCAGATCTTCTTCCTGTCATCTTCCATGTGCTATCAATCTTTCATTATATAGCCTTACCTATGTTTATTCCAGAGATTATCTGTGCACCTTGAAAAGCTGCATCCTACACCCACATCCTCCAAGATGCACTAGCTAAACCTTACCAGTGTACGAAGGGGAACTTTTTCTATTAATGAACCTTGCATGTCTTGCCTTTATAGTTTACAGCATTATGATCTTTGTGCTTTGGTTTTCATTTTATATCCCATCTCTGTCTAATAAATACCATGGTATTCAAAGGCGTGCCTCGGGTGCGCCTCGCAGAAAAGCGCAGTAGATGCGCCTCACACCTCACTAGGCAATGCGCCTTTTTCTAGGCGCGCCTTTCTGCAAGGCGCAACCAAGAAAAGACGCGCCTTATGGTTTTTATTTATTTATAAAAAAATTTGAGGCTTGGAGATAATTCTTACCTCATACAAGTTAGTTGGTTACAGTTGAAATGGAAAAACTAAAATTTATTAAAGGCATGATAACTCTTGTTAGTTTTATTGACTGCTACTGTTGCTTTGCTAGTTCACTTGGTTATGTTTTAATGTATTTTGTTGGTTTTAATATGTTATTTGGTTTTATTTCTTACATTACTCATTTATTTATTTATTTATCTAAGTATATTTTTATTATTTTTTATATTTGAGTCTCGCTTCGCTCGGGTCACCTTTAACTGCGACTTGCGCCTCGGACGATATGTACCTTTTGCACATGAGTGGGCCTTGCGCCTTTGACTACCTTGATAAATACTATTATGGATTCTTTCACTGCTTGCTTTTGAAGTGCAAACTGGTATCCAATTCCAAAGTTTTAAGATTAAAAACTAATAATTTTTTTAATGATAGTGAAGATTAGAATATAGTGATGAAAATATTCTGAAATGTTGATATCCATGCAGGAATTTGCAGTGAGAAATGATATGGGATGTGGATCTACGATTGGTCCTATACTTGCATCAGGGGTTGGAATTAGAACTGTAGATTGTGGTATTCCTCAGCTCTCAATGCACAGGTGTGCTATTTCTTCAACGCAGACTGCCACAGATAGTGTGTGCATATATTCCAAGCAAGTTTATTGCTTAATGTGAGGATGTGCCATATCTATGTCTAAATTAGAAGCTGTAAACTAACATTTGATTATGCTCGCTCCTAAATTTAGAAAAGGAACAAGTTCTAAGCTAATGAAACGCCTAGAATCATGATGAATACGTTCTCAATCAATTTCAGTGTCATACAAATGATAACCCAATTCTCACAGGCTGTACTGGCAAGTTTGGTATTCACTTTTTAACTTATAAGTGAGTTGAGGTGAAGTTATGAACTTATTTGACATGGTGTACTTCTTTGTGAGTAAAAGTCAGTGATCAGCTTGGTATACAGTGACAAGGTTTGAGCAGGCTTTGTTGGATGCTACGATTGTTCATTCCAACTGCACTGATTGAATCAAATCTACTTGATCAGTAAATTCATGATTTTAGTTCCACCATTAATTATAAGTCATTAAATTATCAACACTATTTTCTTTAAAAAGAAGTATCAGCTTCTTGTGGCCTCTATGTTTGCAAAGCCTTAGCTCGAAAGGGTCAGCTCTAGGTTCATCTTCAGCCCTTTTATATATAATCAGACTATCTCCACCATTTCATCATTTTTCATCTCCCTACTTCAATTTATTGTCTCTTAGGTTCTTGTGGATGTAATAAGTAGTAATGCCCTTGTTCCGACAGATATCTTATTATCTTCTCTCGTTGGCTCATCTAATTCATATTGAATGATCGGTCAATTCCTTGGCTAAAAAATATGTTTTAGTTTCCTGTACCATATTCAAAACCATCGGGTGCTACTAACCATTCATAGATGTTGAAATATTATCCCCAAAACAATGTTTATTATTTTTATAGTTGGTAACATCTGCTCCCCTAATCCCTATGTGGCACGCAAGTGCACATGGCTCACACATACACGGTGTGAAAGATGGAATATCATTTGTACATATGAAGAGTTTAATTAGTGCACAAGAACTTAAACAAAAAAGTTGTTGAGATCCACAATTCATTCTGTACATGCAACTAGATCAGTCAGTTTAGCTGTTGGACTTGAAAGGTCTAGTATACAGAATACGAAGGTCGTAAGTAGGTTTGCTATAGAATTTGACTACACAAACTCAAATAGGAAATTCCAATATGGTAATGACATGTGGATGAATTTTTCTATTTAGATCCTTGTTTTTTTTTTTCCCTGTTTAGGCCCTTAAAAAAATCAAGAGAGGAGATGAATGTAATCCAATGGCTCTTGATGGATGAGTTTTAGAAATTAGGAACTCATGAGTTCCTCTAGGATTTTTGTTTGCTTGATGAGAGTATTGAGTTTGTTTCGTGGATGTAATAGGACCATTAGATCACAGTCTGTTGACTGATCAAATTAGGAACCTTTGCCTGCTTGGAAGATCAACTGTAATTACCTTGAGAATTCTTGTTGGCTGCCATTTGAAAGTGCTTTGTCTCATTGATTTTCGCTACATCGTCCTAACTTGTTTCAACTTCTAAATGTGTATAGACTTTGAGTGGTCATCCCCCTAACCAAACTCTGTTGGTAGTAGGTTCCTGATACTGAAATCATTCTTACTTTTCTCTTGAGATCATATATGTAAGATTATGTTCATATACTTGGACTCATTTACTCATTTTTTGTTAACACTGTCTAAAAGCTATGGATAAGCTGGAATTACAGGATCAGATTCCTACAATCTTGACTCAATTACTCGTGAATTGACTGAATGTTGCAAATTTCCAAATTCCACATTATTGACTTACACCTTTAATCTGTTCAGTACTTTGTCGTCTCTGGCAATATGATCTGGGGCTCACAGTCACAAGCAGCATACGTTAATCTTTTAGCAACATATATTATAGTGATGCTGTTGTGCACATAAGATGGTAAATAGTTCCATTGGTTTTAGGAATTTTGCATATTTTGATCTTCTCGGTAAGGGTGGAGATTGGTCTTTTGATTTTTTGACTATGGAAAATATTTCCCCCCTATTTTATGATGCATAATAATTGCAAACAGGTTCAAGTGGACCTTTGATGGGACTCCAAACTTGAGTATTGGATCTTTTAGTGTATCGTATCGAAAATATTTTCCTCCTATTTTTTCATGTATAATCATTGCAAACAGGCTCAAGTGGACCTTTGATGGGACTCCAAACTTGAGTTATTGGATCATGGTGCATCTCCTAGTACGGGCTAACCATGTGTGATGTCTCTATGCTGTACCACTCTCCTGGATCTTCCCTGTACATGTACTCCATCTGGTCTTCCCGTAGTTGAATAACACATTGACTTCCTGCAGTGTAGAATCTATGACATCTGTCCTTCATTCATCATTTTTCATCATTAGCCTCTTTAAACTTGGCATACTTTTATCTCTACGAAAAGGCTTCCCCCTTCCCTTCCTCTTTTGTAGGACAGGAATCAGGATCCATGTTAGAAAAAGGTTTATCATATTGCTTTGGGATTTGAGAGATCTGGCATTCCTTTTGTAGGGATTGGGTTGGACTTTGGTAACAGTTTAAGAAACTACAACGATAATTGAAGTGTCTATATCCAGCAAACCTCATACGGACACATGCTTAACCATTCTCAAGAAAGTTATGCTCCTTTCAACTAACAGATAATAAATCATTTAACCTTAGCCGGTGCTGCTGCTTTTTTTTAATGCTGCATTTAAGTCTAGTAATATAGCCACCAGCCAGAGTTTAAGCTAAAGAACTAAGAACCCCATGAATATCAGATTTATGTCTGGACTCTAGCTGCATCCAGATGGAAGAATTGTGGATAGATATTCCTGTATTTGATGATTAAGTAAATGCATAAACCTGTTGCAGTTTTGTTGCAGTCTTAAATATTTAGAACTTGCATGCTAAAGAATACTTTTAGTGGAGAGGCTTGTTATAGTAGGCACTAGCCTTCTTTAATTGTTAATTTTGATTTCGTGTTCATTTCGGTAGGTCCCCCCGCTAACTTTTGTTATGTGCTCATGTACAAGTTATATAAAACTCTCGTTAACAAGTATCAAACAAATCATAATTAAGATTTTGCTGATCTTTTGTTTTATAATTAAGATTTTGCTGATCTTTTGTTTTATTTTTCTGCGACGTGACTGCCAAAGAATGTTTGGTTTGTGGATTTATCTACTAAAATCATGGCTAACCAGCATTTGTGCCTCATAATTGCAGCATTCGGGAGATTTGTGGAAAAGAAGACATTGATACATGCTACAGGCATTTCACGGCTTTCTTCAAAACTTTTTCGAGCATTGATAGAAAGCTCAGTGTGGATATATAGAGTAGAACCCTGTTCTATTGTTCAATTTTCATGTCTATGTCAAGATGGAGAGAATATACATTTTAAAATTGCTGTGCTTGCCGTTATTATTATGGTATACTCTATTTTAATGAACTGATGAATTAATAACATCCTGAGTACTATTCTCATAGGATTCAACCATTACTGTTATATTTAAACTTTGGATTACAAGGATGAGACTAAAGAGTTATATATATATATATATATATATATATATATATATATATATATATATAAAAGAGACTGCTGCTATTATCAGATAAAGCATTCCAAAAAGAGTAAAGAGACTAGAGTAACATTTGTTTCACAGACAAGATGATGATGATGATGATGATGCTAACATTTGTGTTTAACAGACAAGATGATGATGCTCAGGACTTGCTCCCATTGGTACTCTTGCTGGACTTGGTGCTGGAATTGAAGTCAGAGACGGCAGCGTTTGCGTTGGATTTGGCCAGTTTCTGCTTGAGCTCGGAGAGGAGTGCCTGGTTCTCCTGGTTCAGGAGCTGCGCCTTCTTCCTCAGCCTCTCGTTCTCCTTCATTATGTAGCAGTTCTGCAGGTACAGCTTCGAGTTGATCCTTTCCATTACTTGAACTTCTTCCTCCTCCTGAGAAACAAATACCAACAATGAGTTCAAGTTGTTACAGAGGTATAGATAGATAGATAGATAGATAGAGTATAAGAACAAAATTAGTTGTGGCTTGGTGCGAGTTGTTAGAAACACAAAATGAAGGCTCTGTTTGCTTTGCTTGTGAGGAAGCTCAGTAAGGAAAGTGTGAAGGCACTGCACTGCATCATGAACAAACCCCCACCCAACTTAACTCACTCTATAAACACATGCATGACTTACCAAACTTGAACCTATTTGAATCATCAGAATCATCAAATAGGGGGACTCTACATGGCCCAGAATATGTGAAACTAAGAAAACCATTAATCTACTCTTTATATTATATGAAACACGTAAGAGAAGAAGATTGAATTGAAAATAATATCATACCTTCCCCACCACCAAATGAAGAACTAGAAAAGGTGGAAAGAGGAGAAGCAAACTAGTTACTACTGCTAAGACGCCTCCCCTCCCTCCTTTATATATACGTACGAATCCTAAGCAAGAAGCTAAGTTTCTAAAAGGGGAAGCTAATTTTTTTTTTTCTCCTTCCAAAGCAAATCACCTTTTGGGCTGTTCTTAATTAGTTGTCTTTCAAATACAAGCTATATATGGAGATAGAGTAGGAAAAAAAGAGTGAATATATAGAAGAGGATGGATATATGAGAGAGAGAGAGAGAGAGAGAGAGAGAGAGAGAGAGAGGTTGAATGTAGTGTATTGAGAGTTTTGAACTGATAGATGGATGGCTTTTGGGTGGTGGGTGAGGTTCATATATATAGTGACAAGTCTAGAGAGGGAAATTGTTTTATTTTCTATAGGAAGATTTCGAAAAAAAAAATGTTGTGTAGGCAGTGGCACAGGAATCATGCATGTGTGGGTTGGACTTGGAGCAAGGAAGCAATCAACCAAACAAGGGTTATGATGGATAAGAAGATCACGTGATGAAGGGGCTTCAGACGAGGGCATTTTGGGAAATGAAAATCTTTATTGAGAAGAGCCCATTGAGCCCTTCCAAAGTAGTGATGATGATTTATTTTTTTTGGCCCAAGATTCGCAATCATAACTTCAGCTTCAGCTTCCATTGCCATCATCACCTCCCCCCTTTCCCTAAGAATCAATGCTTATTAATTAATATATATCATTCTTAGTAGTATCTGTATGGAAAATGCTAAGTTTACTACCAAATTTTTACAACCTTCTTACAACCACTCTCTCCCACCCCTTACACATGGGTCCCATGGGTCCCATCACCACTCTCACCCCCCCTGCTACATGGGCTCCACCCGGTCCCACCACTTCTCCCCCTCCTCCAATCGAAGTCCGACACGTGGCAAAGTTGTAAGGGGGTTGTAACATTGGTTGTAGGCATAGCAAAGCTCTATATGTATTTATGATAGATTTGAACATATTTTAATCATCTTGTAAAAAAAATTATTTGAAAGAGAGTAAGTCCTAAAAAATTATACATAATTATCTAATTGTATTTATTAAATTAGATAAGTTTTTTTAATTATTAAAGATATGTAAGAACATATTTAGAAGAACAAAATTCAGGTGCCATTTTTTTTATTATATAGGTAAATGGTAAGAATGTTATTGCTGTGCTCCCATCCTTTATCTATTCATTCATTTTCACAATAATATTTTAATGAGGAGCAATATGATCGTTTTGAGCATGTGAGTCATCATCTTCAAATTGGGATGGGATCTGCTGTTCCCATTTTGATGTCTCCAACCATGTCCCCTCTCACAAGTAGAGGTGGATCCTACCAATTTTGAGTATTATTTTTTTATAAAATTAGTGGGGTCCATTTCTACTTGTGAGAGGGAACATGGTTGGGGACACCAATATGGGGACGGCAGATCCAACCCCCTCCAAATTTAGACAATTTTAGTTTTATTACATGTCCCCAATCCACATTTTATATTTTGCAAAAAAGATTATATGCTTGAAATTGCTAGCAACAACAAATTATCTTTGTATGTGCTTCTTTCTTGTTCCTTACTCGGTAGTATGAATCCAGGAAGTAGACGTCTCCTAACCAACAACATCAAATCTTTGTATAATCAAAACAACTTTTAGATATAATTATCCTTATTGGTTTTTTCTTGTAATTATGAATTTTTGAAATATTGTATTTGTAGGTTATAAATATTTGCCTTTCTCCGATTGATCTAAAAAATTATATAGGTGGAGTGGGTCATTGACACATTGTAAAACATAGTAAAATATAGGTGGAGTGGGTGATTGTAAAATTGAAACTGAATGTATAAATAGGCCCTTTTCTTATTAGATTTCTTTGTTGTGGGCCTTATGGCCCCACCACTATAGGTTCTTACGTGCATGGATTGCAACTATAATGACAGATTTGCCCTCTGGTTATAGAAATGAGTGACACTAGCACAAGGCAGGGCCGGCCCTGGGGTAAGCCTGACAAGACTTCGGGCTCAGACAACCTCCCTCTATAGGACAACCCCCCCAAGACATTTGGCTTTTTTATGACGAGTCTAACCCAAATTCAAATTAAACATATATCTTTCAATATTAGGAGTAAATGACAACCAAAATTAGCTCCAGCGAAGAGACAACCCAGCCCGCCGGGCTGGCCATGGCAAAATGATGAATGCAAAAGTCGCATTAACCCCTCTCTATTTCAAAATTTTAAATTTTCAAAATTTGTTGTATACTTGCATATATTCTTCTTCTTCTTTTAATATCAAATTTCAGTTTTTATTTCTACCCACTGTTCACTTCTAGACTTTCACTATCCAATACTTCAAGGCTGGTATTTTTTTTTTAGGGAAATGTAATTGTCAAAAAGCTTTTACAATATTTTCGAATTTTCAAGATAGTTACAATTCCTTAATTTATTATACTTTTTAAAAGTTAAATTAATTTTTTTTTTATAAATTAAGAATAATTTTGGTAATCTATCTTAAAAATTCGTAGGCATTTAAATTTTTTTTTTGGCAATTACAATTTTCTTTGTCCACATTATTTCACAATGCTTCCTTTAAACACAGCTATTTTCCTTTTTGCGTGCATCTCATTAATTTGTTGTCATACTTAATCTTTACCACCATTATGCTCGCTATAGTATTGCCAACGTTCCGGATTGTTGTGTAATTGTTTTTATATAGTTCAATTTGCAATCGTTCGTGTGCTTAATATATAATTTCTTCTCTGAACAAATTTTTAAATGTGTTTGTTATAACATAGTGTGTTGGCTTTCTATTATTTTCTCCGTGTGTTCCTTTCCTGTTTAGTTGGTTGGGGTTTTAGAAAATTTCATCATTTTTTTGGCATCTTTCCGGTACGTGAGTTGGCCAGTTGTGCGATGGGTGTTTAACGTGATCAAATGGGTGAAATTACATTCCTACTACCCATTTGACGTTTGATTGTTCTCATGTGCCTCCCGAGTCTCGTGTTTACAAAGGCAATTTCGGTGCCTTGTTCTTTCACTCTTCAATGGGCTAAAGATCACAGGCGAAACTACATAGGGGCTCAAAAAGGAAAATCTTCCTTTTTAAATATATACTAGTAAATGCATGTGCTTTGTATGTATAATAACGTAGTTAAATGTCTCTTTTAGTTTATGTGGTTAAGGTGCAAGGTATTTTTCTTGTTTGATTGAGTTCGATTCTCCATGTTGATAATTTTTTACTTTTTTCAACAATTTTTTACATAATTTTTTTTTTTTAAATAAAATGGACCGTGATATAATGACGGTTTAGAAGACTCACTTTTGCGCCGTTTTGAAGTCTCATTTTATATATATATATATATATTAAGTTGATCGTCCGCACCTAATCGACTCTAGTCCACCCTATTTTAAATTCCTGGTTTCACTTTTGAGTAAGATACATAAACAAATTAGATGTTTGTGGTCGTCATAATTAATCAAAAAATTGGTGTACTAATTATGTTTATGGTCTCCCTCTTTGGGGTTCTTAATTAATCAAAACTTTCGCTTCTAACTATTATGTTTGTGGTCTCCCCCTTTTGGGGTTTCTTAAATAAATAAATACTATAATATTTATTCTTCTGGTCTTTCCCTCCCTCCTAGTTGTGACAAAAAAGCTTGGCAATCTACCAACCGACGTCCGTCTTAAATTTCAGATGTGTTGTCAAAATAATCAAAATACATACGCAATGTGTGCATCAATTTAGAAATTTTCAACTTTAGGAATAAACTCAATAGTTGATTTCGTACAACCCATGTTAATGCATTAAATTTTTTTTTTCAAGTTTTAGAGATTTTTTAAATGAATTTTGGATTACTCATGTTTGGTAATTCTACGATTGGGAATGTTGATTGGGTGCATTAATCACAATTTTTGAGACGATAATACCCTCAATGACACCAGTTGAAATTGTAGCATCATTAAATTAATGAAAAGATATCCATGAAAAATTAAACAAATTTAGATCCATATTCTTGTCTGAACCAAACATAGGAATAGAAAAACTGAATTTTTCGGTATATTTCCTAAGCTAACCAAACATGAGTATAAGAATATTGAATTCCTTTTTCATGAAAAATTTGTGATGTGGGTGTGTGTGGGGGGGGGGGGGGGGGGGGGGGGGGTTGGGGGGGGGGGGGGGTGTGGGTCGGAGGGCGGGACAGGGGTGGCGAGGCATCCGGGGTAGGTGGGTGGGTCGGAGGGCGGGAAAGGGGTGGCGAGGCATCGGGGGGGGGGGGGGGGGTTGGAGGGATGGATGTTGGGATTTTTTCGTTCATTTTTTCAGGGTATCAAATTATAAAAAAAAAAAGGATTTAAGGTATCAAGTTAAAAATTGAAATAGTTAAAAACATCAAGTTGAAATTAAGCAATATATATATATATATATTTATATATATATGTGTGTGTGTGTGTGCGCGCGCGCGCGCGCGCACGCGCGCGCGCGCACGCGCGTGTGTATATATATATATATATATATATATATATATATATATACACACGCGCGTGCGCGCGCGCACACACAGCGCGCGCGCGCGCGCACGCGCGTGTGTATATATATATATATATATATATATATATATATATATATATGATTAAAATATTCGGAGTCCCACCAAAGTCCTGTTCGCCCTGCACCATTGGAACGAGACGAGTTCGCGCGGGGCCCACGCGATGCCGCGCGATCCAACGGCTAAGGGGGTGCGGGGCTTCGATGAGGGCTCCGAAAATGGGGCTCCGCCTAGGCGGTCGATACATTGTGAATATTTTTTTTACTATTTTATCGTTGTTTTTTTTTACATAATATGCATATTTTAAGGACGTTTCATGCATAACTAATTTATAGAACGAAGATTTATAAAGTTTTAGTTTTGTAAAGTGAATCATAGGCCCATAATGCATACAAAATATTTTTGGCCAAAATATCTTGTTAGGTATTGATCCGCCTAGGCGCTCGCCTACGCCGCCTCACCTCCGCCTATGCCGCCATGCTCCGTTGGCCGCCTACTCCACTGCCTACCGAAAAACGGTGCGGAGAGAGACCGTCTATTGTCTAGCTGAAGCCTAGGCGGCTGCCATTTAGAACACTGGTCCAAAGTTAAACTACTTGTTAAATTACCAATGTTTGGTTTCATAACACATCAATAAAATTATTGCTTTTAGAATATACACATTTTAATTACAATATATGTCTAGCATTGAGGTTTTTATATAATTGTACAAGTTTTATTCGGTTTTCAGTTTTGTACCGAAATTCAAAACTGAAATCAAATAATTTATTTTACTATTTTTAAAACTGAAATTGAACAATTAAAAAAAAAAAAAAAAAAAAAAAATCGAACCGAATCTCTTTTTCGGTTCGATTCATTTTTCAGTTCAAAACTGAATAATACTCGCCCCTAATGGAATGGTCCATATATAATCATAGAAATGGGCATTTTTTTTTTGAAATCACACGCACACACACAATTGGGGGGCTCGAACCTTGCCGGCCCCTCCGGATGTCCGCTCTAATACCACTAGGCTAGAGAGCTCGGACATAGAAATGGGCATTCAAAGTGCAAAACTTAATTGATAAGCAGTCAATAAAGTTGGTTCAAAGTCCTTCAATTCTTACTACTCATCATGTGAACAAGAAGGGAGAGAGGGAGGGCACTGAAGTCACTTTCCTCATCATAGCAGACTTAATACTTCCTTGTACGCACAGAGGCATCATGGATGGATTGTGCTAGGTCCTTTAGTTGTTTTTTGGCAACACGATGAGGAGGATGGATCATCCAGGATGGAGCTTCTTGATTTGGTACAGGAAAGTAGCAACAACTAAGGACAGGATGTACTTCTTGGTAAAGTGCAGTATTCACTTGCTAGGGAAGTGAATTAACAAGTGAAATTACTTGAGATGCAGTCTTGGTGCTAAGGAACTCATTTATATAGTGGAAGGCTTTGGAAGCAGCTATCAAAGCTCCCTCTTTCATGACCACAAACAAGAAGACAGTAGGTCTTAATTGCAGCAGGCCGGGGCATGATGATGATAAACTAGATCATTTACTTGTTGCACCAAACCTCACATGGTCCACTACAGTACTCATGATGATCGATCGATCGATCGATCGATCTACTGCATGAATCTTGATTCTTGCTTGGTACGTACTGGAAGGTCTTGTTGCCAGCCATGATTAAAACGGACCCAATTTCACAAACCCCCACTTGGTACTAGTAGTAGTGTGCCGGCCGAGTCGAACCGGATTGGGTATGACCGGGTTTTGTTAAATTCGGATTAGGTCGGACTCTTAACAAAAATATTCAAATCCATCCCTAGTCACTTGTTCGAGTTCAACCGAGTTAGGTCAGCTGAGTCTATCCCTTCGGTATAAAAATTATATCACAGCCCAATCTGGTAGTCAAATACACCCGGCCCGACTTGGCAAAAAATTCCTCGTTAGATTTCCGCTTTTGCACTAAAAGATCCCATGCTCTTAAAATTCTTAAAAGTATGAAATATGCTCATTTTGTCCCAAAATGACAATTTTACCACTCCTCCCCTCCCTCCTTCCTCGGTTGTTTGGGCTGCGTTCGCCGGCGAGGAGGGGGAGGGGGGTGCGCTCACCGGCGAGGGAGGAGGAGGGGGGGGGGAGTCGGGCAGGGGGGGGGGGGGGGGGTCGGGGGGGCTAGGTGCTCGCCGCCGCCGCCGGGAGGGGGGGAGGGTTAGAGGGGGCAGGGGCATTTTAGGTATAAAATTTTTAAAATTTGGCTGGAGGGGCCTAATCGAGCGGATTTGTAATCTAAGGAGGTGCAAACTGCCAAAAAATTCTAAAAGATTTTTCTACACAAAAGGCGTATATTTAACGAGGTTATTTTTTGCACTTTACCCTTTATTTTTGCATACAAGTTCCTGAAAATATAGTTAAGTCTCCTCACTTTCAGAAAAATAAAATCTCATTTTAAGGATTTGGATTCTCTTTTGTACATACAACATACAAGCTTTTTTTGTTGGAATTAGTTCAGACTTCCTCGTCCATTTGTTTCCCGACCAAAACCACAATCTCTCCCTTTTTCCACCCTCAACACAGGCACCACCGCCCTCCCGCGGTTTAGACGTGCGTACGCTGCTGTGGGATACATAAGAAACTTTGATAGATTGGAATCCATCAATTGCACGTTGGAGCTATTTATTCATCGAAAGTGGACTTATAATAATAATAATAATAATAATAATAATAATTTTAATAATAATTTAAAAAAGATATATTTAACAGTTTCCTTGAAAAAATTCATATATATATATATATATATATATATATATATATATATATATATATATGAGAAGTTTATATTCATACCTAACCACTGTCATTGTTTACCAAATAGTTAATTAGATCACCATTTCCCGGAAAGTGGATTTGAGCATTTCAGTTTCATCAGCTTTGAAGCAAGCAAATATGTGTTAGATGTGACTAAAACTGTTGCTGGGTCGTGGGTTGGATCGGGCCTCAGTTAGGATGGATGTCTTAATGGCAGGTATATGGGCCATACGTAATGTTCTTCGTACTGACAGAACACGCAAACAAGGAACAATATTTGTTTTGCTGATGTAGAGGGCATGGTCATAATGATATCTTTAGATGCCAATTTTTTTTTTAATTAAGCCTATATCATGTCCAGGGTTCTTGCTCCAACCCACCCATAGTAGTGTAGTTTCTTCTTCTTTGTCATAGTAGTGTAGTTTCTTCTTCTTCTTCGGTTGACAAGGCCGGCCCAGGAGTAAACTAGACAAAACTTTAGGTTTGGACCAGAGCCGGCCCTGAGCAATTGGGGGTCCGAGACAAAACTTCCAAAATGGACCCCCATACATAATATAAAAATATATATAAATAAAACAAAAAATTATTGTAGTCAAGATTTGAACCAAAGACCCCTTAAATGTATCATAGTTTTTCTTATTGTTGGTCCACTCTCAACGCTCTCTCTGCTTCATTAAATTTCACATCTCGATCGATCTATTAATACATATAATTTTATCGGGAATAGGATGGTACTATTTGTATCCTAGCTTTGTAATACTATAGGTCAGATGTGATTAATCTATAATCATTTATCATCTAACTTGATCCTTCCTTCCATCTTGGAGGAATGAGACATTTTGCAGCTAACCTACTGAAAGGGGAGGGGTTACATAAGGACGTCATGCCAACTATGGACACTAACATGATCAGTACGTATCGGGGCCTAAATTAATGATGCTGCGACAATACTTGGTTGGCATCTTGATTGTGAAAACCCAACTGAAAATTTATTATTGAAACAGAAAGAGCACGATCGAGTAGATGGCATACTAACATAATTAAGATGGACTTTGTAATTAATTAATTAGTGTTGGTTGATGAAGTCTGTCATCTGAGTGATAAGCAAACGAGTAGCCTGGGAGTCAGCCTGGGAGTCGGTAGCAGCATTGTAGACATGGAAACCATGGTTCTCTCCTTCAGCAATCACCAACTCAACTTCCTGTGCTAATCCGCCCTTCCCTCTGAGAAACTCCGCGTACATGACCCCCCTGTCCTTCAACGTATCCAGCCCCGCCACGAAGACCATCACCGCCGGAAACTGCTGCGTCGCGGCGGGCGGCATCTTTTCGAAATTGCACGCCGGATGATCCCTGTCAGCCCCCTCCGGCAGGCTCAGCTGCCAGAGCAAGTCGCCCATCCGCACCCACTTCTCGGCCTCTCCGCCGCCCAGCTCGCTCCCCACCCTCCCCTCGCTCCCGAAGAAGGGATGAATAACCATCAGCCCTTTGATTTCCAAACCTTCCACCGGCTCACGAGCGACGCGGAGCATCACATTGTGCACGATGTTCCCTCCCGCGCTCTCCCCGAACAGAAAAACACGAGACAGGTCAGCCCCCTCCAGCCACGGCTCCACCGCGCCGTTCCTTGCCAGCCACTGGAGGGAGAGATAGCCGTCGTCGTAGGCCGCAGGGATCCTGTGCTCAGGCGCCAGGCGGTAGTCTACCGACACTATCAGGACTTGCGCCTTCGCGCAGAGGCTTCCCAGGAAGCCGTGGAAGCCCGACCACGCGGTCGAGCCGATGCAGAAGCCTCCGCCGTGGTAGTACACGAGGACCGGGAGGGGCCGAGTACTTGTTGTGTCGGGGAGGAAGATTCTTGCGGTGACGGACTTCCCTGCATCAATCACGACGTCTTTGGACTTGAAGCCGTCCGAGGGGTGGTCCGGCGAGGCTGCGATGGTCGGTAACGGAAATCGCTTCACCGACCCGTCGGAGAACACTTGTAAGAAGCCCGGGACCTCTGCAACAACGATGGTCGACGACATGATATAATATATGTATGTTCTCTTAGCTAGTGTGAATATATATAGATAGTCTTGACTCGCAATTGCAGTTGCTGAGTAGGTTTGATTGGATTTGTTCGCTCATGCCGGCTACTCTTTTGCTTTAATTTGACCATTGGATAGTGACTTGTAGTTGAACAAGTCTAATTGCTCACGCATCTATTGGGTTGGTTTTTCAATTTCTTCTAGACATTAGAGGTTTCTAGAACGTACGTGGCACTGCTATATACCTGATACTAGAGTTCTTATCTTCATATGGAGGATCCTCACAAACTCCACCGCGGAAGAGGCTTCTGATCGGTGTGTGTGTGTGTAAGGGAGGATAGGCATTTCTACACATTTTACATCTCCATGCATTCTCATATTCACATTCGTTGTTTGGAGACTAACTGCAGAGAGATGGTTTGTTAAAAAAGCATAAACTAGCATGTGCACATTGAATCCATTGCTTACCAATTTTTATTTTATATACACACATTAAGACAAAAAAATTGTCAGTGACAGCCCAGAAGAGGTAGCAAGAAATGATGATATTATTTATCATAAGCATTGAATCCATTGCTAACAACACTCATCTTTGTCATCTACTGCTTGCTTAACATCTACGACTATTTATCATAAGCATTACACAAATGATGATTATTTTATTTTTATACAATAATTGAGTGGTTACAATCCTTGTTAGCAATTCGGCAAACGGGAAAAATTCGGGACGGCAAAAGTACGAGTATAAATCGGCTCAGTGCCAACAAAATACGTTCAAAAATTCGGACAAATATTCAAAAAATGAAAATATTGAGGTTAGAAACTTCACATTCTTAAATATATTGTCAAATTTGGTTAATTAAATAGGTTCACGACACGTTTTTTGTGCCAAATAATTCAATAATTTATACAGAACACGTTTAAAACTTCTCACTATTAAAATTTACGTACTGATTTGGATCTGTCAAAAGTACGCAAGTATTATACGTTTATGAATGATACGAAAAAATTCGCGTATAATACGAGTTTTATTCGGGTGATTGCTAACAAGGGTTACAATTACTAAAGATTCGTCTGTTTAATATGCCGTTAATTTAACATTCTTATTGAGTGGTTAGCAAGAAACATTAAAAATTCAGATTGCGACATTTTACCAATAGATAGAGGTGTTGTGTGGGGCCGGACGGCGGCCCTATAATCAGCTTCGGTCGAACCGATTAAAGGCTGGGAGATGTCTGACCCGGTCCTCTCATCGGATGGAATTGGGTGGGTTTCCTGTACAAAATTCAGTTCGGATCTGAACTGGTCCAGTCACCTTACCGATTCGGACCGGATTTTTGCCCAAAATTCGATAGTCTGGCCCATCAAAGACATTTCGTTTGGTTAAAGATGAGGTTATAGCCTATAATTGGGCATAATTCAAAGCCTAGACAAGTTAGATTCAAAATTCTGTCACACTAGATATTTTTAATAATATTTTGTTTTGTTTTGCAATAAAACCGATTAATTCAGACCCCAGCCAGGACCCTCTGTTCCAACTTGGATCCAGTCCGAACCAATTATATCCGGACCATGGACTTGGAAAGCAATTAGGCCAAAATCCAGCCTAGTCCAAGCCGAATAACTAAACCGGCATGGATCAAATCCTGTCAAACCTAGGCCCGTTCTGATTCGGTCCGGCCCGACGCACAGAACATCTTAAGCCATAGATTTGGGTGAGCGAAATCCATATGGCATTTTCATATAATTTATTAGTAACGCATTTTTCTTTTCTGACAACGTCACCAAAATCTAATTAGGAATTGCCATGATCATTATTATTAGATGGTTTAGAGAGAAAGGTTGGCAATGCTGGCAAGCATACACATCAAAATTCATTCCTTGACGCCACCAAATAAGGAACTCTGATGTCTATATCTTTGGCTCTTGAACCATATATCACTTTTGGAGTTAGTTATTCTCACTTTGATAGCCAATTTTTGAATAACAAATGGCAATTAATTGGTGCACATTGTTGAGTAGTTGGTGCTTGTAGAGAATCAAGTAACGTTAAGATGCCGCTATTAATACTAATTAACCCCATTGGACAAGATTGATCGTTCTGCATCATGCACCGCACGTGGCATAATACTAATTACCGGCGCATCAAGGGGAAGGGGGAAGATTAGGAAGTCAACGGAACAGCTGCTTAATTTAGTGATTGTGGTATTTATTAATTGAGAGAAAACACACACACACACACTTTTTTTTTTTTTTTCTGAAGCAATAGATAATTGTGGTGAACTCGTCTCCAGTGGGACTCGAATTCCCGACCACTTTGGCTGCATGCATCTCTCTTAGCCACTAGGCTAGAGGTCATTTGCCACACACACACACACACCGCATGCATCTCTCTTAGCCACTAGGCTAGAGGTCATTTGCCACACACACACACACACACACACACACTCCGACCACTTTGGCCGCATGCATCTCTCTTAGCCACTTGTCACGCCCCGCTGCCATAATCAGGGACGCATCTACACGATAGACTCAATTTTCGTGTGACCGTGCTATCGCACCGATAATTTCCTTATCCTTGCATCAAGACTTTCTCGTTTGCAAGCAATGTCGACACACCGACTCATACTCATCTTTCTAGCCAAACTCAGGGACGTAACGACTCGGTCGTGCCATGAACTCGATTCGTGCTTTAATATCTCTGAGGCAGTGCCTCCTCGCTTAGTCTTTGCCTATACTTTAGTTTTGACAACACGGCCGTGCCTCGTATTTCGAGGTCGTGCCCAGCAACTCAACATAACTTCACTCAACTTGCCCTATGGCCCTTCTCGACTTAACTCGTAACAGTTCAAGTCTAACATGCAACTCTATGCCAACGACTTAACACTCGACGCCACATCCCGTGCCGAAGCACGTCGCCTTCGCTGTAGCCAAATATTAGGCCCAGACATTGTGTCTTCTAACTGCATACACATTCAACTCAACTCAATCCAAAGGCACATACGCAGATTGGCGCCCGTGCCGACACATCTATATGAACTGGTCACTGGCAATGTCAAGCTATCTTGGACTGGCTCGGGGATATCGGACCGTCCCTCCGTGGGTAGCTAGCCCCGGAGGCGCCGACTCTCCCATGCGGTTATCCAGCATCCTACGTTGAGCCCCAACTCGCTTCCCCCGGGCCGAATGATCCCGACGCCCCGACAATCATTCGAGAAGACTACACCTTGTTGACAATTTATCCAATGACCATGCAAGACCCAACTCGATCTATCAATTACTTTCTTAACATGACCATGCTTTCCTTCTTTCTATCGAGACTCCCAAGCCGCGGGACCGATCTCGTGCGAGACGTATCAAGACGTTGCCAGACTCCCAAGTAGCGGGACCGATCTAGTGTGCGGGACTCAACAAGACGTTACAAGACTCCCAAGTAGCGGGACCGATCTCGTGTGCGGGACTTATCAAAGACGTTGCGAGACTCCCAAGTAGCGGGACCAATCTCGGGGACAACAAGTCGCGTGGACTTCCTTTCCGTGGCATACTCTTTTACTAATTCCTTTGTGGCTCGTGCCTTTGACAGGCCTGGTTCTCTAGACGACGCTAACGCTCAAGTCGTATACTTTATACGATGAGCCTTGCTCTCGAGGGACTACGCGACTTGACAACCGCAGATAGAGCGGGACAGTGCTAGAAATGGCTTCGATAGCCCAGCACAACTCTCGTCTAACTTATTCGGGCACTGACTCGACGAGCAAAGGCTACGCCGAGCTTCGCATCACGGGAACGTGCTAGGCACGGGGTCGACTTGAACAACCAACTTTTCGGGTGCCTAGACTTAAGCCAACGAGCCGTACGAGACGACTTAACTCATGGGACGGTGCAAAGTCTATGCCAAGCCTTGCACGACGGGACCGTGCATGCTTTGTCAAGCGTTCATGCGGGCGACGCCTATGACTTAGGCCAATTCATTCGTTGGGGCAAAACAACGGAACCGTGCATGCTTTATCGAGTATTCACGCAGGCGACGCTTATGACAGGCTAATTCGAGTGTCGGGACAACTTAGCAACTTAAGCCAACTTCCTTCTCCCAAGCCACGGGATCCAAGGATTGAGTGTCATTTGAAAGCACGCTGATGGTCCTCAGACACAAGTAGCGCCAAGGCGCCAGTTCTAAAACTGATCCTAAGGCAAGAATAGAAAGACAATCGTAAAAGGGTTTATATTGCACAAAGTGAATGAACGTGTCGGTTTGTATGGGTGGGCGAGGAGCTCACTCCACCAGTACA
The DNA here is from genome assembly GCA_029216955.1 of Iris pallida. NCBI lineage: Eukaryota > Viridiplantae > Streptophyta > Magnoliopsida > Asparagales > Iridaceae > Iris > Iris pallida. The sequence continues at coordinate 1,175,366 of JANAVB010002196.1, read as the reverse complement.
GTTAAGTACTGACACCCACACATCTTTTCATGTGCAGGCACAGGTAGAAGCTCGTGGTGCGGTGCTCGCTTGGATGCGTCGAGGCACGGAGTTCCTTGGCGATTCGAAGCGTGCGGCCGCGTGGATTAAAGACTTATACAGGACATAATGTATGGACATCGCCTTCCGAAGCTTCCGCTGGCTCAAGCAATTGTATCGAGAGATGAGAGAGAGAGCAGAGTGACTTGTAAAATGAGAGAAAAGTGAGCACGGGAGACTTGTAATTTGGCCTTGCACCCACAAATGTAATCTTGTATTCAATATCAATAAAGAGCTTCTTTTGAACGACTTGTGTTCGTGTGTGTTTGTTCTAATTTCTGCTGCGTATTCAATGTATCTGCTTGGGATCTTCTGTGCGACGACCCCGTCGCCGCCGCTGTAATCAGCCGTTATGGAACCCGTCTTGCACGAGCGCAATCTAGGCTCGTGCGACATCACGCCTTAGCGAGGACGATCGCTCCTACGGGAGCGGGGCGTGACACCACTAGGCTAGAGGTCATTTGCCACACACACACACACACACACACACACACACATATATATATATATATATAGGGAGTACTTTGAGCTATAGTCCATTAGCTGTGACCAGGGGGGAAGCCATAATTAAAATTATGTAGAGGCCGTACTACTACATATTGTTGGAGTGGGTGGGGTTCCCAACCTATGTGGAGAAGACCCCGGAGTGCGACGAGCGCCATCTGTGTGTCAGAGAAGCTCGGGAGAGTGACGAGGCCAGTCGGAGAAGACGAAGAAGCTCGGGAGCTGCTGGAGAGAGGGGAACAAAATTCGGGCCGAACTCTGCCCCAGGGGAGAGTTCTGGCCGAACTCTGCCTCCCAGTTCCATAATTGTTCTGTTGCCAGAACACAGATTTTTGGTCGAACTCTGTGCCAGGACAGAGTTCTGGCCGAGTTCTGTGTGTCGGGCTGAAGCATTTTTCAGGGTGATTTCACTGTTGGATCGTATCCTACGATCCAGGTTTTGCTGCGGATTAGGGGGTTTATACATGGTTATTTCTAACCCTAATTACAACACAATATTGAAGAACAAAAGAGAGAAAAGAGGCAAGAGTGCCATTGCAACTTTGGGAGAGAAGAAAGAGGATTGAAGGCCGTTTTCGAAGGAGGATCGTGTTCGAGTAATATCTACTCGTCGTCCTTATTCTTCGTAGCTTTGTAATCATTATTCTTGCTCCTAAGTGTTGTGGGGATCCGATTTGGATCGGAAGAAGTTTGTAGATGGTGTACTCCTTTATTTTATTAGTGAAGGCTTCTCAGGGTTGGACTCCAATCGTTCCATGATTTTTTTTCGCAAGGGTTTTCCACGTCAAAAATTATCTGTGTCTGCGTGGTTTGTTTTGGTGTTTTGGTTCGTGCGCTGTATTGTTCGGTTCTCTCGCAGGTACTCTCTAGTTTGGGAAAAGGTTTTCGTGTTTCTTTTCCAACAAAGTGGTATCAGAGCCAGGTTCTAGAATTCAGAAGGATGTCAGGAGTTGACAAAAAACTAGAAAGGAGAGATGGATGCGAAGCCGGTGCGCATGGTGAACCTGAACGGCACCAACTATCACTATTGGCGGAGCAAGATGAAAGATTTGTTGTTTGTCAAGAAGCTACATCTGTCCGTATTTGCATCCGAGAAGCCCAGTGATAAATCCGAGGAGGACTGAAAATTCGAGCATATACAGGTGTGCGGATATATCAGGCAGTTCGTTGACGAGAACGTGTACAATCACTTTGTCCATATTGAGCACGCGAAGACGTTATGAGATAAGCTGGAATCTTTGTACGCGAAGAAGACCGAGGTAAACAAGTTGCTACTGATCCGGACGATGATGGGTCTGCGGTACAAAGATGAGGAGTCTATTACGGATCACTTGAGTGATTTCCAGGGCGTGGTTGACCAGCTATATTTAATGGGAGTCAAGTTCGACGACGAGGTTCAGGGACTATGGCTGCTGTGTACATTGCCAGACTCGTGGGAGACCGTACGAGTATCTATGATCGCTTCTGCTCCAGAGGGCGTGGTCAGTCTGGAGTTTGCCAAGAGCGGGGTGTTGAATGAAGAGATGCAGAGACGTTTTCAGGGCACTTCATCCACATTCCACCACTCAGAGGTACTAGTTTCAGAGAGCCGTGGAAGGGACAAAAGCAGGGGTCCAGGTGGTGGCAGAGACAAGAGCAAGGGAAAGTCCAAGGGTCGTTATGAGGACTCAGAGTGTTACCATTGTGGCAAGAAAGGCCACATTGTAACACCCACTTTCTAAAATGAGGATAATTTTGAACTTTTATAATTTTGATTAATCAATAGTAAGATTTAACTCATGTTATGATTTTTAATTAATTTAAACTATTTAAAATGTTGAATTGTGATTTTGATGGTTAACTAGTTAAACCCTAGTTTTGTTAAGCCTAGGTACTAACCATGACCAAGGAAGCCTAGTCATGTGATTAGGATGACTAATTACAACCTTTTAGCCTAGGGATATTTTGGTCATTTTGACAATTTTGTGAAATTGTAAATTGTAGTAATTAAATATGTGCTAATTGTTAGGTTGAGACGACCTAGAATCTTAGCCTAATCTAGATTAGCCTTGAGCTTAGAGTCTTGATTAGGGTAACCTAGTAATGACAAGATTAATAATATCTATATATTTCTAGGAAGGATATTTACTCTTAGGATATTTGTGAAAAAGAAAGCCTTATGACTAGTTGAACCAGTAGGAAGGCTTAGAATTGGGTGGACAAGCCCTAACCACTCATCTACATCTAAAATCTAACCCTAATTTATCTAATGGCAGCCACTATAGGTAGGTTAGCCTCACTTCCTTTCATTTCATTCCATCTTGCCGCTTTTCCTTCACAAAGTGTTCTTCCCCAAATTAGAGAGCTTCCCTTTGATTTGATCTCCAAATCCTTACATCCCTCCACCAAAACTTCCATCCAACATTCTTATACTACCAAGGGAGGGTGCTAGCAAAGATTTGGAGTAAAGTACAAGGAGGAGTGTCCTTTTTAGAAGATCTTCGTGTCGGAACCGTATCCTTGGGAGTATCATTGGGATTCCACTCCCAATAGATAAAATTAATCCTCTAAATTCGGATTAGTTCGGACTCTAACAAAAATATTCAAATCCATCCCTAGGCACTTGTTCGAGTTCTAACTCAGCTGTTGAGTCTATCCCTTTGGTATAAAAATAAGTTAGAAATTATATCACAACCCAATCTGGTAGTCAAATACACCCGGCCCGACTTGGCAGTGGTACCGGATCGAATGGAACTGGGTTTTGTAGATGGAGGAACCCAGTCCGACTCTGACTCGAGAGTGGCACATCACCAAGCCGAGTCCCGGACTTTGAATGGAACTATGTTGGCCCATCGATGGTTTGATGAAGCCCAGGGCCGAATGTTGGACTGCCCACCCCACCCCATGGAACACCTTGATTTGTCACCGCTGCTCCTGACAACTTTTTGACAGTAAGTTAGAGATGAAAAATCATTAGTCATCATTTATAAAATTAAGTTTTTTTAAAAAACTTATATTTATTATGTCTTTTTGCATACAAGTTCCTGAAAATATAGTTAAGTCTCCTCACTTTCAGAAAAATAAAATCTCAGTTCAAGGATTTGGATTCTCTTTTGTACATACTTTTTTTTTTTTGGAATTAGTTCAGACTTCCTCGTCCATTTGTTTCCCTCCCAAAACCACAATCTCTCCCTTTTTCCACCCTGAACACAGGTACCACCCCCTCCCGCGGTTTAGACGTAACTGCTGTGGGATACATAAGAAACTTTGATAGATTGGAATCCATCAATTGCATGTTGGAGCTATTTATTCATCGAAAGTGGAACAACAACAACAACAACCAACTTAATAATATATTTAACAGTTTCCTTGAAAAAATTCATATATATATATATATATATATATATATATATATATATATATATATATAATATATATTATATATATATATATATATATATATATATATATATATATATATATATATATATTTGTGAGAAGTTTATATTCATAGCTAACCACTGTCAATGTTTACCAAATAGTTAATTAGATCACCACTTCCCGGAAAGTGGATTTGAGCATTTCAGTTTCATCAGCTTTGAAGCAAGCAAATATGTGTTAGATCAGATGTGACTAAAACTGTTGCTGGGTCGTGGGTTGGATCGGGCCTCAGTTAGGATGGATGTCTTAATGGCAGGTATATGGGCCATACGTAATGTTCTTCGTACTGACAGAACACGCAAACAAGGAACAATATTCGTTTTGCTGATGTAGAGGGCATGGTCATAATGAAATCTTTAGATGCCATTTTTTTTTTTAATTAAGCCTATATCATGTCCATGGTTCTTGCTCCAACCCACCCATAGTAGTGTAGTTTCTTCTTCTTCTTCAGTTGACAAGGTCGGCCCAGGAGTAAACTAGACAAGACTTTAGGTTTGGACAACCCCTCTTGGCTTGGGACAACCCCCAGAGTTAGCATGACCCACAAGAGGTTGGGGTCGCGCCAAAACTCCTCCTCCTATTGTTGTGAGTCACACATTTTGTCTAACACATTTTGTCCAAGGAGGGAACTAACTGGTAACTAATGGATCTATGGACACATCGATAGAGACTTCCGGATTGCTTTCGAATCTGGAAACAATTACGGAAATTGCATTTCATATGTCCTAGAGTTCTTATCTTCATATGGAGGATCCTCACAAACTCATTGGCTACGGCGGAGAACATTCACAGGCGGTTGCAACGTATCAGTCCTTTTATGTTACCTCTGCCAGGTACATAATGAATGTTTAAATCACTTGTTCTTGCATCTCCATTGGAAGCAGAAGGATTAGCATTTCAGCTAGCATTGCAAATCATAGAAGGTGACTGCAAGGTGCTCATTGATTCAATTAACCAACGAAATTCTGATTTCTTATGGCGAATTAGACATACAATAGAGGACGGGAAATCAGCTATCAGGAATCACGAAGAACTTACAATTTCCTATATTCCTAGAAATGCCAATGAAGCTGCTAACTCTTTAGGGGGCGTTTGGTATGCGGAATACTATAAAGCCGGGAATTCTATATTCCCGGAAATTAAATTCCAAGGAATTAAATTTCCGGAAAAATTACATTCCCATGTTTGGTGACAATATAAATATTCCCGAAAAAATATAAGAAATAATAATAACGAAAAAAATGAACAAATATAAAAAAGATCGGTTAAAACGAAAAAAAAATCAGTAAAAACGAAAAAAAATTGTAAAAACGACAAAAAATCAGTAAAAACGACAAAATAACAAAAAACGACAAAAAAGATGAAAAACGACAAAAAATCGGTTAAAATGACAAAAATGACCAAAAAGCGATAAAAAAAATGTATAAATGACAAAAAATAAAAAAAAGGGTAAAAACGACAAAAATAACTAAAACACGAAAAAAAAAACGACATAAAATCGGTAAGAACGACAAAAAAAACCAAAATGCGACAAAAACGACAAAAAACCAAAATACGGCAAAAAAAAAAATGACAAAAAATCGGTTAAAAACGACAAAAAATCGGTTAAAACGACAAAAAATCAGTTAAAACGACAAAAAAGGATACAAAATCGGTTAAAACGACAAAAAATCGGTTAAAACGACAAAAAATAACCAAAAAGCGACAAAAACGACAAAAATCGGTAAAAGCGACAAAAAAGACAAAAAACGACATAAAATCAGTAAAAATGACCAAAAAGCGACAAAAACGACTAAAAATCGGTAAAAACAACAAAAAAACCTACAAAAACGACAAAAAAAATCGCTTAAAACGACAAGAATTGACAAAAAAGCGACAAAAAGGACAAAATTGGGTAAATACGATAAAAAAAATCAAAAAGTGACCAAAAAAGACAAAAAATGGATAAAAACGACAAAAAATCGCTTAAAACGACAACAAATTAGTAAAAACGACAAAATAGTGATAAAAACGAAAAAAAAAATATCAAAAAGTGACCCAAAAAGACAAAAAATGGGTAAAAACGACAAAAAATTGCTTAAAAACGACAAAAAATTGGTAAAAACGACAAAAAATGACAAAAAAGTGATAAAAACGACAAAAAATAATCAAAAAGTGACAAAAAAGACAAAATGGGTAAAAACGACAAAAATTTGCTTAAAACGACAAAAAATTGGTAAAAACGACAAAAAATGACAAAAAACAATAAAAACGACAAAAAAAAATCAAAAAGTGACAAAAAAGACAAAAAATGTGTAAAAACGACAAAAAATCGCTTAAAAACGACAAAAAATTGGTTAAAAACGACAAAAATGACAAAAAAGCGATAAAAACGACAAAAAATAATCAAAAGTGACAAAAAAGGCAAAAAATGGGTAAAAACGACAAAAAATTGGTAAAAACGATAAAAAAGCGATAAAAACGACAAAAGAGAAAAAAATGTTCAAAACTAATCAAAATTGATCAAAAAAGAAGAAAAAAAAAAATACCCACCTATTCTCAAGGGATAGAATTTTCATGTTTTGTGGGTAAACTATTTACCCGAGTATTTATAATTCCCGGGAATAAATGTTTTATAAGCCAAACAAACGTAGTAATAGATTCCCATCTTAAATTTTCCCGGAATAAAAAAAAATACCGCATACCAAACGCCCCCTTAGCGTCTCTCACTTTAGCGTCTTTCACTTTTCTTAATCCTACTCCTGATGTTATCAATTCATACTGTTATCCACCCTTAGAGCATCTCCAACCTTATTGTGACTTTGAAAAAAAGTTAGTGCCACATAGGAATGACAAAATTTTATTCAAAAGTTCTTCTCCAATGCAATTGTCAAGTCAATTGTGAAGCTTATGTGGCAAAAATTAAAGAAGACATTGTGAAGTTGATTGTCTTGTTCTAGACAATGCACTTGACAATGTCTTCTCTTCCATGTCATCAGTTATGAATAAAAAAATATTAGAAAAAAAAGAAAGAAGATGAGTAGTTGTCTTAAAAGTTGCGTTGGAAGTTGAAAAAAATACTTTTTATTGTATTGTCAATACTTTCGCATTGAAGAGAGTTTTTCTATCTCATTGTCTTTTGAGATATAATTTTGTCACATAAACAAGACATTGTCTTGTGGCTCATGCCACATAGGAGCCACCTAAGACTCACAACACTTAACAAGACAATAGAGTTGGAGATGCTCTTATGTATTATGGCCAATCTCCGTAGAGATATGGCCTCCAGTTGTTTTATTTAATTTATAATGCAATTCCCTTTCAATATATATATATATATATATATATATATATATATATATATATATATATATATATATATATATATATATGAAAACTTAGATGGTGAAACTTTTGAATTCCGAAAATACCCTTACATACTTAAACTAATTAAAAATAGTTCATTAATTTTAATAATGACAACTTAGTAATTAGGAAGACTACCCTTTGGTCTTCCTAAAGAGTATTCCTAAACTAATTAAGAAATGTTAAAATACGTGCAAGGCACGTGCACATATGCTAGTATATATAAATTGTAAGTATATATGTATATAAAAGATGGTAAAATAATATATATAATACGGTAAAGTGCAAAAAAAATCTCGTTAAATTTGTGCCTTTTGCCTAGAAAGACTTTTTAGTAATTTAGCAAATAAAGACTCACACAATATATGACTTGTTCAAAAAGTCTCCTACCGACAGTTGACTGTTAGAAATGACCGTTAATCACGTTTAAAAAAAATAAAAAATACCTAAATTATCCCCCTTCCCGGCCAGCCCTCCCCCTCCTCCCTCCGGCCAGTGTCTCCTACCCGCCCCCCTTCTCCTCCTCTCCGCACCCCCGGAGAGAGAGGGGGGGGGGGGGGGGGGGGGGGGGGGGGTGGAGGAGAGATGAGGGAGGGGTAAAATGGTTATTACATACCCCACTTAACACCAGTTAACCGAAAGGGGACAAAATGAGCATATTTCGTACTTTAATGAATTTTAAGAGCATGGGATCTTCTTAAACAAAATGCGAAAATTTAACGAGGGTGTTTTTTTTGCAGTTTACCCTATATAATATGATTTAGTCCCGATTGTAAAATAGTATAACTAGAATCTTAGAATCTAGTATATCTATGTCAGTTTGTATACTTCTTTGTAAAGTATATTATTGAGTGGAAGACTCACAGTTATGTTGATTTTGTTCCCTCCAAATATACCACACAACTGTTCCAAAGCTAAGCTGCAGACTACGGTAGTAGTTCGCTCCACACAATTGAGTTTTAAATTCATCAATAACAGAAGAAAGGACTTTGCTTTGCGCGAGAGTAAGCCCAAACCTAGTTCTCTTGACGCTTCATATGTTCCAAACGAAGTCGCAAGCAAAAAAGACAGGTGATTCCTAGATTCATCCGTCTTATCACATAAGCAACACTTTGTATTCTCGCAAGAGATCCTAACATGACAAGCCTATCCCTCGTAAGGAGTCTGTTCCTACACATTTTGTAGGGGTACAGAAAATTCATGACCGCCGCCCCTTTAGTTATACCACTTTCGTCCAATCGGCCTCCTCATGGATTCTCCTATTCTAGTCCGGTTTATTGTTGTCCGAAACTTTATATATATATATATATATATATATATATATATATATATATATATATATTTGGTGCCAATAACCGTCAACTCAAGTGGTTAGTGTGGAAGCATGTGGCCCTTGTGAGCAGAGTTCGAATTCAGTGGGAGCGATTCCAGAAACTAATCGGATCGGAGGTCCGTGCGGATGTCCGTTCGATCCAATGGTCGAGGGCGACAAAACTCCACTGCGGACGAGGCTTCCGATCCGTGTGTGCGTATATATATATATATATATATATGAAAAATGATAGACATTTTCACACATTTTGTATTTCTATGCATCCTCATGTTCACATCCGTCGGAGACTAACTACAGAGAGATGGTTTGTTAAAAAGCATAAACTAGTATGTGCACATTGAATCCATACCAATTTTTATTATATATACACACATTAAGACAAAAAAAAATGTCGGTGACAGCCTAGAAGAGGTCCGAATACAGAACTCAAATAAGAGGGTGTGACCTTCGGCAGTTACCAGTGTGAACATTCACGTTCTTCAAGAACGAAATTGTCAGTGACTCGGTGGCAGTTTTCCTCCAAGATTGGGAATACCGATAGCTAAGATGGGGCTTAATTTGGAATGGCGTGGCATGCGGAGACTAGAAAGTAAAAATATCCGCAGTGGGAGGAGATGGCATTATGGCTTTATTAGGCTAATTATAAAGGTACATCAAAATGTTATCAGAACAAATCCCATTTATGGTAGTTCAGTGTGTTTGATGGACTGCTAGAAATAGAATTTTATGGACTGGCAGTCCATCTCGTGTTTTAACTGGACTGTCACATTTTCTGGCAGTCCTAAGTTTAAGTGGACTGTCAGAAATTGACTAGCCCTGATATTTTTTGATGTGCCTTTATAAAAAGCATTTTATTAAGGGACATTTAATTAAAAACAAACTTGTAACACAGACACTGACACGCACACATATTCTGCATTTGTGGTACATGTAGCTAGCAGAAGAGAATTTGGCAAGTAGCTAGCTAGAATTCATAATTCATTTATTTGTAATTTGTGGGAGCTAGCTAAGCTAGTGGTGATTGATGAAATATGCCATCTGGGTGGTGAGCAAGTGAGAATCCTGAGAGTGAGGATCTAGGCAATGGAATCCATGGTCCTGCTCTTGAGCAACTACAACCTCAACCTCATCTAACCCTACTAATAATTTCCTCTTTTTGAGGAACTCCGCGTACATGAGCCCTCTCTCCATCAGCACGTCCTTTCCCGCAACAAAAACTATCGCCGCCGCCGCCGGCCAATCCCCGGCCGCCACGATACGATCCCCCTTGTCGAAATTGCACGCCCAGTGGTCTCTGTCAGCCCCCTCCGGCAAGCACACGCGCCACGTCGCGTCCGACAGCACCATCCATCCCCTCGCCGTCTCCGCTAGCTCGCTCTCCGTCCTCTCCTCCCCTCCGAAGAATGGATGGGCCATCACGAGTCCTTTTATTCTTACGCCTGGTAGCATTCGATCCCGAGCGAGACGGAGCGCGACGTGGTGCACGATGTTCGCCCCTGCGCTCTCCCCCGAAAGGAAAACCCGCGAGAGGTCCGCTCGCTCTAGCCACGGCTCCACCGCGCTCGCACTGCTGCCGATCAGCCACAGGAGCGAGCTGTAGCCGTCCTCGTAGGCCGCTGGGATCTTGTGCTCTGGAGCGAGGCGATAGTCTACCGACACGATCAGGGCCCGCGACTTCACGCAGAGGCCCGCGAGGAAGTAGTGGAAGCCCCGCGACGTGGTCGAGCCGACGCAGAAGCCGCCTCCGTGGAAGTGGAGGACGACGGGGAGGGGCCCGCGGTGGTCCCCCGTGTCGGGGACGAAGATCCTCGCTGTGATGGGCTTGTCGGCATCGATGACAATGTCTTTGGATTTGAAGCCGTTGGCGAAGTCCGGCGAGGTGGGGACAGCCGGTACCGGGAACCGATTGACGGAACCGTCGGAAAGTATTTCAAAGAAGCCGGGGATCCCTGCAACCACACTCGTCTCCTTCATCTCGTTAACGGACTGCTTGCTTAGTATCTACGACTGCTTATTTATTTATTTATCATAAACATTACACAAATGATGATTATTTTTATTTTTATGGCGGGAGCGGTTACAACTACTGAAGATTCTTCTGTTTAATATATCGTTATTAACATTCTTTATTGAGTGGTTAGCAAGAAACATTGTAATTGAGATTGCGACATTTTACCAATAGATAGAGGTGATGTGTGGGGCCGGGCGGGCCTATAATCAGCTTGGGTCCGAACCGATTAAATCCGTGTTGGGCTGGGCTGGTATGGGTACGATTAAATCCTGGGAGAAGTCTGACCCGGTCCTCTCATCGGATTGGAGAAATTATTGGGTGGTCCGGGCTCACATGTGGCTATGATGAATGGTGAGCCCGGTCACTAATTTATTGACACTTAGAAATAATACATCATATCACTACATTTCTTTTATTTTCTAGGTCAGTTTTTTCATTTTTTTTGAAACAAAGATATCTATTTTTTTATGTCTAATTATATGCAAGTGAATTTCTATATTGTTTATTTTTTATTTTTTTTTACATTTTTTGAATTTTGTTATGCTAAATATTATGGCAAGCATCAACAAATTAGCGGCCTGGCTTACCATTCATCATTGTCATGTGGTGAGTCCGGATCACGCAATAATTTTTCATTGGATTGAATTGGGTTTCCTTTACAAAATTCCTGGTCCAGTCACCTTACCGGTTCGGACTGGATTTTTGCCCAAATTTCAACAGTCTGGCCCCATCCAATAAAAGGATCGATCAAAAAAAAAAAAAAATCAATACGGACTATATATAATTGAAATCAGTCTATATATCTATTTGTCTTTACAAATGTTTTCTGTAGCCCATCGAAGTCATTTGGTTTGTTTAAAGATAAGGTCATAGCCTATAATTCGGCATAATTCAAAGCCTAGACAAGTTCGATTCAAAATTCCATCACACTAGATCGTCTTTTAATAATCTTTTGTTTTGTTTTCTAAAAACGGATTAATTCAGACCCCAGCCAGGACCCAGTCTGTTCCAACTTGGATCCGGTCCGAACCAATTGTACCCGGACCATGGACTTGGAGTAAATTTTAGCAATTAGGCCAAAATCCAGCCCAGTCCGAGACGAATAACTAGACTGGTCTGGATCAAATCCGGTGAAACCTAGGCCCGTTCTGATATGGTCGAGCCCGACTTACAGAACACCTTGACCCATAGATTTGGGTGAGCAAAATCCATATGGCATTTTCATATAATTTACTAGTAATGCATTTTTTTTTTCTAACAACATCACCAATATCTTTGGAAGGAACTGCCATGATCATTATTATTAGATGGTTTAGAGAGGAAGGTTGGCAATGCTTGCAAGCATACACGTCAAAATTCATTCCTTGACGCCACCAAATTATTTTTGTAAGAACGAACGCTGATGTCTATATCTTTGGCTCTTGAACCATATATCACTTTTGGAGTTAGTTATTCTCACTTTGATAGCCAATTTTTTGAATAATTAACAAAGGCTAATTCTAAGAGCACATCATATTTTGTTAGGGGCTATCCCTTACTAGGGGACAGCCCATGAAGGTGAAACTTTTACTGGAAATAGTCCAAAATTTACTTGGGACTAGTCCTCCCAAATTCCATTAGGGTTTCTCTTTGGACACCGGGAGAGGAGGAGGACGACGAAGAGGGGGGGAGGAGGCGGAGGAGGACGAAGAGGGGTGGAGGAGGCGGGGAAGCGCGATGCGGGGCGGAGGCGAGCTCGACGGGGGAGCCCACTGCGGCGACAGTGGCGAGCTCGGCAAGGCCAGGGGGGGTGGTGCATGAAGGAGGCGGAGGAGGAGGCGAAGGACGAGGAGGGGGGAGGAGGCGAGGGAGCACGCTGCAGGGCAGAGGCAAGCTCGACGGGGGAGCTCACTGTGGCGAGCTCGACGGGGGGGGGGGGGGGGGGGGGGGGGGGGGGGGGGGGGGGGTTGGTGTTGGGAGGTGTGTGCGTGAAGGAGGCGACGAAGAGGAGGCGGAGGATGCAGGAAGTCGACGTCTTTAAAAATATGACTGCAGCTAAGTTGGCAGTAGGGGTGACCGTCGGTATAATCGGTCGGTATTTGGTCGATTTTTTCGATATTTTTTAAAATCGGTATTTGAAAAATCAATACCAATATCGTACCATTTAGAATCGGTTTTTTCGATTTCGGTTAAATCGGTATTCGATCGGTTTTTGTTCGGTATCAGTATTTTACCAATTAATATTTGATCAATTAACACACTTAATATTGTAGAACCTCTTAACCTATAATATATATATTTTACTTTTTTGGAAGCATTAATTTTAAAGCCAAGCCTCTACCAACTAGACAATTAATCAAAATTATTAGAACAATATGTGACTAGTCGCAAACACCTAAAAATGAGCTTAAAATATCAAACGCGGTCACTAAGTTTAATCTTTAGTATAAGTTTAAGTAACCAAAATTCACTTCAAAATTCTATGAGAACAAAAACACTACTAAAAGCTGCTTAATTGGCGACGTAAATTTAGCAACGTTACAAATACGTCGCTAAAAAGTAGACATTAGCAAATATAAACTAAACGTCGATAACAGTCGCTACTAGCAACGCAAATAGCGACGTGACAACGACGTATACTAGTTACATGAGCTAGTCATCGCGAAACGTCGCTACAACGTCGCTAATTGCGACTAATTTAGCGACGTTAATAATAACGTCGCTAAATTTCTAACTAAATTAAATTCTGCCCCCCCCGATTCATTTCCCCCATCCATTTTACTCTCTCACTCTCTTCCTCCGGCGCTCTCGCTCTCGCTCTCACTCTCTCCGGCGACTTCACTCTCTCCGGCGACTCTCCTATGGTACGTGACTCCCTCTCTCTCTCTCTCTCTCTCTCTCTATATTTGTTCTCTATTTGTTGTTAGTGGTTGGGGGGTGTTGGTGGCTCGGGGGGAGGGGTAAGGGTGCGGGTGGTTGGGGGTGAGGAATGGTTGGGGGTGGGGCAGGGGGGTGAGGGCGGCTGGGGGTGAGGAGGGGGGCCTGGGGGAAGGGAAGGGTTAGGGTTCGGGTTAGGGGGCGTGAGGGCGGGGGGGGGGGGATGAGGGCGGCTGGGGGATGAGGGCGCGGGGGCTTGGGAGGGGAGGGGGGATGGTGGGGGAGGGGTTGGGGATAGGATTCGGGTTAGGGTTAGGGGTGGTGTAGGGGTTGGGGGGGCTGGGGAGGGGAGGGGGCTGGTGGGGGAGGGGTTAGGGATAGGGTTCGGGTTCGGGTTAGGGGTGGTGTAGGGGGGAGGGGGGGAGGCTGGGTCAGGGGCACCGATAGTGCCGAAAAAACTGATAATTTAGTAATAGTTATTTATTTTCCGACACCGAAAAATGTGATACTCCGATTCGAAACCACGTACCGATAGTGCCGATATTTGTAACACGTAGTTTTGTTGGTTGGTTAATTTATAACACAATAGTACCGATATTTGTAACACGTACTGATAGTGCCGATATTTGTAACACGTAGTTTCCTTGATCCCGATACTCATAGGAATGGTCCCGAGTCACGGCCGTAGTATGTAGTATATTCGTTTTTGTTTGTAGTATATTCATTTTAGTTTTGAAGTTTATTCGTTTTAGTATGTAGTATGTAGTAGGAATGGTCCCGACTCATAGGAATGGTCCCGAGTCACGGTCGTAGTATGTATTATGTAGTATATTCGTTTTAGTTTTTAAGTTTATTCATATTTGCAGATATCTAGAAATGGCTATATCCATGTATCTGCTAGACCGTTCGTGGATGTACAATCGTATTCGAGATGACAAGTGCGGTGTGCGAGATGAATACATCGTCGGAGTAGAACAATTCCTCCAATTCGCGAAGGCGTTTCCTCAATCCATGGACGACATGGACATTAAGTGCCCGTGTGCAAAATGTCGGAACATGAAGTTTCAACCAGAATTAGATGTGACGTATCATTTATACACAAAGGGTTTTCTTCCGAATTACTACCAATGGACCGCACACGGAGAGCTTGTACCTTTAGCATTTCAAGCGGAGCCTTATATGGAGCCTTATGTGGAGCCTTATATGAATGTCCACAACCGAACTGGTGTCGACAACTAGTACGTGAACATGGTTTTCGACGCTGCGGGGCCTAGTTTTGATCCATATAATCGTGACGCAGCTGAGGAGGCACCGAATATCGATGCCGCAAAGTTCATGGAGTTGCTGGAGAATGCAAGGACTCCTTTATACCCTGGCTGTGAGGTCCATTCACCGTTAGAGGTGATCACTCGGCTCTTGAGCATAAAGTCTGACTTTAACATGTCCCAAGAATGCTACAATAGAGTGCTCGAGTTGATTACCGATATCTTGCCGGAGGGTGCCAAGTTACCGAAAGACTTCTACCGCTCTAAGAGGCTGGTGAGATCCCTCTGGATGGGGTACGACAAGATCGATTGTTGTCAGAACGGATGCATGCTTTACTATAAAGATCACAAGGATGTAGAAGTGTGCAGATTCTGTGGTGCTGATTGTAATGCTCCGCTCCGCATCGGTGCATTATGATGAGTCGTTGACTCGGAGAGTTGCGTTGACCCGATAAGGTATCGATGCGAATTGATGCAAGTGTTGCGTTGGCCAAAGGTAAGCTTTGAGTCGGTTGAAATCTATGAATCGAATCGATGCAAAGGACAAGTCCCGTTTGAGCAAGTGCTAACTTTGGTTGATCTGGTGTGCAGGCTATGCTTTTACGCTGGACGATAAGAGGTCGGCATTTTGCCTTATGCAATGAAGTGTCCGCGAAACCAAATCGAGGCCCTGCAACGGATTGTGGTATGGGCGCGATAGGCCAAATCGACCGAGTAGAGCAAAGGAATGGCTAAGTCCAAGAGTTAGCTATGCGATCGAGTTATGGAAGCGAGGCGCTTCAATCGGCGAAGACGGCAAGGCGTATCGGCTTAAGGTGGGCGGGTTCTCCCTATTCCTTCACGTCAAATAAAATATGTTATAGTATGCGTAATATGTTATCGAGTTAGCGAGCGTGGCTCGGTGAGTAAGTGCCTAAGTATGTGTCGAACACTAAGATAGAACATTGAACATTGAACAATTGAAGCGACGTGCATCGAGTGCACGGGTCGCGATAGGGCATGATGGTAGAACATTGAAAGACAATATCGAGATGTGCATCATGTGCACGGCTCCGAGAACATTGAACACTAGGCGTAGAACATTGAATACGGTGCTGAGCGTGCCTTTGTGCACTTATGTACGAAAAGACTAAGTAAATACGGAAGTAGGCTATGCGAATAACAATTATGAACGGGACGCCTGATTATGAGTACGAGACGACTAAGCCGTTGGGCGTCGTGCATCAATATGGATGTGTTGGGGCATAACGCCGACGGAGCTCCCCATATGAATGGTGGATTATGTTTATGGCACGGGAAACCGTTTATGGCACGGGAAACCGTTTATGTGCGAGACTATGTTTATGGAATACGAGATCGGTTGGTATGCTATGGATTGTATGATATGGAACGTATTGCATGGTCAATGGACTCGGATTGCCCGTGCACGGGTGCGGCTTCCCTCGAACGGTTACGCCGGGGCGCCGGGGACCGTTCTGCCTAGGAGGGAATTATGTGTGGTATTTATGGTGCACAATATTCGGACGGATTGCGACCGTCCAGTGCTGTGATAAGCTATGATATCCGTAAGTTTGGGATCCTTCGGATACTGGGCTAGCAACCCATATCGAAGCGATTGTAGGCTTACACATATGAGATGCCAAGTCCATTACGGTGCGAAACACCGTGACCTTCATATAGATAGGGCCGGTGGGCTGAGATGAGAGCTGGGTGCAGGCGCAGGGCCTGCCACCCATTATGCATATGTTTATGTTTATGAATGGTCGGTTGCGTGAATCATATGTTTGCTTATGTTAAGTTCTAACCACTGCAGGCTAAGGAAAATGGGACGGTATGAGCACGAACACTATGTTTACGTTTATGTTATGGCTAACTGTATCTGCTGCAGGAACACGGCGTAGGACACATTTATGAATATGTGCTATGTATAAGTTTTGCCATGAAATTGATCCTAAGGCTAAATAGAAAGACCACAAAGTAAGATGCATGTTTCACTAAATGAATAAGTGTTTGGTTTGGGTGCGAGCGGGTCTTGATCAGTACGAAGCGAGGACGAAAGCACTAAACCCCCACTAGTTTATGTGCAGGTTCAGGTTATGATCGGCTCGGGGCGGAGCTTGGCTTGGACGTGCCGAGGCATGGAGTCCTTGGCGTTCAAGAGGAGCTTCCGCATATGCGTTCGGACTTGCGACATGGAGATGTTCGGCCGAAGACTACTTGGTGGCTATAAAGAGGCATAATGTATGGAGCAATGTAATCCTTTGTGAGCTAGAGAGATCATGAGCGTTGTAGCCAATTGGCATTTTATGTTGGGCGATTCAGAGCCTTTGTAACCTTCAGTTCAATATTAATAAAAGAGATTCTTATGTTTCACTTGTTTTCTTTCGCTGCTTATGTTATCGATTTGAGATAGTTCTATGTGAACCTGTTATCTTGCCTTGTACGAGCGCAACTCTAGGCTCGTGCGGCATCACGCCCCAGCGATGACGATGATTCGGATAAAATCTAGCGAGGACGAGCGATTTTCCGGGTCGGGGCGTGACAAGTTGGTATCAGAGCCGTTCCATCCTTTGGACCGTGCGTGAATCTCTTTGACCCTCATTTGCTTCGATATTGAAATTCAGTTGACTCTAAGTTGTTTCCGCAACTGCATGGCTCATGGATCTGCTCGACGCTACATTGGATGTTCCATACAATAAGTCTATATTAAGTTGCGTACGTCTGCCACAAGTATGTCGTGACTATTACGTTATCTCCGGGTGCCATCGGAGAGTGTTGGTTGGACGAAGTGCAACGAGTTATGGGATGTTGGTTGCACGAAGTGTAACGATGATATGGAATGCCGGTCGCACGAAGTGCAACGAATATGGTGGTGTTGGTTACACGAAGTACAATGATATATGAGTTGTTGGTCGCACGCAGTGCGAGGAGTTATGTGTTGTGGGTCGCACGCAGTGCGATGAGTTATGTGTTGTTGGTCGCACGCAGTGCGAGGGGATATGTGTTGTTGGTTGCACAAGGTGCAACGAGTCGATATATGAGGCGGTGCGTGTTATGTTGTTATGCGAAAGGATTATGTGTTGTCGGTTGCACGGAGTGCAGCGAGTCGTGAATCGTTCGTTGCATCAGCACAACGAGTCGGTATGGTATGATACGTGTTATATGGCTATGCGGATGGATAGCGATATGTTATGCGAGATTGAGTAAAGACCTTAAGTATCGAGACTAAGTTGTTGTACGAGCTGCAACGAGCGGGATTCGAAGATCGTGGATGCGATAATAACGAGTCGAGATGGTCGCTAAGTCGAGTTTGAGTTGGCGAACGTGTATGTTGGCCATATGTTGCGTTGGGCTTTGAATAAGCGAATGTTGCGGGTGTGATCGAAATGATCGCCATGGTACGGTTAGATCGAATGTACGTCAAACTTGAGCTAACGTTAAAGCTGGGATCGGAAGGATCGCCATACGGGACGGTTAAGTTGAGATAGAAGTCAGACCTATGCGGAGTGTGATGTCGAGTAATGACTCGATTCCGAGTGGTATATGCAATACCAATTATGTGAGTAAGTATAGCGAAGTGTGGTGTCGATAACGATAGGCTCGATCCTGAGTGGTATATGGAATACCACTTAGCGATAGCGATGTTAAGCTGGTTGGGGACTTACGATAGGTTTCGTCGAAACGATTATGTTGTTACGATATGTTTGTCCGCAACGGATGGAATGGTACCGAGACTCAAGTGGAAATGATGCGATAGGAGTCGATATAAGTATGCCTTGATGAATTGAGTTGAACGATTATGCGTGAAGTCGTGCTTATGGATGATACGTCGGACGAGAATTCGTTAAGTATAAGTTGAACGATAGGCCGAGCATATGCGAATGAATGTTACGTTGAGGAAATAGTCGGCCCGGTCGAACTTATGTTGAGTTAGTACGGAGACTTTTTCGGAACATGTTGAGTAAGTACGGAGAATTTGTGCGAACGAATTTGGGTTAACGCGATGAATCGGTAGCACGATTGGAAGTACGAGCTAGGGATACGAGAATGAATATGTGAATTGAAAATTGTGTCGCGATTATGGAAGTTAGCTATAACGGAATAAATCTTGGTGTGTACAAGACTTGATTCGTATTCGAGTTCGGATAATGGCAATGATTGCAACGGGTTTGAGCTTATGAGAAAGGAGGATGTTCAAGTTATGCATATCGACGATGGTATTGAGGCGTATCAAAGACGATATGCAATAACTCGGGGATACTCTGATCGAATGAACGAAAATTATGTTGAGCATTGTTGTTGGATGAATAAGATGCAAGTTAAGTTGATGGCAGTTTGATGATAACGGTAGGAACGCTTCGGAAAATTTGAGAGTGAATGGATGTTGCTTGGATGAAAACGAAAGCGTCTGGATTGTTTCGCGGATGACCACTATGTTGACATTCTTGTCTTGAGCGAGCGCAACACCAGCCTCGCACATACGTCACGTCAATTTAGAACGATCATTTCGCGTGAGCGCTGGTATGGTGATTTATCCAGCAGGGATGATCGAACTTGTAAGGCGTGGCAAAATCGAATTTGACTTGTGGTTTGATGCAAAAATTGTTCGAGGATGGTTTGATGAGTATGGAATGTGTCGAGCTATGATCACGGATAGGTAAACTCGGACCTGAGACGAGTAGGCTTCATACGACAAGTAATCGACGGTAATATATGAGTGATTCGAGTAGCAACGGTGCATAAGTTGCGCGGGAGTAGAAAAATTACGGATTGGTATGTCGGATTGGGTAAAGTCCCATAGGAATTATCGGGAATTGATTTGGCTCCGCGATAGGATATAGCATGGTTCGTTGTAACTGTCCCTCGTTGATGATCTTTAATTATCGAGCGTAGTTTCGGGGCAGGTGACCCTAGAAGACTTGACCGCCAAATCAAGTAAATGTTGAAGTCCCATAGGATGACCCTAAAAGAAGTCGCATAGGGAATTTTATTGAGGATAAGGAATGATCGAGTATATGTTGAGGAACATGGTTAGCTTAGTGACGTGGTAAGGCGATTGCAAGGGTTCTGCAATGCGCAAGAGCAACGGATAGTAGAACGACCCTAAGAGTTGTGTCGTAGGTCGGCTTAAGAAACGATTAGGCTATGTGTATTGAGCGCGCGATCTATGTTACGAAACGAACAAGTCGGAATTGAATCGAAGTTTGAGTAAAGGATTTGTACTCGGTCGAGTATCGGAGATAGGCATATCGTAAGAGACCTTGGGTCAGAAAGATTGTTGCCTTTGAGCATCGTAGACTCAAGTTGACCTCTGTGTCGGAAGAGTGCGAGCATGATGTCTGGATAAGTTGCCTAGCGGGGGTAGCCCCAGACTCGATGCGTGGGTAGTTCGAGAACGTGGGTCTGTTGGGATAGTTGTGTGCGAGACTTAGTACGGATTGTAGGCAAAGGAATTTGTGACATGTTGACGTAGTCCATGTCGTTAAGGCCAAGTGTATGAATGATTGGATGAAAGGCTTGAGTTATGCGAGAGATAGGAAACGGTTGGGCGAGTAGGCATTGCGGAGAATTATTGTGATCGGATGCGCAATGAGTTGATGCAATGCGAGTGTTAGGTGGCCGGCGAGAAACTCACAAGATCGAAGTTATGGTTGAATTAAGTTATGTACAATATGTTGGAAGATGATCGCATGTTATGGGATGATGCATACGAAGAGTATTTTGGGAATAGGCGCTAAGATATGACTAAGTCGATGTACGAAACGATGGATGCTTGAGGATTTAAGTTGAACTTGTTAGTTGTCCCGATATCCTACAACTGAGCTTGGCTGAAATGCATATATTGGTGGGACGCCTAAAATATGTGTATGATCCAGACTGAGTTGTATGATTCAACGATAGTAACACGAGATCGTGAAGCGATCTATGCGAGGCACTTGGATTAAGTGTTGGTTTCGGTTCGAGGACGAACCTGATTTTGAGTGGTATATTATGTAATGCCCCGCTCCGCATCGGTGCATTATGATGAGTCGTTGACTCGGAGAGTTGCGTTGACCCGATAAGGTATCGATGCGAATCGATGCAAGTGTTGCGTTGGCCAAAGGTAAGCTTTGAGTCGGTTGGAATCTATGAATCGAATCGATGCAAAGGACAAGTCCCGTTTGAGCAAGTGCTAACTTTGGTTGATCTGGTGTGCAGGCTATGCTTTTACGCTGGACGATAAGAGGTCGGCATTTTGCCTTATGCAATGAAGTGTCCGCGAAACCAAATCGAGGTCCTGCAACGGATTGTGGCATGGGCGCGATAGGCCAAATCGACCGAGTAGAGCAAAGGAATGGCTAAGTCCAAGAGTTAGCTATGCGATCGAGTTATGGAAGCGAGGCGCTTCAATCGGCGAAGACGGCAAGGCGTATCGGCTTAAGGTAGGCGGGTTCTTGACTCTCTCTCCCTATTCCTTCACGTCAAATAAAATATGTTATGGTATGCGTAATATGTTATCGAGTTAGCGAGCGTGGCTCGGTGAGTAAGTGCCTAAGTATGTGTCGAACACTAAGATAGAACATTGAACATTGAACAATTGAAGCGACGTGCATCGAGTGCACGGGTCGCGATAGGGCATGATGGTAGAACATTGAAAGACAATATCGAGATGTGCATCATGTGCACGGCTCCGAGAACATTGAACACTAGGCGTAGAACATTGAATACGGTGCTGAGCGTGCCTTTGTGCACTTATGTACGAAAAGACTAAGTAAATACGGAAGTAGGCTATGCGAATAACAATTATGAACGGGACGCCTGATTATGAGTACGAGACGACTAAGCCGTTGGGCGTCGTGCATCAATATGGATGTGTTGGGACATAACGCCGACGGAGCTCCCCATATGAATGGTGAATTATGTTTATGGCACGGGAAACCGTTTATGGCACGGGAAACCGTTTATGTGCGAGACTATGTTTATGGAATACGAGATCGGTTGGTATGCTATGGATTGTATGATATGGAACGTATTGCATGGTCAATGGACTCGGATTGCCCGTGCACGGGTGCGGCTTCCCTCGAACGGTTACGCCGGGGCGCCGGGACCGTTCGGCCTAGGAGGGAATTATGTGTGGTATTTATGGTGCACAATACTCGGACGGATTGCGACCGTCCAGTGCTGTGATAAGCTATGATATCCGTAAGTTTGGGATCCTTCGGATACTGGGCTAGCAACCTGTATCGAAGCGATTGTAGGCTTACACATATGAGATGCCAAGTCCATTACGGTACGAAACACCGTGACCTTCATATAGATAGGGCCGGTGGGCTGAGATGAGAGCTGGGTGCAGGCGCAGGGCCTGCCACCCATTATGCATATGTTTATGTTTATGAATGGTCGATTGCGTGAATCATATGTTTGCTTATGTTAAGTTCTAACCACTGCAGGCTAAGAAAAATGGGACGGCATGAGCACGAACACTATGTTTACGTTTATGTTATGGCTAACTGTATCTGCTGCAGGAACACGGCGTGGGACACATTTATGAATATGTGCTATGTATAAGTTTTGCCATGAAATTGATCCTAAGGCTAAATAGAAAGACCACAAAGTAAGATGCATGTTTCACTAAATGAATAAGTGTTTGGTTTGGGTGCGAGCGGGTCTTGATCAGTGCGAAGCGAGGACGAAAGCACTAAACCCCCACTAGTTTATGTGCAGGTTCAGGTTATGATCGGCTCGGGGCGGAGCTTGGCTTGGACGTGCCGAGGCATGGAGTCCTTGGCGTTCAAGAGGAGCTTACGCATGTGCGTTCGGACTTGCGACATGGAGATGTTCGGCCGAAGACTACTTGGTGGCTATAAAGAGGCATAATGTATGGAGCAATGTAATCCTTTGTGAGCTAGAGAGATCATGAGCGTTGTAGCCAATTGGTATTTTATGTTGGGCTATTCAGAGCCTTTGTAACCTTCAGTTTAATATTAATAAAAGAGATTCTTATGTTTCACTTGTTTTCTTCCGCTGCTTATGTTATCGATTTGAGATAGTTCTATGTGAACCTGTTATCTTGCCTTGCATGAGCGCAACTCTAGGCTCGTGCGGCATCACGCTCCAGCGATGACGATGATTCGGATAAAATCTAGCGAGGACGAGCGATTTCTCGGGTCGGGGCATGACACTGATCGCTACAAGCCAACTGCTGCAGGCAAATCTAGAAGTCCGACTGCTTCAATGTACTACTTGCCGTTGACGCCGCGGTTGCAGAGATTGTTCATGGTGAAAGAGACTGCCGAAAATATGAGTTGGCACAAGCGACAACAGACCGAAGGAGTGTTAGATCACCCATCTGATGGAGAAGCGTGGAAGCACTTCGATCGAGCATATCCTAACTTCGCTTATGATGCGCGTAATGTAAGGTTGGAGCTCTGCTCTGATGGTTTCACCCCATTTGATCTTTCAGGCTCCCAATATTCATGTTGGCCGGTAATCCTCACTCCGTACAACCTACCGCCTTGGATGTGCATGAAGACACATTACATGTTCTTAACTATTATCATCCCCGGTCCGAACAATCCGAAGAAGAACATCGACGTGTACTTACAGCCGTTGATAGATGAGTTGAAGCAGCTATGGAAAACAGGGGTGTACACATATGATGCTTCGAAAAAATAGAATTTTCAGATACGGGCAGCACTAATGTGGACAATCAACGACTTTTCGGCTTATGGAATGTTATCTGCATGGAGCACTCATGGTCGGCTTTCATGTCCGTATTGCATGGACCGCACTAAGGCTTTTCGTTTGAGACACGGAGGAAAGCCATGCTTCTTTGATTGTTACCGGCAGTTCTTGCTGAAAGACCATCCGTATCGTAGGAACAGAACTACATTCCGTGTCGGAGCTATGGGGAAGGGCGATCCACCGTCAATGTGGTCCGAAGAGGAGACATGGAAGCAAGTAAAAGAAATCCCAAGTGCTATTGAAGATCCTACAACGAGCAGCCGTTGCAAGTGATTTGGCGAAGATCATAATTGGACCAAAAGGAGTATATTCTGGAAACTGCCATATTGGAGCACAAATCTGATTAGACATAACCTTGACGTCATGCATATCGAGAAGAACGTGTTTGATAACATAATTAATACTGTAATGGACGTCAAGGGAAAGACAAAAGACAATCAGAATGCTAGATTGGACTTAGCCGAAATATACAGACGCCCTACATTGCACATGATAGACAACGGAAAGGGAAAGCTTTTGCGGCCTAAGGCAATCTACTTGCTGGACAAGGAGGACAAAGTGAGACATTGTAGATGGATCCAGAACTTAAAATTTTTGGACGGATACGTCTCCAATCTAAGAAGATGTGTCGACATAAAGGAGTGTAAACTGACCGGAATGAAGAGCCACGATTGCCACATATTCATGGAGAGGTTAATTCCTGTTGCATTTCGAGAATTATTACCGCCGGTAGTCTGGGATCCATTAACAGAACTTAGCATATTCTTCAGAGATCTTTGTTCTTGCAAGTTGCTCGTCGATCGTTTAGAGAAGCAAGAGAAGGACATTGTGGTAACACTTTGCAAACTTGAGAGAGTTTTTCCTCCTGCATTTTTCGACTCAATGGAGCATTTGCCGATTCATCTTATCCATGAGGCTCTTGTTGCTGGACCTGTCGGTTATCGTTGGATGTACCCGTTCGAACGATAGTTGTACCACCTCAAGAGGAAGGTAAAAAATAAGGCACGGATGGAGGGTTCTATTTGTGAAGCATATGTCTTGAGGAGATTTCAAACTTCTGTTCCATGTATTTTCAGCCTCATATTGCTACAAACAGAACAAGGACTCCCAGAAATGATGGCGGCTATGAAGTTGGTATTGAGGCAAAGTTGAAAGTATTTACTGCCTACGAAAAACCATCTGGTAAAATAAAAAAAGATATCTAAATGACGACGAGGTTAGCGCTGCAATATTATATGTATTGCTCAACTGCGACGAGGAAGAAGTGGACAAGCTAGAGGGGTAAGTAAAATTATTTTGCGTGCTTCGTTTCTTCTGAATATAACTAATATACCTATGCTTCGTTGCTTTCCAGCATGTTTAAGGATGAGGTAACATCCAACAATCCGTACGCAACCGATGAGGAAGTAGAACGACAAATGAGACTTCATTTTCCTTTTTGGTTGAGAGCATATGTACGGACGTAGTCACAATTTACTTTTTTTGTACATTTATACGTGCACATAATAATTAAGTTAGCATCGTTTCTATGGTACTTAGGTTGATCGTCCGGAGGCAATCCTTGAGAATGAGTATATTAAAACTCTAGCCAAGGGGCCAATTTATCAAGTGAAGACCTGGCCAAGTTACTGCATGAATGGTTTCAGGTTCAAGTCAACAAATGCTCGAATAAGAGACGACTTCTTGGATTTGGATTCTACGAAGAATAGATATTTGTGCATAAAATCTTCAAACTACAAAGACGTCGACCCAGGCAATGACTTCTTTGGCGTCTTACGGGAGATTGTGAAACTGACATACAATTATGCTATAGAACCTTGTAAGATCGTCTTGTTCAGATGTGACTGGTTCGATCCGATCCAGGGTCGAGGTTGGAGAGTTGACAAACATGGTCTTGTTGACATAAATTATCGCCGTCGATATCAAGCTTATGAGCCGTTTGTTCTAGCAAGCCAGGCTCAGCTAGTTTACTTTACCAGCTATCCAAAACGAGGAGCCGAGAGATCTGTCACCCTCACTTTTCCAAGTTAGGGGTAAAATGGTAATTTTCCATTTTATAATATTTTTGGGAATTTTATTTCATGAATATTAATATTTAATGATTATAGGAGTCGGGTTCGAATTTTATCGCATTCCGAGTTAATTCGGGACTCCGGAGAATTTTGACTTGAGTTGTGATTAGCATGTTAATTAGCCATGGCCCACCCAAACTTAACTTTTAGGTTTAGGAGTTTGGACTAATCCCACATGAGTATTTAAGCTTAATTATGATTTTTATTTAATTTTAGCTAACCCACAAAATTAAATTTGGACTTAACTTAGCATAGAAGTTAAGGAAGGGGCAAACTTGTAATTTCAAGTGCCCCAACCCTTCCCTTTATGGCCAGCCACCCCCTCCCCATTTATTTCTTCTTTTCCACTTCAAAATATCATAATTTTTTTCTTCTTCTTCTTCTCCAAGCTTTTCTCAAAAGTTAGAATAGGTTTTCCCTATAAATCATCTCTAAATAATTCATTTTTCTCCAATATTCTTCCATAGAACTCTTCCTCTATCCCAAGTAGTGATTCTTCAAGCTTTTGGGAGCAAGAAGTGAAGTGGGTGTGTCCTAAACAATTCGTTGTGTCGGAGCCGTGTCAGAGGACTTTCGAATCGGGAATCCATCTCCCGATAGGTACAACCTATCCTCTAATCTATTCTTTTCATCATGTAATCTAGGTTGGACCATGTAGGATTGATTTCCATAGTTGTGTCCCTATTCGTGTCGAGTTTGAGTCCGTTTGGAGTGTCCTAGGAGAAGTTAGAGTTTATGACCGTGTCCTTGAGTTTCCCCCAAATTTGGACACATTAGAATAATTAGATTTGTGTCTAAGTGAGTTAGGCACTTTAAATTTATTTTGTGTTGTAGTGTATGTGTGTGTTAGTTTGTGAGAGTTTGAGAGGAGGATAGAGTGTGAGAGAGTGAGAGAAGAGTAGTGTAGAGAGTGGAGTTGAGGGGGGGACTGCTGCTGCAAACAGCAGCAGTAGCAGGGCATATGACAGCCCTTAGCACCCTCCCAACCACCCTCTATCAGCCCCTACAAAGGCCCCTAAACAGCCCTCAACCTGTCCCCCCATATCAGCCCCAACCAGCCCTTAACATGCCCACAAACACAGCCCTTAACCACCCTGAAATCTGTCCCCAACCTGTCTATTAAACAGCCCTTAAACCCAGCTAATAGCAGCCCAATCCAGTCCTCATAGCTATCACGCCCCGACCCAGAATCACCCGAATCATCGTCCTCGCAGGGGACGTGATGCCGCACGAGCCTGGAGTTGCGCTCGTGCAAGGCAAGATGACAAGTTCTCAAATGGTTATCTTTTGATTCGATATTAACAACGAAAGAAAACAGAGTATACGAAACAAATCCTCTTTATTGATATCCGAAACAGAGATTACAAAGGCTTTCGATAGCCTAACAATACATGCCAGATTGGCTACAACACTCAGGTTCTCTCTTGTCCACAAAGGATTTCACCGTTCCATACATCATGCCTTCTATATCTCGGCCGCATCAATCCAGCTGCGTAGTCCGAGCGTCAATGCGATAGCACGCTTCAATGCGCTTCGGCATTCCAAGCCTCAACACGTTCAAGCAACGCTTCACCGCGAGTAATCCATTCCCTGCACCCTGCATGAAGCTGGTGGGGGATCAGTACGTTCGTCCTCGCATGTACTGAAGCAAAGATCATCTTTCCAAACCGACATTTTAATATTTATGTTGAATCATGCAACTTAGCTTATGATCTTGCTATGTTCTCCTTAGGGTCAATTTCATGGCATCTTCGAAAGCGTAAAGCATGTTAGCATATCAAGCATGTTATCGAATTGAATAGGCAAGCAAACAAGCAATCTCGTGTTTGATTCGTGGCACGACTTACAAAGTCGACGCACTCGCCCTTGCACTGACGCAAGGTGAATACGCCGTAATCCTTCCCTGTCATGTTATTGTGCATCTCTAAGTATGATCTCTATGCGGGACGCGTATGCGCCTACACTTTCAATCCATCGTTCCTTAACTATATGAGGACCGTTGGCGTATCCGCGCCGGAATGGACTAAAGGAGTTCCTTTCTTTTCTCTCCTTCTTTTCTCTGTATTTGGTCGGGCTGCCCGGCGTTTCACGGGTTGGGTCACATCCCAACAACCGAAACGTTTCCGCTGCATACCATCATTTGTGACTTTTCCTATCTTGTTTAAGGATGTGCGCCTACAAAGATTATTCGATTCCCTCCTAGGCCAAAGCGGTTCCGGGGCACTCCGACATTTAACCGTTTGGGAGAAACACCCGTGCACGGGCGATATCACGTTTTATCTCGAGCCCATTCCAATCGACCATGCAACGTCCTATCATTCAAGTAATCAAATTCAAACAACCAAACAAAGTCTTGAGTCCGAGACTCGGACTTATCATCTCGCATCTCTTTCGTTAGCTTTCTGTGTTCTTACATTTCATACTTCGTTTCAATGATTCAATGGCATCGTGCCTCAACTCAATGCTCGTCAACCGAACGACCCGAGGGTCTTGAACACCTTTCGAGGTACTATGTCATATCCGACAGTTCCGCCACATTCATGCCACAACTGTATTCTCTCGCAACGAAGCCATCTTTTATTATCCCGTGAACGTAGGCACGTTCCGACCATATTCCCACGTTCTATAACTTAGCATTCAATGTTCGGGGCTTGCGCGCTACGGCGCTCGCCTATTTTCTTCCAATGTTCTAGCCGTCTAACTCGTACAGCAAGGCACGGTATGGTTCGTGCACTAAGGCACTCGCCGAGTACAGTCATCCCATGTTCTTACGGCTTGCGTACCGAGGCACTCGCCTTTGCGATATCCAATGTTCCATAGCGACTCGTGCATATGATGCACGTTTTATTTCAATTGTTCTAACTTAGTGTTCGACTCACACTATGATTTATCTCCGATCGGACCATGCCCGTGGCGTCGATAGGTTAACTTTAGCACACAATGATATATTTGACTTATCGAATGAAGGAGTAAAAAGAAGTCAATCCTCCCACCTTGAGTCGATACGCCTTTGTCGTTTCGCCGAGCCGATGCGGCTCGATTTCATAACTTTGTTGCACGGCCACTCTCCTGACTTAGCCATTCGAGCACTTCGTGCTTCATTGAGTTATACGTCTGATTTGCCTTAGCGTGCCCAAGTCTCGGCCCGTCGCTGTCACGCCCCGATCCCGGAGGATCGAAAACTAGTCACTGGACGTGATGCCGTACAAGTCTAGATTGCACTTGTACAAGGCAAAACCATTACAGTTCCTGGTAATTCTCAGAAAACATCGACAATGCAGCGGAACCAAGCAGATAAATTGAAGTCACACAATTTATATAGAAATGTATCTCTTTATTGATAATCAAGATGGATTACAAGACTTGCAGCAGAATACAGAGTTTACAACTGTTTACAAGACTCGCAGCGGAATACAGAGTTTACAACTGTTTACAAGACTATTGAATAGCCAACTGAAGGTATACACTTGCCCTTTAGGCTACAAATGAATATAACGACTTCTTTACAATGACTTGCCAATTTGGCTACAATCTCACTGGTACATCTGAGTTCCACTGTTCCATACATTATGTCCCGTATAGCAGAAGACATCGTCTTGAAAGAAGAGCTTCTGCACACCCATCCGATTCATCGATGCCAAGCACTGATTCACAGGATTTCCCCCAAGCAACACCTGTAATATTGCCCACAACGTGGGTCAGTACATCATCAATGTACTGGCGAGCGGTGCTGGCCCAACTCACCTAAGAAGACAACACTAAGTAATCATGTTATAGCACATTATTAACAGTGGTCTTTCTCGTTGCCTTAGGGTCAGTTTCATGTTATAGCCGACAAGAAGTAAAGCATGCAAATCTCATAGCCAACATAATTTAAAGCATGCAGTTATCACCCTTTGGTGATTCTTACCCACGGTCGTGTAGCCATCCCTGTATATTTATAATACTTACTCTGCCTGCACAAGACATTGTTAGAAACAATATCATGATTCAATATGAATATCACCGTTCAGGTGATTCTTACCAACAGCCGACATCCTTCCCTGTATTTGAGTAATAACTTACTCTGCCTGCATAAGACATCATTAGCACCTGACCTATCTATATGAAGGTCACTGGCGATACGCCATCCTGGACCGTCTTACTTGGTACAACGGCGCCCTTTCAGTGCGGATAGCTAGCCCCACTGCAAGTCCCGTTTACCGATGCCAGTACGTCGGCACATTCCTTGTTTCCCCTAGGACGAACCGGGTTCCATGGCCCAGGAATACCGTTCGAGGAAACTACCTTGTCGACAAGTTGTCCATGACCATGCAACTATATGCAACTTATCTAAGAAGAAAACATATAATGCATGATAAGGAAAACTAAGCAAAACCATCATTCTCATTCATATTGCCATCTTGCCTTGAGCCAATGCTCACATTATCATCTGCCCAATCCAGGGTCTTGGCGTAATCAACATTCTACATCGACGACAGGATAATAGAATGCGGTTACCCAAATCCTTTTGCCACATCTTTGATACTAAACATCTTTCCAACCAAACTCAATGTACTTACCGCCCAATTCCTGGGACTTAGCATCTGTTTAGCATTCATTCATTCGAATGCAATTCAAGCATACTCACTACCCAGTACTTGGGTCTTAACATCTGTTTTGCCATCTATTCATTGAGCCAAAGTTCGATATACTCACCTGCCCAAGTATTTGGGACTTTGCCTTCACCTGTCATGCAATTCATCGCAACAGCGTACAAGCATACAATTCACTTAGCCACAACAGTTTACGTTCATGTGATTATTATCTTTTCGAATTCCATGCAAGGTGTTATTGAGCAACACAATAAGAAACATAGCACACTATCCTTATTTTAAGCGTGAAGCTAAAGGATCTTTGAAGGGTTCAACACTACTCATATTCATAGGACGATTCCCGCCACGATCGCATAGCCTTCCAAGCGATTCTTCACATAATCCCAAGTCCAACAAGGCTTCATCGAACCAACCATCCATCATAAGGCATCTTGCGGGTCGGGGCACTACAATATATACCACCCAGAAAAAGTTTCGTCCTCGAAACTTAAAACAAAACTCATCCCCAAAACTTCAACCGACTTTTCATGAAACTTCAACGATCAACTTGCACTATCTAATATTTCTTCGCAATCTCTCGATTGATTTCAAGTAATGTACCGTCTCGTTACAGCATCCCAATTAATTCAACATAGTTTACCATCTTTGATCTTTCCTCCGACACTTATGCAAATCCTTAGCACATGATAATCCTTCCCGTGGCTTCGTTTGAATTCAGCATACCACTTAGTTGGAATCATACACATATTTTAGGCGTCCCCGAAATACATGCACTTCAGCCAAGTTCAGTGATAGAGAAAACGAACGAGCTACGGTGTACCTTCCTTTTCGAACATCAGTAATTCTTTTTGAGCATCTCGTATAATCCCACTTTGTTTATTCGATACTCCAACCAATTGATAACACAATAGATGTTGCTAATTCAAATCAAGACATTTTCCTCAACCGATCCAACATTTTCCAAAGTATTCGGACTTAGATATGTCAAGTATTCCTTTCAAGTTCATTGTCATCCATGCCACCAAAGTTGATAAATCCTATTGCCGCATTTTATTTCGATACTCCGATTCTCGTCGGTCAAATCTTGTACTCATCATCGTTCGCATCCATATACTTTGTTTGCAACTTGTAAATTTCCCAATCATGATCCATCTTCCAAATTGTACCATCCTTCAAATTGTACCATCATCCCACTCTAGTAATATTTCTTGTTGTACTCCAACATTTTCTCGTATTGATCAAGCCAACATGTTATTCTCGCGCATAAACAACTTTTATATCCAACAACATTAATCCTGAGGGTCGTTCTTATTCACATTCGCATCTCGCCGATCTCGACTACATGTATTATCCAATTCCGTCATTACACTTATCCTCAATTCTGATTCGGTCAATGAAATTATCCCAACTATCTCAAGGCACTACCAACAATTTTTCGCAGCTCAATATCAATCAACCAATCCAACCAGTTCTAACAATTCCCAACATTTCAACCAAGGCAAAACCAACATGATCCGTCATCCCATCCAACATTATAACATCAAAATTTCCCAAATATCTATTCCATTCCAAAGCCTACCTTCCAACACATCTTATTCATTCCAACTAAACTCACGCAACACCAATAGGGACATCCTACGGTTTTCCAATAGTCAACTTAGCATACAATCAAGTCTCTACGGTCAGCTAATCTAAGCTAAACCAGACATTCAGCTAACCCATATGAGATGAGTAGCTATCAGGGACATACTTATCTCTTATCTTAGAGGCAACCAATTCTCAACATAGGGCAACTCTATGGTCTGACCAACTTAGGGACACAGGACGCCATCCCAATCTTATGAACTTATACCCAACACGGACAACTGAAGAACATAGCCAACCAATCTGAGACTTAATCAAGCAACCAACAATCTAGGCAATAAACCGACACTCTATGCAACCAGCCAACAATCTAGGCAACTAGCCAACAATCTAGGCAACCAACCGACAATCTAGGGTCAAGTCTTTCTACCCGTACTCATACTCGAGTCATACCCAACGAAGTCTCATTCTAGACTTACCCGCAACCAACAAAATCTATCCGACAATTCTATCCAATAATTCTATCCCACAATTCTATGGGTCAATCTCGAAGCTATCATATAAAACTCCTCAATAGAATATTCAACTTTCAATTTCCATTTGCATAGACATAGCATCACTTGTTCAATCCGACTTGCATCCTCATATCGTACTCATATGTCTATTCAATCGGGTCAACTATTCTGAATCATCATCCGACATTGTTATCTCAATACTTTATCACTTATGATCTCTTTCCTACGGTCTCTTCGCGACATATTCGTTTCCCACATTCTTAGATCATCGATACGGTCCGTACTCTTTTAACCAACAAAAATAAGGCAACTATAATCATATTTCTTCCGAGGCATCATTTATAAATTTTCTAACACCAACACGGTCATCTCTTAGCAATTCACGTTAACCATCAATATTAGCTTTTGTATCATCTCCTTATGATTCCATAAGAAGATTTACTATTCATGCACCAATCCAATCTCTATAGCACCAATCATCTCGCATCATATATCGGTCATCTTAGTGGACATGACATAACTCATCGGCTAAGTCGTAATCCAACAATTCTATATTCCACCCAACTTGTTATTCATGTGACAACATCATCTACCGACAGGGTCTATTACATATCGCTGCACCTCGATACTTATTTGTGTTCCAGCCATTCGACTCACATAAAGAACATCTACTCTTTCATGCATCAAGGGACAAGTACTCATTCTCTATGCCTCAAAATAGCCAAGGGTCATAACTTGTTAATTCGGGACATCAATTTCTTTCAAGCACACTGCACCACGTGCTAAGATCATCTATTCCTCAAGCCCATTTTCTACTTTTTTTCGGTCGTCGATGCAACTCTTTGCATCTTCTAAATCATTCGCAACATCCCGATAAGCGTCTAACATTACCATCAGTTCTATCGATATCCAACATGCAATTTCTTTAACTCAATTCCAACATCGTTCAATATTCGGTCCATAGTTATTCCCGCAAAATCATTCGATAGCAACACCACACTATCGTTACCAAGCCTACAATCCTTCTACCCAACTAATTCAAGTACTCGCCTGAATCTAAAATTCTTTTCTTTCCCAACCAAGGCATCATTTCATATTCTCAATTCTCTTATTACCCAACTTAATGCTAACTGACAAGGTCTTACGATGGTTCATCTGAACACATCAAAATCTCACAATGGGTCATCCAACTTAACAATCAAGGAACACGCCTAGCCAACATGTATCAATTGTAAGCTCAGCTACGATTCGATACCACCCAATACCTTAATAGGTAAGGTAAACACAAAATCATAAACACATCAAGGGTCAAGGGACATCTTATCACGACGAGGGTATATGCAATATACCACTCAGAACTCAAGCCATTCCCAACACAATATTCCCTCGCATCAAACCGACATCCAACATGGACTATCCATCCTGCAGTGGTTATGCTGACCACAAATACCGACTCAAAATTCGGTCGATTCCTATTCACTGAAATTCATGCACATACTGTTCCAACATACCATGCCATCATCCACTGTCGATTGCTGCATAACAATCGATTCAAAGAATTCCACACATAAGACATCCAGCATACATCACAAACTTACGCATCGCATAATTGTTATTCTTTTTGGTATCTTTTAGAAATTCAACAAAGCACACATATCACAGCCCACATATTTAGACTTATTGTATGGAACACCCAGTGAGAGGTTAGAATGATCAACGAACTTTTAGTCAAGGGAACAACATAGAATAGTTTGAAAGCAACACAGAACAATCGCAGAAGCACTATGAATCATCATAGAGGCAACTTTGATTTCATCGCGGAAGCAACTTTGAGTATTCGCGGAAGCAACTTTGATTCACCGCGGAAGCAACTTTTGAATCATCGCGGAAGCAATCTTTGAATCATCGCGGAAGCAGCATAGAATCATCTTAGTAGCGACATTGATTTGAAACAAATCGAATAGGAATCCAAGGACGTAAAGCCGTGCTCTGATACCATTATGTCATGCCCCGATCCCGGAGGATCGAAAACTAGTCATTGGGCGTGATGCCGTACAAGTCTAGATTGTACTTGTACAAGGCAAAACCATTACAGTTCCTGGTAATTCTCAGAAAACATCGACAATGCAGCGGAACCAAGCAGATAAATTGAAGTCACACAATTTATATAGAAATGTATCTCTTTATTGATAATCAAGATGGATTACAAGACTTGCAACAGAATACAGAGTTTACAACTGTTTACAAGACTCGCAGCGGAATACAGAGTTTACAACTGTTTACAAGACTTTTGAATAGCCAACTGAAGGTATACACTTGCCCTTTAGGCTACAAATGAATATAACGACTTCTTTACAATGACTTGCCAATTTGGCTACAATCTCACTGGTACATCTGAGTTCCACTGTTCCATACATTATGTCCCGTATAGCAGAAGACATCGTCTTGAAAGAAGAGCTTCTGCACACCCATCCGATTCATCGATGCCAAGCACTGATTCACAGGATTTCCCCCAAACAACACCTGTAATATTGCCCACAACGTGGGTCAGTACATCATCAATGTACTGGCGAGCGGTGCTGGCCCAACTCACCTAAGAAGACAACACTAAGTAATCATGTTATAGCACATTATTAACAGTGGTCTTTCTCGTTGCCTTAGGGTCAGTTTCATGTTATAGCCGACAAGAAGTAAAGCATGCAAATCTCATAGCCAACATAATTTAAAGCATGCAGTTATCACCCTTTGGTGATTCTTACCCACGGTCGTGTAGCCATCCCTGTACATTTATAATACTTACTCTGCCTGCACAAGACATTGTTAGAAACAATATCATGATTCAATATGAATATCACCGTTCAGGTGATTCTTACCAACAGCCGACATCCTTCCCTGTATTTGAGTAATAACTTACTCTGCCTGCATAAGACATCATTAGCACCTGACCTATCTATATGAAGGTCACTGGCGACACGCCATCCTGGACCGTCTTACTTGGTACAACGGCGCCCTTTCAGTGCGGGTAGCTAGCCCCACTACAAGTCCCGTTTACCGATGCCAGTACGTCGGCACATTCCTTGTTTCCCCTAGGACGAACCGGGTTCCATGGCCCAGGAATACCGTTCGAGGAAACTACCTTGTCGACAAGTTTTCCATGACCATGCAACTATATGCAACTTATCTAAGAAGAAAACATATAATGCATGATAAGGAAAACTAAGCAAAACCATCATTCTCATTCATATTGCCATCTTGCCTTGAGCCAATGCTCACATTATCATCTGTCCAATCCAGGGTCTTGGCATAATCAACATTCTACATCGGCGACAGGATAATAGAATGCTGTTACCCAAATCCTTTTGCCACATCTTTGATACTAAACATCTTTCCAACCAAACTCAATGTACTTACCGCCCAATTCCTGGGACTTAGCATCTGTTTAGCATTCATTCATTCGAATGCAATTCAAGCATACTCACTACCCAGTACTTGGGTCTTAACATCTGTTTTGCCATCTATTCATTGAGCCAAAGCTCGATATACTCACCTGCCCAAGTATTTGGGACTTTGCCTTCACCTGTCATGCAATTCATCGCAACAGCGTACAAGCATACAATTTACTTAGCCACAACAGTTTACGTTCATGTGATTATTATCTTTCATTATCTTTCCGAATTCCATGCAAGGTGTTATTGAGCAACACAATAAGAAACATAGCACACTATCCTTATTTTAAGCGTGAAGCTAAAGGATCTTTGAAGGGTTCAACACTACTCACATTCATAGGACGATTCCCGCCACGATCGAATAGCCTTCCAAGCGATTCTTCACATAATCCCAAGTCCAACAAGGCTTCATCGAACCAACCATCCATCATAAGGCATCTTGCGGGTCGGGGCACTACAGTCGCAAGGCGACGATTTGATTTCGCGGACCCCTTACTAAATATGTCAAAAGATCGACCTCTAATATTTTCCCGTCAAAGTATAACCTGCACACGAAACCAACTAAAATCAATACTTGCAACGATTCGGACTTGCGCCTTGGTCGATTCGATTTCTTAGAATCTTCGAGCCGATTCAACGCACTCATCCTTCGGGGCAACGCGGCGCTTCGCATCGATTCAACTCGATGCATTCTCTCGGGACAAGGCAACTCTTCGCATCGACTTAGTTCGATGCGTTGCTTGGGACAACGTAACTCTCATATCGATTCGCATCGATACATTTCATTCGGTCAACGCGACTCGTTGAGTCAACGCTTCAGCATAATGCACCGTGCGGAGCGGAACATTACAATAGCTGTCCCAAAACCTGTCCTATTTGCTCCCATTTTAGCCTTCCATTTGACACCCCAAACACCCTCCAATCCAACCCCTTTGACAGCCATGTAGCTGTCATTAACCATCCCATTTCAGCCCCAAGCAGTCCACCAAAATCAGCCCTTAAACCACCCTAAATTTAGTCCTAAGTAGCCCATGTTTCACCCCTATTAGCAGTCCAAAACCAATCCCAAAACCTGTTCAAAATCAGTCCTATATGAGCCTTTGTGTGTGTGTTTATGAGCCTATGTGTGTGTGTGTGTGTGAGCCTATATAAGTATAGCTAATAGCCTATAGGAGAGCCTATATGTAAACATATCGGAAAGCCTATATGGGTGATATAAATGAGATTGAGTGAGTGAATGAGGGGTTGTGTGAGGGTGTGGAGAAGGGTGATTTTGAGATAGGAGCGTCGGAACGCATCCAAACTTGAAGGGGACCTAGCTAATGTGAATTAGATTTTGTGGGTAGTCTCCTAGGTGGAAATTGGGGTTGCGTGTGGGATTAGGAGAGTGGTATCGCACCGTACCATCGAGTATCTTGAGATATTCAAGATAACGGGTAAACGGGCGATACGGATCGTAAGATGGACTGGATGTCCACTTACCCTAGAGAACTTGGTAGGTAATGGTTGTATAGGCTAGTACCCTACTATCCTAGGAAGCCCGGAGTGGAATTCCTAAGGGAAGGCCACTTGGCGTCGAGTTAGAATGGTTTAAGGGTAAGTGTATTAAAGGGGTAATCGGGTAAATTCAAAATACGGGGTTCGGGTATTCGGATTGACTTGAAACTTGGGTGGCTTGTTGGGTACACCCTACAAATGTCATATTTGAACCGATTTTGGCTCGGTTGACCCAGAGTTGACTTTTTATCCAAAAGTCAACCGCGAGTCAACACTTTGTCTAGATTTGACCAAATCCAAACTAGTGTTGTCAACTGGTGGTCAACATTTGACCAGTTTGACCTAGGGTTGACCTAGAGTTGACCAGAGTTGACCAGGGTTGACCAGTTGACCAAAAGTCAATTATAGGCCAACTCTTGACCCCGTTTGATTTGCTTGACTTGTTTTGTCTTGCGATGACTGGTATGACCTAGGGTTGACTTGGTCTGACTTAGATTGACTTGATATAACTTGATTTGACCTAGATTGACTTGACAGGACTTTGTGTGACTCGATGAGACCTAGTTTGACCTAGATTTCATATCATTCATTATAAATCATTCTTAACTTTGTTAAACCTAAATTAACATGCAATATCTCATCTTTAGGTCTCTGATTACCACTCTGAGCATTGATATACCCTACAGCTCAGGACAGCAGGCGAGTACATTCACTGATAGTTTTTATTGTCTTGATATCTTCTATATCCGATTCAGTTGTAGTGTCTTACTCGATTCCAGTCACGATAGTTCACGGACTAGTATACGTTGGATCATGACATGAGATGTTGTTTCTAGATTTTTTTGGTATATTTGTACATTTTCTGTCTTGTTTTCTGTACTTGTATAGACACCGATTCCTGAGAGGGAGTAGCTATCCTCTTAGGGAATCCCGTGTCATGACGTGTCATGTCCAGGTCCATTATACTACTCGGGGATGGGAAATTATTAGGGGTTATGTGATCAAAGTCCCATGTCACTATTTTTCTTGCGCCACTCTCACCTCACGTAGGGTGTAGCAGATACCTCCATGTCCATGTTATCCAGGTTGGTCGGCATGACTTTTCGTTGAGGTCACCGCGGATTGCCAGGCCAAGTGGATAACCCTACCATGTTTCCCTTGCCGATCACATAACGCTCTAATAATTCAAGGCATATTTTATATTTACTTATCTTATCATACATCCTATTCTGTTCTACATTCAGTACTTTCTCACCATGCTATGATATTCAGTTACTCACATGTTCTACATGTCTTTATATTGTACCTTGATTGGAGACTAAGTTCTGCTCGGGAGAAAGGTTACAACCCCGGTCTTTGTTTGGTTTAAGGGTTGTAGCTCAGCTTTCGAACGGTTCCCAAGTCTTCATATATCTTTGTCTTGTAGTTCATTATACTGTCTCTTATAGAATTTGTCAATTCACATGGAACTGCTGTTAGTGCTTGTACTTGCTCATTTTCCTGACAGGATACCGTTATGATATATTACAGATGACTCTGAGGCAGACTGCTCGACCTATTATGGGCTTGAGCTAGATGGAGTAGTCCAGGACCGTGGCCTTATAGTAGAGCCACTAGACTTCGTTCTCCCAGAGTAGTGTAGGTTAGCTAGGTTTGACTGGACTGCGATCCAGCTAGTATTATCAGACTGTAGCTTTCTATGTTGTATTTTAAGACCCTGTGATGTTGTATATATCTGGACTTGTGTTGGACACTGGACTTATTCCTTTTCATCTATCATATATTATCCTTCTGTGCTATCTACCTTAGTTTTATTCTGTGATTGAGACTGTATTGCTATGTCACCTCCACTCGGAGTGTATATACTGTACAGGTACCTTTATACTGTTAGTCGTAGTATTTACAGACCTTATATACAGCGTTCTACTGCCGATACTGCGGCGTAGGCTGGACGTACCCACTTCTCGTGCCCCTAATCAGGGTGGAGGTCGTGACAAGATCGGATTGGTGGGCAGTCTGTAAGATTAAAGCTCGAAATACCTTCGATGTCGACGAGATAGCTTATCAGGAAGACGAACTACCTCTTATTATAAATATTGTCGATGTGGACTCAACGGAAGTTTCTCATGACATGTTTCATCAATTGGAAGAGGTAGAAGTATCAGAAGAGGAAGAGGAAGTTGATAGAAGTGAAGAGGAAGAGGAATCGAAACAAGATGAATTTTCAGAAGATGATTGAATATGTTTAATTTTCATATGTAGTATGGTTTACTTTTATTTTTTTCAGATGTAGTATAGTTTACTTTTGTTTTAGCAACGTTAATAAGCGAAGTTTTCAGATGTAGTATGGTTTACTTTTGTTTTTTCAGATATAGTATGGTTTACTTAGCGACGTTTCCTGGCTGTAGTATGGTATAATTTTATTTTTTTAAGATGTAGTATGGTATAATTCTGTATTTTTTCAGATATGGCTCGACGTGGATCATTTGGTTCCGGTGCTGGTGGGAGTCGACGACCCCGACCGTCTCCATCTACCACTCCTACCGACTCCTCATCCTCCCGCACTCCAGTATACACTAGCGTTCTAGTCGCCAGCAGTGCCTCCATACTCGGCTCTAGCAGTTCGAGGCTAGGGCCTTCTTCTTCTACGCAGCCAGTACCGTCGAGTATTCCAGAGGTCCCACTATTGAGGAGCAGACCGAGGCCGAGGCCCACGTCGAGGTCGAGGGCGATGGCGAGGCCCACGCCGACGGCGAGGGCGAGGCCGAGACCGAGGGGCAGGCTGCGGGCAGGGGCAAGGACAGGGGCAGGGGCAGGGGCAGGGGCGGGGCAGGGGCATAGTGCAGCTCCCATTTGAGACGGATCCTCCGTGTCGCCCGGAGGGGGATCTGAGGTTGGAGATTTGGGCCTGTACTCGGACCAGGCGGTAAGTAAAATTGTTGCATTTAATTTGTTTAAATTTATTATAAACTTGTTTAATAACTTTTAATTTCTATTTTACAGATATTATCCCTCCTCCGTACACCTGTCGCTGGGTACATTCCTGCGACAGAACTACGGAGGGCCCTGGATCAACTGGAGGGATGTCCCGGCCGACAGTAAGGCCTTCTGGTTTGAGCACTTTTTGGTACGTAAAAGTTTATTTTCTTTTAACATTTAGTATGTTATGGTATAACTTATGTACTTCTATGATTTTTTCAGCAGACTTACTTCTTCTCTCCCCACCTTACCGTTGCTGTCGAGGCTATATTTTTCGGCATCGCCAGCAAACTCATTAGGGACGCGATCATCGACCAAAAGGATCGCAACCGTCGGGGAGAGCCTATTCAGGGTTGGATCTCTGCCGCCGACTGGGTGGTAATGAAGAGAAGATTCGAGAAGGAAGCCTACAAGGAGAAGTCTGCGAAGTCTAAAAGAGCGCGACAGGCGGGGTCGCAGTAGTTTGGTGGATCAAGGTCCATCATGGATTTCTTCACCCATATGGTACGTATCTCGCCGTATACCCATAATTAATACTTTATAATAATATATTTCTTTCAACTAAACTGACAAATCATATCATAATTTCGTAACAGGTTGAATAGGGAGAAGACCCGAATATGGTGACCTTGTTCCTCGCCACGCACATGAAGGGGGAGCGGTTCGTAGACAACAAGGCCCGGGACACCTACGTAAGTTTTACTTAATGCTAGTTCATTAATATTAATTTTTAGTTACGTAGAAAATTCATATAGATGTTATTTCTAGGCCGAGTTTTAGAAGTTTTACTTAATGCTAGTGCATTAGTATTATTTTTTAGCGACAACGTGAGAATTCATATAGATGTTATTTCTAGGCCGAGTTTTTTAGGCATAGGGACGCCGGGCCGACACGGTTAGAAGAGGCTGGTGCTAGCACTTCCCAGCAGCCCCCGGCCGCCGCAGCTCAGTCAGATGACGAGCTGTGGATGAGGGCCGTTGGTGGCATGCATAGGGTTACGTACTATGGTACGGGCTCCTATGGTGCCTTCATTGCGTCACAGGCCTCTGCGACCGCCACTAGTGTGCCCGGTCCCGCACATACTGAGGAGTCGCTCCGCCTGCATCAGAGTGACGTCCTTGCGCAGATCGCAGCTCTGCGTGACGAGATACTGGAGAGGATGGGGGCGCCGCATACAGATGATTCTGCGCTCATCTCACGCTTTGAGAGGCTGGAGGAGACTACGGAGGCGCTGCAACAGATGACCCGTGCTACGCATGAGGCTACACAGCAGTTGGTCGAGCAGATGCAGTATTTCCAGGAGATGGCAGCGGAGCAACCGTCTGCTGGTACGCCGGGAGCATCGTCTACATCCGGCGGTGCACGGGAGGACATGCTCGTCCACCTGTTGTCACCGGAGGAGTATCAGACGATCCTGACGTTGTGACGATAGTCATCTGGTGGCACTCCTCCTCCAGCCCCGGGTCCAGCTCCAGGCGATCAGTAGTTTTGTTTTCGCATTTTTGGACTGTACTATATTTTTTACTTTGTACGTATTTGGGGATATTCAGTTTTTTCGTTGAGGATATTGGGTTTGTACGTGTTTGCGGATATTGATTTGGTTTGTTCAGGATATTATATATTGACATTGTTTGTTGCGGATAGTATTTTTTCTTTATATTTTTTGTATATTCTGGAATGTATTGTGCGTGCCAGTGTTGAGTGTTCCACCGAGGGGGTCGACGAACCCAGGGATTGGATTCTGTATTTTGTGTTTTGTATTCTGTATTTTGGCTCAGGCTCCAGCTCCCTTTGCATTCTGGAACCTATTTTTTTTCATATTTTTTAAATTAGCGACGTTTTTAGCGACGTTATTATTCGTCGCTAAATTATAGCGACGTTAGTAAATGTCGCTAAAAGCGTCGCTAAATGCTGACGTGGCACCACGTGGCACCATAATCTGATGTCAGCTCGTCGTCGCCAAAACGTCGCAAGAGTGTCGCTAAACGGCGACCACACGATAACGTCGCCTTATACGTCGCTAATTAGCGTCAACGATCAAACGTCGCAAATAACGTCGCTACTTAGCGACGTTCATAACGTCGCCAAATAACGTCGCCCTAGCGACGTTTTGCGACATTTTCTCGTTTAGCGACACGTTTTTTTCCGTCGTTTCCAAAACGTCGCCGAAAACGTCGCTAAATTTACTTAGCGACGTTTTTATCGAGTTTAGCGACGTAATGTAACGTCGCTAATCTGACAAATTTTTGTAGTGAAAAACATAAGCTTAAAAGATCAAAAACTCAATTCTTAGCATTCTTAACATAAATTCAAGTCCACTAAAATCCATTCCAAGTTCTAGGGGTGCAACTCGGGCGGGTTGGGTCAGGCTTGAGTTCAACCCGAACCCAACCCGATGAATGATAATTCTAGCCCGTGCCCAAGCCCAACCCGGCCTCGGGTTAAACATATGAAGCCCAAGACCGAGCCCGGAGGAAGCTCGGGTTGGGTCGGGTCCATCGGGTTTATCAGACTCTAATATAATATTTAAAATAATTTTAAATAAGATTAATATTAATCATGTAATCAAATTACAATTAAGCACCAACCATTACAAAATACAAACTAACATAAAATTTAGAAGGAGTTGAAGAATTTGGGTTGATAAATTTAGGATTTAAATTTTTTATTTAAAAATATGAAACAATGTGTATATATATATATATATATATATATATATATATATATATATATATATATATATATATATATATATATATATAAGTCCGGCGCTCGTAGCGCGAGTGGCACGAGGGGGGGGGGGGGGCTCTCGGCGGGGAGACCCGGGATCGAGCCCCCCCTCCGGCATCAACCCGGCTTGGTGGCAGTGGCCACGGGGTTGATGGGGATGCACGGACACCAAAAAAAAAAAAAAAAAAAAAAAAAAAAAAAAAAAAAAAAAAAAATATATATATATATATATATATATATATATATATATATATATATAAGTTATATGTATGTCGGGTTTCGGGTTCTTTGGGTAACCCGACACATGAACCCGAGCCCAACCCGATTTTTGATCGGGTTGAAATATTTTAACCCGAACCCAAGTCCGAGCCCAAGCATCTTCAACCCTAACCCAACCCATTGACGGGTTTACCCGATCGGGCTCGGGTTTAGCCCGCCCAAGTTGCACCCCTACCAAGTTCTAGAAAACCAACCAAAACAAAGATAAAAATGAAAATGAGTAGTGTAAAATTAATCATGAACAACATTAAAAAATGTGTGCGTGTGTATGTGTGTGTATATATATATGTGTGTGTGTGTGTGAATCGGTTCGGTTCGGTATTTTCGGTATGATATTACACTCAAACCGCTACCGCTACCATTACCATTATACCGTAATTTAGTCGATTCGGCAAATCGGTATCGGTACATAATTTTGCTTCGATTTTTCGGAAATTTTTTTAATCGGTATTCGGTCGGTTTTTCGGTATCGGTCGGTATTTGCTCACCCCTAGTTGGCAGTCCTATTTTATGTTAGAACTGTCAACTTAGTTACAATTTTAAAATTGCCAACAAGTTGATAGTCCTACTTGTTAGAAAAATGTGGGCTATTCCTAAGTAATAAATGGGGATGACAAATTAGCCTTAACAAATGACAATTTGGTGCCGATTGTTGAGTAGTTGGTAGTTGTAGAGAATAAAGTAAGTAACGTTAAGATGCCAGTACGTATTGGTCAGAGTGAATGGACAGTGTCGAAGAAGGATATTCATTATCGGCTTCCGAGATGAGATGAGATGAATGGACAAGATTGATCGTTCTGCTTCATGCACCTTACGTGGCATAATACTAATTAGCCGGCGCATCAAGGGGAAGGGGGGAAAGAGAAGATGAGCAAGTCAACGGAAGAGCAGAGCTGCTTAATTTACTTAAGGCTAGCTAGCTGAGCTCGAGTTGACATCGTCTTTGTGGCCCGGGCCGGCCGGGAATTAAATATTAATGGTCCATGCCTACGACGAGCGCTTCGTAAGTTCTTAATTTGGCTTGCAAATTGCAATGTTGTTGATTCAGCAAAACCTAACATGTTCCATCTTCTTCTTCATTTGGGTTGGGGGGTTTACTAATACTACTCTTTCTTACAAGTAGTAAATTGCAGAGTACAAAATATATAATATTCGCAAAGTTACGCCAAAATTGCAGAGACGAAAACTTTTTTATTTTTGTACACTGATGATATATACCTTAATAAATTATTTCTCTGCGTTATTGCAGCTTGAATCCTTGTGGAGAGAGAGAGAGAGAGAGAGAGAGAGAGAGAGTGAGTGGTATTTATTAATTGAGTAGCTTGAGCTATAGTCCATTGAGTCCATTAGCTGTGATGGTGGAGGGTTCAGAGTAATTACTCCTATAGAAGATGTCGATTTGAAGTAAAATGTATAAATAATTAATACAGACTGATAGTATTACCTGTGCTATTTA
The DNA here is from genome assembly GCA_029216955.1 of Iris pallida. Classification (NCBI taxonomy): domain Eukaryota; kingdom Viridiplantae; phylum Streptophyta; class Magnoliopsida; order Asparagales; family Iridaceae; genus Iris; species Iris pallida. The sequence goes on along the minus strand of JANAVB010002196.1, from coordinate 1,130,677 downwards.
TTTATTTATTTATTTATTTATTCTTTTTAGGCTAAGGATGGGTTCAAGGATTAATTGCATCCAAATTTCATTGATAATAAAACAATGGATTCACAAAGGAATTGAATATAAAGTTTAGTTCCACAATGAATATAAAGTGGGAGGATAAGGTATAGATAATTAAGATTGATCGAGAACTTAACATGAGAATTTTTTTTTAAAATCATATGTGCCAAGTCTAATATCATTCTTTATGGATCTATTCTAGCTCGGACCACACACCGTTCCCAACAAGTGTATTAGAGTCCAAAGTTACAAGTCGGATTTCTAGGTGGAGCGTCTCCATAAGATGGTCCGTGCAAGGGACATAAGGTTGGAGGGATTCTACGAATTTTGAACTAAGGTTGGAGGAACTATACAGATTGACTTTAAAACTGAATCTAAATGTCCAGCCTAAGATGGAGCAAAACGTGTTCTTGGCATCCAGTAGTGACACGGATGAACGTATCGACAGATTGTTCAGGGGGAGGTATAACTGTTCGGGTCTAAGGTGGAGCAAAAGGGGTGTGTTTGACATCCATTAGTGATGCGGATGAACGTGTTAGTGGGCTCATCCATATATGAGTTAAGATGAGGAATGTTGGCGGAATTAGATACAAAGTTTAGTCCCACAAAACAATGCATGATTGATACTGCTCTGAGTCTTTGTTTGTTTCTTCTTTTTTAGAAAAATGATTGGTTGATATAAAGGGGACAAACTTCATTCACATCAAAACAACATATTCATAAGTATGTTAAAATCCCGAGTCATAAAAGAGTCAAAAACTCAAAAAGGACAAGTGCGCAAGATAGACAATTCATTATCACATAAGTAGCTGGGGACATGTTTCTTTGTAACATCAACCCCATAACACTATAAGGTGGTTAACGGAATCGGATCGGGACAATGCCAAATCGTATCGGATCGGTATCGGCCGATACTTTAAACTATATTATATACAGAAATATTGACATTTCTTGGTTATATTTCTAAATCTGAAGTTCAACTTCTTTCCCAAAAATTGATCTTTTCAAAGATTATCAGTAAAGAATAGAGTTAACAAAATTTTGGAATTGAGATTGTAACATAATGTTAGTCCCTTGGCGAACAATCGATGGAAAAACACGAGTTCAAAAACAATTGTAAAGACAATGTTTCCAGCAACAACACCCTAAAGAAGGTGATGTTGTATTACGAGAATCTAAAGAGATTTCGTAATATTTCTCGAAGGCAACAGAACCGTATAACTTCTAAAGAGAAGCGACGGTATTCTCGAAGGCAACAGAGGAAGAAGAAAGCCTGCTGGGGTGAAAGATCACCGGCGCTCAAAGCTATATCCGCCTTACGGACAAGCCTCCAGGAACCAGCAAGTTCGAAGAGAACTTTAGAACGCTGGCCAAAAATGTCGACGACTCCTCGGAATAGCAGCAGCACTTCTCTCTCTCTCTGGAAATTCTCTGATTATTTTCTGTAACCTTAGAGAGAGGAGATGCTTCTGATATTATAGGCACGAGATGGACTTTTCAAATTCTGAACGCACGCCCTGGTTTAATGCCAGATCCAGATTTTCTGGATCTGAGCCATTTCCGGATCTGAGCCCACAAGGCCCGCGGACGTTACATAATTTGAACGGCCCACTCGACCCGCTCGACCCGTACGACCCGTACGTCCCGTACGCTCAGTACGCCCCGTACGCCACGCAGGCCGCACAGAGGCTCGCGCACGAGCGCAACTAAAGCGCACAATGCGCCTAGCGACGAGCTGTCGTGCTAAGTGCAAAGTGCCATCAAAAAGCCACATTAAGCCTCAAAAGTCCATTAGCCCAAGCCTAAGCCCAAGTCCGAGCCCGAGCCCGAGTCCGAGTCCGAGTCCGAGTCCGAGTCGCTAAGCCCCTTCGGGGCTTAGCTCCAATCTATTTTCATTTTGGCCAAAAGTTGGTTTCTTATTCTCACCTCTATGTAAAATTCCCCCACATGGCACCCTCCATTGGGCCTCAACCCATGTGCATCTCTCTATTCCTTCATAAGTAATATATAGAGATACATATTGGTATGATTTTCCGATGTGGGACTATCTTTTAACAATAAAATGTTGTGAACACACACAACACATAGAATAAAACACCAATAATCCCCCACATATCTCTATATATATGAGTTAAGCGTTCCACATAATAACTGTCCATTATGCATTAGGATAGATGTCGCTGACGACTTGAATCTTCCCGCATGGGTTGAACAACAGTATGATACAAGAATGGACTACGCCTTGAATTCTGTACCACAGCTGTAATTTTTCCCACTCACATAACGTAGTTATCTGTGCTTCTGGCTGCACATTAAAGGCCTTGTGCCAGCCTAGATTTCAATGTATGTATTTTGGGCGTCTACATATTTACCCTCAAGAGACGGCCTGATATCTCTTTGTCCATACACTATAGGTGAGTTATTTATTAAAGAGACATGGCATGAAGCGTCCAACGCTTCCTTTGCGGTGCTACGCCGCTATGACATGGCCTTAAGCCGAGGACCTTACCCCGAATCACCGGGAACCTCATCGTAGTGTCATACTACCCGTAGCATGAGGTCTAGCCCCTTTGTAGTGCCAAACTACCCAGCATGAAGCCTTACGCTTCTGTGCGGTGTTACGCCGCTACGACATGGCTTGCAAGGCCGAGGCTTTATCCCTAGCCGGGTTTACCTCATCGTGGTGTCGTGCCACCCGTAACATGAGGAACACCTCCTCTTTGTAGTGCTGACTACATCCCTCTTTAATTCAATATACAGTATTAGGCCAACTGCCTATTTGCGGTGCTACGCCGCTGTGACTTGGCTAACATAGCCGAGGATTTACCTCTTTCGAGAACCTCATGGTGGAGTCACCGCCACACATAGCATGGAGTCACACTCCTTGTAGTGCTGTGCTACCATGCTTCCTGTAAAGCATAACAGACCTTCACTCAGTCTGAGAACTCATTAAGGTATTATGCCATCCTTCCCACAGGATCAATTTTTCGTAGAAAATTCATAGTAGACAACAGTGGTTCTGGGTCCGAAACCCTTCCATGTTCCGCAGAACAAGTACCCACTGTTAACTAATATTTTTCCAGTCAATAGTCCTCCCTTGAATCAAAAAATTAGATATCTGGTAGATTTCTCTTTGAACCAATAACATAAAATTTATTGATAGGATTATAATGACACAATATTAGAATGCCTTCAAACCCATCTTCCTTGCTGTGTCCTCGACCAGCTGTCGTTTGAGGCCTTTCGTGAACGGATCCGCCAGGTTCTCCTGACTCCGAACATCGATCACTGCAATGACGCCTCGTTTGATGAGATCGTTCACTGCTCTGTGCTTTAACCGCATAGTCCTCTTCTTCCCATTAAAGAGTTCATTTGATGCTACTGCTGCTGTCGCCTGGTTGTCACAGTATATCGGGATTGCCGGTATCTGAGCTCCAACCACTGGAAGATCATACATGAGCTCCCGAAGCCACTCTGCTTCATCTGCAGCAGCATCCAATGCAAAGAATTCAGATTCCATGGAGGATCGAGATAACATTGTCTGCTTCTTCGATTTCCACGATATAGCAGCTCCGTCCAAGGCGAATATGAATCCACCTGTAGAATACTCGCTCTCCACCTCTGAACACCAGCTAGCATCACTGAAGCCTTCCACTACTGACGGATCTCCGCTGTAGTATAGTGCAAATGTCTGAGTCTTTTTTAGATATCTCATAACACGCTTCACAGCGTTCCAGTGTTCAACGCCTGGGTTGCTAGTGAACCGACTCAGCATTCCTACCGCAAAAGCTATGTCAGGCCTTGTGGCAGTAGTAGCGTACATCAAGCTTCCGATGACGCTGGCATACTCCAATTGCTTGACGCTTTCTCTCGAATTTGGCTCCAGCTTCTGATCACTCCGGTACGGTGTATCAATTATAGGAAGATCTTGATACCCGTATCGAGTGAGCATTTTCTCAATGTAATGAGATTGTGACAGTGCTATTCCTGTGCCTGTCCGGATGATCTTGAGCCCCAAGATAACATCGGCATCCCCCAAGTCCTTCATACTGAACTTGGTCGAGAGAAATTTCTTTGTCTCTGTGACACAGCTTAAATCCGTACCTAGGATTAGCATGTCGTCAACGTATAGACAAACGATAACTCCTCTTCCGTCAGCAAACTTAGTATAGACACACTTGTCTGTTTCACTGACCTTGTAGCCATTTGACCTTATCACTTTGTCAAACTTCTCATGCCACATTTTGGGAGCTTGTTTCAAACCATACAGAGACTTCATCAACTTGCAGACTTTGTCTTTCAGACATCTGACGACAAAACCTTCTGGTTGTTGCATATAGATCTCTTCTGTCAGCTCGCCATTAAGGAATACCGTTTTCACATCCATCTGATGTATCACTAGTTTGTGTATTGCTGCTAGAGCAATTAACAATCTGATGGTTGTCATCCGAGCTACTGGAGCATAAATATCAAAATAGTCGATCCCCTGTTTCTGAGCAAACCCTTTGGCCACTACCTGGCCTTGAATTTGTCGATGGTTCCATCTGCTTTCATCTTCTTCTTGAAGATCCATTTGCATCCGATGGGTCTTGCTCCTTCTGGCAGGTCAACTAACACCCATGTATTATTGGAGGTGATTGAGTCAATCTCATTGTCTATCGCCTCCTTCCAGAATACAACATCTCTGGTCTTCATCGCTTCATCATAGGTAAGCGAATCTGCTTCCACATGATAAGTGACGAAGTCATCTCCGAAGTCTTTCGGCCTCCTTACTCGTTTAGTTGACGGCTCAGCGAGTTCTGGTTCAACTGGTGTCTCTTCGACAATAGCTTCTTCTTGGACTACTGGTTCTTTAAGGACTTCTGTCTGCTTTGCACTCTCATCATTCTCCGGAAGATCCGCGAGAACAATATTTTTGTGCCTTGCAAACTTGTCTTCAAAATATTCAGCATCGCGAGATTCAATGATATGATTTGATTCTATATCAAGGAATCTCCGAGCATCACTCTTCTCGGCATAACCCAAGAAGATAGCCTTAGTGGTCCTAGTCCCCAGCTTCTGAATCTTCAGATCTGGGAGCTTCACGTAAGCCAGACACCCCCACACTCGAATGACATTCAAGTTAGGTCTGACTTTGAACCAGAGTTCATGAGGTGTTATGTCCGAAGTTGCATACGGTACTCTATTGAGAATGAAAGTAGCCGTTAATGCAGCTTCTCCCCAGAAGCTCTTTGGAAGACCCGCAGTCAACAGCATAGAGTTCATCATCTCTGTCAACGTTCTGTTCTTCCTTTCTGCTACTCCGTTGGATTGAGGAGAGTACGGAGCCGTCGTCTCATTTATGATTTCATGTTCTTTACAGAATGATGAGAAATCATGAGACCGATACTCCCCGCCTCGATCACTCCTTAGCCTTTTGAGTTGTTGTCCAGTTTGCCGTTCAGCCTCGGCCCTGAACTCCTTGAACTTCTCGAATGCTTCGTCTTTAGTCTTGAGCAGGTAGACAAAAGTATACTTTGAGAAGTCATCGATGAAAGTAATAAAATACTTCATCCCGGCTTTTGTAGAGAATTGCTTGAAATCACAGATATCTGAGTGAACCAACTCCAGAAGATCTGTGCTTCGATGGACCCTGTGAAAGGGTTTTCTTGTGATCTTCGTCTGAGCACACACTTCACATTTCTCTACCTTACCCCCACACTTGGAGATAAGTCCTAGGCTAGACATCTTGTTAATTCTTTTACAATGAACATGTCCTAGCCTATTATGCCACAACTCAAAAGAATAGTTCAAAGTAGAAATAGCATTAATATCATTTTTCTGGAAATTTTGTACATTCCTTCAGTCTGGAAAGCTTTTCCGAAGAATGTACCATTCTTGGACATCACCATCTGGCCAGCATTGATGTCCATCCTCAAGCCTGCGTTACAAAGCAGGCTCCCAGAGATCAGGTTCTTAGCAATTGCAGGAACATGCTTCACTCCTTGAAGCGTCAGAGTGTTCCCCGATGTGAGTTTCAGCTCCACCGTCCCGATCCCCAGTACTTCAGCTTGTGCCTGGTTTGCCATTATGACTTTCTCGGAAGTTGGCTCATAGGAGTCGAACCATTCCTTGTCTGAGCAGACATGACATGTCGCACCAGTGTCTATCCACCAGTCCGAGTCAACCCCCACATTTGCAACCTGCGCTATCATTGCAACCAGATTAGTAACCAAAGAAACCTTACTAGGCTCACCTTTTTCTGGTTCCTTGCAGTCACTTTTGTAGTGGCCCTTCTTGCCACATTTGTAACAAGTCACGTGGGACTTGGACTTCTGATTCTTGAATGAAGGACTCTTCACTTTCAGATTAGTGAAGTCCTTCTTCTTCTTGTGAGGAGAAGCCGCCTGCTTTCCCTTGTACTCTCTGGTTTGGACCAGATTTGCTTTCGCCAGTTGTTTGGACAGAGAATCCATCTTCTGTTGAGAGCGCATCTCGTCCTCAACATGGATCTCTTGCAGGAGATCTTCCATACATATGTCCAGCTTCTTGCGGTGCATCCTTGCATAGAAGTTGCTCCAACCCGCAGGAAGTTTAGAGACGATTCCTCCAACGACAAACTTGTCGACAAGAGGCATCTTCTCGTCATCCAACTTTTGGCGCAGCTTCAGAAACTCCTTTACTTGGGGAAGCATAGCCTTCTCATCTTCGAAGGTCCACTTGTGGTATCTTTCAACCAAGAAGATCTTGGACCGATTCTCGTCATCTTCGTACAATTTCCCCAAGGAGTCCCAAATCTCTTTGGCAGAATTCTTCTTAGAATAGGACTCTGCCAGAGAGTCTTCCATGCTATTAAGAATCAACAGTTTACAGATACTGTTTTCTCTAATCCATTTTGCCTGCTTGGACTTAGCAGCTGCAATAACTTCTGCGGTTCCGGTTGTTGGAACGATCGGTTCTTCCTCATTCAGCACGTGATCAACTTCCACGAGTTGAATGTTTAAGGTTACTTTCCGTTTCCAGATTTGGAAATGTTCGCCGTCGAATTTCTCCAACTTGTTAAAGTCGGTATTGACGAGCGATGCACGTGAGTTATCCATCTTTTCGATATAGCTTTGAGATTGTTAGTCCCTTGGCGAACAATCGATGGAAAAACACGAGTTCAAAAACAATTGTAAAGACAATGTTTCCAGCAACAATACCCTAAAGAAGGTGATGTTGTATTACGAGAATCTAAAGAGATTTCGTAATATTTCTCGAAGGCAACAGAACCGTATAACTTCTAAAGAGAAGCGACGGTATTCTCGAAGGCAACAGAACCGTATAACTTCTAAAGAGAAGCGACGGTATTCTCGAAGGCAACAGAGGAAGAAGAAAGCCTGCTGGGGTGAAAGATCACCGGCGCTCAAAGCTATATCCGCCTTACGGACAAGCCTCCAGGAACCAGCAAGTTCGAAGAGAACTTTAGAACGCTGGCCAAAAATGTTGACGACTCCTCGGAATAGCAGCAGCACTTCTCTCTCTCTCTGGAAATTCTCTGATTATTTTCTGTAACCTTAGAGAGAGGAGATGCTTCTGATATTATAGGCACGAGATGGGCTTTTCAAATTCTGAACGTACGCCCTGGTTTAATGCCAGATCCGGATTTTCTGGATCTGAGCCATTTCCGGATCTGAGCCCACAAGACCCGCGGACGTTACATCTGTCGTGCTAAGTGCAAAGTGCCATCAAAAAGCCACATTAAGCCTCAAAAGCCCATTAGCCCGAGCCCGAGTCCGCGTCGCTAGGGCTTAGCTCCAATCTATTTTCATTTTGGCCAAAAGTTGGTTTCTTATTCTCACCTCTATGTAAAATCCCCCCACATGGCACCCTCCATTGGGCCTCAACCCATGTGCATCTCTCTATTCCTTCATAAGTAATATATAGAGATACATATTGGTGTGATTTTCCGATGTGGGACTATCTTTTAACAATAGAATGTTGTGAACACACACAACACATAGAATAAAACACCAACACACAATATCATCAACCCATTAACAAGCCCTCATAAAGATGATAATCTATCCTAAGTTTCTAGCAAGGTTGCAGGCATGTTTAATATTTGATGATATTATTAAAGATTATCTATCATAGCTAGTTCTAATGTATGAGAACTTTAAAACTGTCACTACTTAGTTGTGTAATTAGCTTTAGCTAGCATTTTGTACAGGATATGCTCATGGTGTTTTAATCCTTTGCATAATATTTAAGGGGAAAAAAAAAATACTTTTCATATTCTAAACTTAGGTATTCAAAAGATTCTAGTTCAGTAGAAATTTGAGATGTTATATAATCTATTACTTACATTTGTCTGTACAGAAATTAGGAGTTGCTGCTGGTGTGATGTGTCCTAATTAGGACTTTGAATTAAGCTGTCCATTGAAACGTTCTGAACCACAAACATGTAAATCATGACAATGACTGGCTCATAGCTACCGCCCTCTGCATTTGCACCTCTATTGATCAAGATTGGTCATCTATAATCTTTGAATCTGTCCCCTATCAGTGCCACGTCGGAAATTAAGGTTGAAACGTACAGGTGAAGATAACTACGATTGTACAAATATTTCTAAAAATTGTTTACAATTTTGAGAAAGTAAGCAAGCCTAGCTGGTCATATATATATATAACTATAACTAGTCGGTCGGCCATTGAAAAGTAGGATATTAATGTATGGCAATGCTGAAAGCATATTCCAAATAAGTTCCGGATACGTGTACATGTTCATTCCTTTACGCTACAACATCCCAACCCCATAGAAATTAAAACTGCTCTTCAATCTTCCTCTCCTCTCCTGGCTTCATATAAGGTTGCTACCAACAAACATTTCATTTTTCCCTCTTCCATTTGGATTGATAACTGATCACAATTAAACAAATGACAAGGCTGTGGCGCCAGTTTGCTTCTCTCTTCCTGATTCTTGTGTCGGCTGCGTCGTCCCCTGCCGCCGGCTACACTAGAAAGCCGCCCGGGAGAGTCATCCTCACCAAGAACACCAAGCCCGGCTCGCACCCGGAACAGGTTAATTAGTTAGCTCCTTCGATGCTGTTGTGATTTGATTTCGAACAGGTTAATTAATTAACGTTTGGAGAAAGAAGTACTGCTGCAGGTTCATATTTCAGCCGTAGGGGAAGATCATATGAGGATTTCGTGGCTCACCGACGACAAGCACGTGCCGTCCAAGGTGGAATATGGTCGATCTCCCGGAGTCTACGATACGTCTGCTACGGGCGAGCACTCCAAGTATCACTACTTCTTCTACACCTCAGGCACCATCCACCATGTCAAGATTGGACCTCTGGCTCCCAACACCTTCTACTACTACCGTTGCGGTGGACTTGGCGACGAGTACACCTTCAAGACCGCGCCAGCAGCTCTTCCTATCGACTTCGCCATCGTAGGTACGTTTGTTCTTAATTCTATGTATATTTACTCACCATGATTTTTGTATTTTTTTGGTTCCATCTTGGTTGGCTCGATCAATCGATCTCTTCAATATTTAAATCCTTTTTCAAAAATTAGCAACTGGCTCTCCCTTCTTTCACAATCTAGCTATTGATCGCTGTTTCTATATGATATATATTAATGCAATTTTGCTGGGAAGTCTAAATGGGATCTGCATGATCCCATCATTTCTCATAAAAAAAATAAGAAAAAAAAATAAAAATCTGCATCCTCGTCTGTTTGAGTCCCCAAGTTTAATTACTTACTTAGCGTACTACTCTATATCCTTGTTAGCAATCACCCGAATAAAACTCGTATTATACGCGAATTTTTCCGTATCTTTCATAAACGCATAATACTTGCGTACTTTTGACAGATCCAAATCAGTACATAAATTTTAAGCAAGCGAAATTTTAAACGTATTATGTATAAATTATTGACAAATTTGGCACAATAAACATGCTGGAAACCTGTTTAATTAACCAAATTTGACAACATATTTAAGAATTTGAAGTTTCTAACATCAATATTTTTATTTTTCGAATATTTGACCGAATTTTTGAACGTATTTTATTTGCACTGAGCCGATTTATACTCGTACTTTTGCCGTCCCGAAGTTTTCCCGTTTGCCGAATTGCTAACAAGGCTCTATATATGTTGTGTATTGAAGAATTAAGTAGCATTGAATTGGTGCCAATGCATAATTTAATTACGCAATCAGTAGTCCTTAATCAATTATATTTCCTTCAAACTTGGTTAGTTCCATCTTCCTAGTAGGCTTCAAAGCAAACTCTAGCTGCTTATTATCTAGAGTGCAAGTTAAGATCAGATGCCTTTCCATATTCAAACACATTATAGGAAAACAAAAGGCAACCAAACTAAAAAAAAAATCTACATCAGATTTTAGTTCTGTGCTGAATTTTGGAATCATATTAGCATATGTTGGTATGTCGTACGAATATGTATATAGACACGGATAAGAACAGGACACGAATATTTTCAGATACATACAAGCTAGTCACCAATGTGGAGTCACGGAAATTGGAGGGACACCATTTTTCCGGTGTCCGTAGATGTTGAGCTTGAAATTAATGGATAATTGAGGAATGTATGTTGCATTATGCAGGGGATCTTGGGCAAACCGAATGGACTGCGTCGACGTTATCCCACGTGAACAAATCAAACTACGACATGCTTCTCCTCCCCGGTGACCTGTCCTACGCCGACACCCAGCAGCCCCTATGGGACTCCTTCGGCCGCTTCGTGGAGCCCTACGCGAGCGGCCGGCCCTGGATGGTGACCGAAGGCAACCACGAGGTCGAGTTCATCTTCAACTGGTTCGACCCCTTCGCCGCCTACAACGCAAGGTGGCGGATGCCTCACGAGGAGAGCGGCTCCACGTCCAACCTCTACTACTCCTTCGACGCGGCTGGGGGCGCCGTACATATCGTAATGTTGGGCTCCTACACCGACTTCGGTTCGGACTCGGATCAGTACAAGTGGCTGCAGAAGGACTTGGGGCGTGTGGATCGTGGACCGACCGGCCCGTGGCTGATTGTGCTGCTTCACGCACCGTGGTATAACACCAATACGGCACATCAAGGGGAAGGGGAGGACATGAGGAAGGCCATGGAGTCGCTGCTCTTCGAGGCTCGTGTCGATGCTGTCTTCGTCGGACATGTCCATGCCTACGAGCGTTTCGTAAGTCATCATCAATGTCCCACATTAATTATAGCTCTACTATTATAAAGGAGCTTCAAAACGGCTCAGTATATATCATCAACTATTTTTTTAATTTTTTTTTAAAAAATTATGTAAAAATTTGTTGAAAAAAGTTTAAATTTGTTATATATATTCAAAATGGATAATCGAACTCATCAAAAAAAAAAAAAAAACCCTCTCACCTTAACCACATAAGCTAGACAAGATATTTGACTATAATTGAATAATATTACGTTATTATACGTGCAAAACACGTGCATTTACTAGTAAATGTAATACTAGCTGTTGTTAATTAACCTAGCTAATACGTACTCTTACAACAGACGAGAGTGTACGACAATGCGAAGAACCCTTGCGGTCCGATGCATATAACCATTGGCGATGGAGGAAATAGGGAAGGCCTTGCATTAGAGTAAGTAGAGATGATGATTTTGATTGTTTAATCGTTAACACATGCAGTAGTAGTAGTAGTAGTACACTTAATTTTTGTTTGGATTGAATTTTGAAGGTTTAAGGAAGATCACAAGTCTGCATCCCTTTCCCTGTTCCGTGAAGCGAGTTTCGGACACGGGCGGCTGAAGGTGTTGAACCGAACACATGCTCACTGGTCCTGGCACCGCAACGATGACTCCGACTCCAGCGTCGCCGACGAGGTGTGGCTGGAGAGCTTGAGCAAGTCTGCTGGTGCATGTAGTACAGCCGGACGACACACAACTCATGTACATTCTCCAGTTAGGGATGAACTATAATAATACTCTGTTTGGTTGTTTCAACTTTGAACTCTATTCATTTCTTTTGATTTGATTCAGAAGAGTTGATTGTAATTCCGATTGCGGTTACATCTCACATCACTGCTTTTAGGATTGGTTTGGTAGGGATGATCTATAATATAGTCTGTTTGTTTGAACTCTATTAATTTCTTGTGATTTGATTAAGAAGGGTTGACTGTAATTCAGATTGGGAAAGACAAATATTACGGTTACATGTCACATCACTAAAGGATCAGTTTGTTAGGATGAAAGAAGAAGAAGAAGGTGAAAACTTATCCTATTTTATAATTATACTCTTGTGAAAAATATATTATTTAAAAATTATATAATGAAGTCAAATAGTAGATAAGGACAAATGTTAATGGAATTACAAGAATTATGAGGGTCTACATACTTCTGACATTACTAGAAATGTCAAAATTCTTGGAGTCTTGTAAATATTCAGGACTGCAATAATTTTTACTTCATGACAAAAATAGGACTGTCATAATTTCAACAATCCTGTGCATACCCAAAAATGCTAAAAATTTCGCGGTTCATATAAAATCGAAACTGTTAAATTTTTAGCAATCCTACAGTATCAATAATTGTAAAAATGGATAAAGAGTATATTTTACTTTTTTTTCTTCTCTTCCGTATCCTTCGTACCAAATCAAAGTCTTAAGATTAGTGTGCAAGCACTCCGGCCCATGGACAGGCTCAACTTCCACATTATATGATGATCATGCAACCAATGTTTCGTATCGCACAGTCAGTCAGTCCGAATGGTTGGGCCGTGGTGATACAGCATTCACGCGCACTACATACATACAATTGCTATGCTACTAGGCCGAAGTGAACTGATTGTTCATTTTCGTTCCATAAATTGACATGTAAATTCGAGCCCGGCCTTGAAGATTATACTAAATCGTCTAGTTGGACCGTAGTAGTTTGGGTCATGTTCCGAGCCCACACGCATGGAACTCTCTGTCATGATATATATCAAAATCTTCAACGGAGAAGAGAAGGTCCTGTTCGATGATGCTGCATGTAAGAGAATAGCGTGCGGTGCACATGTTATTAATTGCAACATTATTCATGCTGCTCCATCCCACCAGGTGGTGTTGTCATCACCCACCAAAACCTAACCAACCACCACATCTAAGCACGATCACATCGGTCTATTCTTCTTATCCACCCAAGATCAACGGCTCCCATTCTAAGCACGCTCGCCACTGGCCCGATAGCGACTTGCCACACGTGGGAGTTCGTTCGGCACGCGATCGCGCGCGCAGCTTCGTCCCCATCCCGCCTATAAATATCCAACTTTAATAATTCCGACTTCACTAAAAAGTGAGAGAGAGAGAGAGAGTCATGCTTAGGGTTTTGGGAGAAATTAGGGTTTTGAGGCCATTGCTCCACCTCCTCATCCCTCTGTGCATCCACTGGATCTCGGAGGAGATGACGGTTTCGGTGCTCGTCGACGTCACCACCAGGGCCCTCTGCCCCGGCGAGAAATCCTGCCCGCAGGCCATCTACCTCACCGGACTCCAACAGACGGTGACTCTCTCTCTCTCTCTCTCTCTTTGATGCTGTGATGATGAAATCTTAGTAGTTTGATTATGTTCATTTTTGCAAATTTTTTGGGGTTGGGTTGGGGAGTCATCATCAGTACTTGTCAAAGAAAAGGAAAAATGGAACACGTTTTATACTTCGAGCAAGTCAAGCTTGGATGTTTCTGTTGGTAAAGTTACATAAAACACTCCAAGGTTATAGAGAACTTACATAGTGCCTTGGGATGTTTTTGGTATATGCAACTACTACAAAAGTAAAACAAACAAAAGAGGGTAGTTATCAATAAAAATTGACTACTAACAACCATCACAACATCATCAATAAAAAAGGGGACTTACTTTTATTTCTTTCCTTCTCCTTCTAAAAATAACATCAGTTCAACTACAGCAACTCAAATAGGAACTAAAAATAGAAAGTTCATGGACAAATTTTTCTATTTAGGCCCTTGATTTTTTTAGGACTTGTAATCAAGGAATGAGATACATGTAATCAAATGGTTTGTAGTTGATGAGTTTGAAAAAAGATAGGAACTCATGAGTTCCTCCAGGATTTTTGAAATGCATACAACAACTTCTCATCACCCTTTTGTTGAAGAGGAGTTTATATATATAGACCTAGCCTAATACAAAATCATCTAAACTCATCTTATTACTTTTTTTTATTACAACCCACGCACACCTACACGTCCTTAAGGTGGGATCTCGAACCCTGCCGGCCTCATCCAATGTCCGCTACTTTTCACATGAGCTACATGCGCTGGATTCCCGATTTGGTTAGGAGCCTACGACTCAATTGGTCTTGTGTTAGTAATACGTGTGGAGTAGGCAACTGGGTAATTTTGACAGGCCCTAAAATCTCCATTCCTGCATGAAATGGAAATAACCCACATGTTTCGGGGAAAAAATGCATTCCTAGGAATTTTATATGCCATGGTAAAAGCTTTGATAACACAAAACAAGGATCATTTTTGTTTAGCTACCCTTTTGTTTCCTGGGAATTTAGACAATTTGGGAAATCTGTCAGTTTAAAGAATGGTAGTTTGCCGAATGTTTGAAAATCGCAAAAATCCGATCACTGTCTAGCTTATATAGTATATTAGTATTACACTGATTGAGGTGAGTTTTGACTGAGGAGCCTCAATAAAGGCTTTATGAGCTTAGTTTGGTAGTCTTTTGATCCTCGAGTCCTGGCTTAGATGTTGAACTAGTTGAATAATTACTGCCCAAATTAGCCATTTGATACAGACAAGTGCTGATTTTAGTTGGTTATTTATTCAGAAACCATTATCTACATCTTGAACTTCTCTTGTCATCTATACGACACACCCACTTCGAAAGATCCATTGTGTCAGGCAAGGTGGTCAAATATAACAAGAAGATTCCTACACATCCCAAACCTCCATGTTTAGTCTGTGTTTAGGTCCATTACCAGTCCCACACTCCCAATTATAGTTCTAAAATGATTACACCTATTCGCCCCTTGGATAAATCTCATCTGGGACTAGGCTTTCTGCGTAGGTGACCCACTAGTTTTAATTACTAGGCACCTTCGAAGCCTCACATTCACCTACCTAGGCCTCTTCTGTCTATCAACACATTGACCCCAAATTCCTGTTGGGTTGTATCTCGCATATGGTTAAATGCTCAAGTTTGGTGACACTATAAAGGGAGTTGTATAAAAAGTTTAGTCCCACATTGGATAGAAAGTTGGAAGATGAGGTATAGATAATTGTGATTGGCTATGGACTTAACAAGGGATTTTCCTTTGAAGTCATACGGGCTAAGTCCGATACCATACCACTTGGATCAACTCCGGTTTAGGTTATACCGCCCATGTCAGTAGTACGACCAACTAACAACAAGAGAGACATTCACCAATTCCCTTATTAATCCATCTTACCTTCCCCATTTATCGACATATTCATGAGGTATATTCTAGGCAGTGCCTAGAATGCATCGGCACGCCAATATGATTCTTCTAAGTGTGATGAGTCACCCCTGCCTCCCGTATCACTGATGGTTCAAGAACACAGTGAACTTATTTCAGTCTCATCCCCACTCCGCCCCTCCACCCCTCCCGGGTGCTACCTAGCGTCAGGACATGTTCTTGTCCCATCAGTAGCCTGGCTATTGAGAATGATGCCACCATGTTAACAGCTCTAAAGCACAATATAATTAATCTAAAGCTTATCTTGTAATGGGATTTCCTCTTTTTTCTGATTGATACTCACGGATACAACACCAATGATCTCTCTCTCTCTCTCTCTTCCAATGTTTTGTGCTGGATACCACACAGAAGACACTGTTGTATTATTTTTCTTTGAGGTTTCTTGCACAAAAAAATAACTTCCAGGTTATTTTAGTTTCCTTTTATTTTTTGTTGTTACCTAAGTTTCATTTCAATTTGGCCCCTTCTAATTTCTAGCTGATTTGTAAGTTCCCAGTCTCTAACTTAGGCATCCAATTTTTATAACAGGTCTCATCTAATTTTTTGTGTGTAGGTCGTTGGGGTTTTCAAGATGGTCGTTCTTCCTGTCCAAGGACAGCTTGCAGATGAGTATGGGCGCAAACCTCTGCTTCTTATTACTATGTCTACAACGATAATCCCATTTGGTATGTCACTTTTGATTGCCCTGGTAATGATATATATATATCCTTGGCTCACTATATAATTAGTTAGCAGTTCATGTCTAATTCCAGTGCCTCTGTTAACGGGTCTATGCAGATCATCATCATAATCATCCATGCCTTCTCCCATCAAAATGGGGTCAGATGGAGCATAAGAAAGCTCCAAAGACTCGGCAAAATTTTTATGACAGTCTCAACCTGACGTCAACTTTTTATGTTGGTGCAAATTCCTAGTCAAGGTAGCTATAAACATGAAATAGTCATGCCACAAAACATATGAGGCCAGTTGCTGGGTAGGTAGACCCAAAAAGATATTTCACAGATGGATTATTTAAAAAAAATGAGCTTCCAAATTACATATCCAAATTTCTTTAATTTCTTTAATGGTGAGAAAGTTTGATGTCCTGGTTTCCAATTTTTTTCATTGTACTATGTGCAGCAACAAATTTTGTTAATTAATTATTAACCAGTATGCTCCTCTTATCTCATTATCTTTTAGGGAAATGGTGGGACCCCCCCTCTCTCCCCCGCCCCGCCCCGCATCTCATTAAAGAGAAAATAATGAAAGCCAACCTGACAGAGTAAGAAACAATAACAAATCCAACCGGGATACACCAATAACCCAACCGGAATACAAATAGAAGGCCTCCCAATATGCATCCTTAACTGCAAATTCCAGTACCCCATACAAAATACAATGTTGTTCTCTATTCCATACAAAATACTATATTGTTCTCAAAGCTCAAAATACAAGAAGTAAAGTCAAGCTTAGACGATTCTTCGCAACCAATCCATCGAAAAGAAGAAAACAAAATGACAAGACCAAGACAAGCAGTTATTTTACTGCAACAAAATCCCACCAGACTCTCGTCTGTCAAAGAGCTACCATATAGGCTCTGGCTTCTCATCTGCTCGAAATGTCTGCCTTGTCACCTGGGCCACCTCCCGATCTGTCGCTCCTGTCCAGTAGAATATTAAGCATTGTCCTTTGTGACAAGTGTTGTGTGCTTCTGACGTTTTACTATTGAAGATAACCTTTCGTTCTAGAATCTAGCCAAATATGCCAAGAAATAGCCACAACCATTAAACCCCAAGCTTTACGAAACGATCTAGGAACCCTTTTCAGTCTCCAATCTTCCCAGAGTGATTTGAAAGATCCAAGGAACCCATGAAACCCAGACTTCGAAAGTGCTTCCGGATGGGCTTGGACCTCTTACAGTGTAAGAGCGTATGGTCGATGGTTTCCCTCCGTTCCAGACAATAAGGACAAGTTTCTTGTTCTGTCCATTTTCTCTTGATCAGATTATCTCGGGCTAGGATGGCATTGTTACAAGCTAGCCAAAGAAACGCTCTAACCTTTTGCGGAGCTTTTATCTTCCATACTACTTTGCTGAATTGAGGATTATCCCACCATGGTTGAGGTGTTTGTATAGGGATTTGACCGAAAGTCCTCCTAATCTTCTCATCTCCACTTACATTAATCGAGATAAACTCCACTTACATTAATCGAGATAAAAGCTGGATGAAAAGCAGCAGGTGGTATCATCGTAAGTCCTATATACAGTGCGCACAGAAATATCCAACCCATAAACTTGGGCTAAGGAAACAAAGCTGGCTACTCACAAAAGTCATTTGGATTTTTTTTTTAGATAAGGCCAGTCTTTAATGATTGTCCCTATCATCGTAAGCAATGTATAGAGTTCACAGAAATATCCAACCCATGAACTTGGGCTAAGGAAACGAAGCTAGCTACTAACAAAAATCATTTGAAATTTTTATTTATTTTTGAGACAGTGCCGGTCATTAAATGATTGTCCCCTCCCATTTTATTAAATTTTTGCCCGAGTTGTTTCAAACCCACGCGTACCCCCCCCCCCCCCCCCCCCCCTTTTCCAGTGGGTACCAGCCCCTCGGTGGGTATTATTTGGAAGGTTGTTAGAAGAAATTATTAGTTTTGACAAAAAAATTGAGCCCTATATTGCTATAAGCTTTCTTGAGTTCTTAACAAGAATGCACATTTCTCTTTCTGTCACTGTGCGTTTAGACTTGCACACTTGTTTACACAAATGGTTCAGAAAACTGTAACTAGATTTCTGTACTTTGATTCCCTCTCCGAAATTTTTTAGGTGAAAATTTATTACTGTTGTATATGAGTTACACTTTATTCCAGTTGGTAAACTATATATGTATCAGGTTGATGTAGAAGATAATGAGATAATGACTTTCCTTATTATGCATGTCCATTTGAATGTAATTTGTGATTCTAATTTTGCATTGTCGTATTCGTATCTCAAATTTCAGCTGTACTTGTTTGGAGTGAATCCAAAACTAGTGTTTATGTGTACCTTGTTCTTCGGACAATTTCCTTCATCATAAGTCAAGGAAGCATATTTTGCATCTCTGTTGCATATGCGGTAAGCATTGTTATACGTTTTTGGTTTTTAATGTTTTTTTATGCTTGTCTATATTCATGATTCCTCATCAAGATCGTATATAATGTGTACTGTAACTAACACACACATCAACCAAAAAAATGAATTCGCCAAACTACATATGTAGATACACTCTGTGAATGTCTTTATAATATATGCTTTTTAAAAGCTTGTTTAATATTTTTTTATGCTTGTTTATATTCATGATTCCTCATCAAGATCGTATATAATGTGTACTGTAACTAACAAACACATCAACCAAAAAATGAATTAGCCAAACTACATATGTAGATAACTCTGTGAATGTCTTTATAATATATGCTTTTTAAAAGCTTTTTAGGCTTATCTTGGTTTTCTTAATGCTAATGGTAGTGGGTATAGTTGTAACAAGTACGAATGTTTAATTCCTATATATTCATCCTATTTCATGTATCTTACAACTTTTGATGTTTGCAGTTCTTTACTGTATATAAATTCTGGCATTAATTATAAGAGAAATATCATGAAAAAGTTTTAGTACACCAAATAGGAATCCTGACATAACTCTTCCAACTCTTCCTGTGAGTGGATAGGATCCATCTATTCGCAGAACAATCCTAAGACTAATATGTTCATTTATTTATTATGCTACACCTTCTAATAGAGGTCCATGTTGCTGAGGGTCGGATTTCCGTTGAAGAGGTAAATACCAACAACAATAAAAAAAATAATAACAGTTTTCTATAGGAAATTAGACAATTAGTACTATGGGAGCACCAGAAATGAGATCTTGCTCAGGATTAATTTTTTACTTCTGCTATTCCAGAAATGATCCTGTATGGAATGCATTACTGATCTCAATATTTGTTAACTGAAACGATTTGTAGCTATTGACTATGGCTAATTGGACATCGTCTTCAGTTGTTTCGTTTTACATCCGTGCAACAACTTAGGCTACCTTTCTTCTTTATGGATAGGCAGATGTAGTGGAAGGCAGTAAGAGGGCTTCAGCATTTGGATGGATTACTGGACTTTTCTCTGCTTCACATGTATTAGGAAATGCATTGGCACGGTTTCTTCCGGAGGAATGGATTTTTGAGGTATGTTTCTATTAAGATCAGTAATTATTCAGTATCAGCCTGATTGCTCTTGTGAATTGTTCCTATTGAATTTTTAATTCTGGTGTGCAGTTCAAATTTTGAGAGTAGCATCTATAATCTACCATAATGTTTTATCTTATTGTCAATATTGCGTCTCAGGTGTCTATAACCTTATTGATCTGTGCCACACTCTACGTGAATACATTTCTGGTTGAGACGGTCAATAGAACTCAGAGGCCACATCAAGGAGTTCCATGTTCAGCAATGGTCTTACAGGTAATCCAGGGACGCTGGATGTCGATGAAAGATGCAGCTTCTCTGGTCTTTAGTAGGTATATTCGAATTGCACAGAGACCCTGTTGAATAACACTTTTTTCAATTTCTTTTTATATCTTGCATTGTTCTCCGAAATTCAGGATAAATCAAGTGAAATCAAATAATTAATCATTTTTTATTATGCATACACATACGAAGCCCCCCTCCTCTCCCCTCCCTCCTCCACTGTCCACATGGCCCACTTACATACTTGGTTTTAATCATAATTAAGCTATAGTAATTATGCAAAGATGAGGTTTCTGTTTATCTAATGGTTTCCCTTTTTTTTATAACAGTGAAATCCTTAAGCGTATATCAGTCATTTCCTTCTTTTATGAGTTGGGGATGTCTGGCATCAGTGGTGTCTTACTGGTAAATATCTTGTAGTATTCTTTATTAAGATGAGCTTTCTAGGAGTTCTTTGTAATCTCTGCTAAGTTCTAATTTTATTGCAGTACTATCTGAAGTCAGTTTTTGGTTTCAACAAAAATCAGTTCTCAGAAATTCTAATGATGGTTGGCGTTGGATCTATATTTTCCCAGGTTCATTCCTAAAGCTCTACAACTTAAAAAGTAGCTTAATATCATACGTCCTACAGAAGGTTTTGTATATACTCAGCCAGTTCATGATTTCCTTTTGTTTTTCGATTTAATAAGTTGCTTATATATATCATACGAATGAAATGGTCACAGGTGTGGTTTAGCACAGTTGTGGACAGGCAAGCTTGCTTAACTAGTTTGTACTTGGGAAAAGCTACATGTTTTTAGACAGATTTCTTGCTGACAGCACTGGTCTGTTTTATTGAATATTTGCTCAGAAGAAAATGTGCCAACATATTCTCTGCAAATTAATTATACAAACTGGAACAATGTATGGTCTTAGTCAGGTAGTAGTCAGGAGATCATGACACCAAAGTAATGTCTGTTTGTCTTGAAGTAGACCCCTACTAAATTGTGGTAAATTTGATAGATTGCTCGTCCGGATGTATCTTCTCTACTGGTACATAGGGTTTCAAACTGTTGCAAACTTGAGAAAGTCATTAACCGTAAACTCTCAATCAAACCGTTTGGCAGCAAATGTACATCCTTTGTATGCCCTCTTAATGAACTGATGCTCCTACTTGGCTCTTTTTGTCTTGCTCATGTGTTGCTTCTAAGTAAGATAGGGCTATGGACTGTAAACATGTACCTTATGGAATAAAGCTGAGCTGATTACAAGCGATATTTTTTTAATATCTTTCTTACTTGTTCATTATGGAGACCAATGGGAGTACAGTTTCTTGCCAAAGTGATTTCATAGTCGATGACTTGTCCGTATGTTTCAGATTCTAGTGCTTCCACTTATCAATCCATTTTTGGGAGAAAGGGGCATACTCTGCATTGGCTTGATTGCTTCAATTGCGTATGTGAGTCTCAAATGTAACAGAATGCATTTACGTACAATATGGAACTATTGTAAGTATTCATAAATTTATGGACAATATGCAGGCTTTGCTGTATGGTTTGGCATGGGCACCATGGGTATGTTCCTTAAGACTAGCTTGACTTTACTTTTTGATTAGGAATTTGTGAATTTGACTATCCATCATCCAACCCTTCTCCCATCAAAGTGGGGTTAGCTCCGGAGCAGGACTTACCATCAATAGAACTCCCCAAAAGAATTGGGCAAGGTTTTAATATCTGCTAATGACCTACTGCTCCTTTGTCTAATGAAAGTAATAACATCATTCATGCAGGTTCCTTATCTCAGTGCCTCCTTTGGTGTCGTATATGTTCTTGTGAAACCATCTGTAAGTAATTAATTGCGACGACTTTCTATTCTTCAAATAGAACCTTTTCCCTTTGTACTCTTGACTAAATCGAATGTTGTATCCTAAAAATCCTAGGATATCACTTCTTAAAGTATAAATTGGCAAATTTTATCATATTTTT
Source organism: Iris pallida (assembly GCA_029216955.1). Taxonomy (NCBI): domain Eukaryota; kingdom Viridiplantae; phylum Streptophyta; class Magnoliopsida; order Asparagales; family Iridaceae; genus Iris; species Iris pallida. Next base: position 1,108,737 of record JANAVB010002196.1, on the reverse strand, counting down.
TGCGTTTTACTTTGTTATTTGACCGACTACTCAAAATTTGCAGACTTACGCTGTAGTTTCAAAGGCAGCAGTGTCATCTGACCAGGTAGTTTCTTTATCTTAACACCATTAAATGGTTTACCCTGGCATATGGGAAAGTTGTAGTTGCTCAACCTTTTAATTATCCTGGATAGTATTTGAATTTTCTAATGTCCAACTGATATTAATTAATTTTCTAATTTGTCTAGTTATACAATTTAATTCAAGAGTATGCTTGAAGAAGTTTATGTCCCATCTTGCTTCTTGTTCTGGATATGTTGGTTATATTTTGCCTTGCCAATAAGCAAACATCGATCTAAAATGTTCCATCAATTATGGCCATTAGCCATAGAGAAGTGTTGTATCTGATTCTCCCGCAACCTAGATCTATCTCTACCCAATATTATAAGTAGACTGCATTCCCAACAATACCGAGCTCCATTGGTTCCAATTTGTGCACTTCATTTCTGTTGTTCACTGTCAGTAGGAGTTTCTATGTAAATGACTTCAAGAGGTAAAACAATGCAGGATCTAGAAATTCATTTCGTACAATTGAACCTTTTCAAAATGTTTCTTTTTTAAGAAACAAGAAGATTTGTGCCAAAACAATGGATCTTGAAGCACTATTTCTGCATCTCCCTGATCGAAACCTCATATGTTTGGATGGTTAATGGTTAATCAAGCTTGATTCCCCCTCTGAAACAATAAGTTTTGGTCCTGGAAATAATGCATCCACAGTTTCTAGCTTACATGATATATGTCAAATTCCGATGCTTAGTATCTCCATTTCCCATATCCCCACCCTACCCCCTACCACCACCACCAACAACAACATCCCACCCTACAAGCCCATGATGGCCCATTGCACTGCGCTTAACTTGATATTATTTTTATTTGCAAGGCTTAGACTCAAAGAAATCACAGTTCCTTGATCACGAGAAGTCTAATGGTTAAGTCACCACATAGTTTCTACATTGAATTGTTACCTATATTATGTAGTATGTCCACTTCCATAACTTGGGGTTATATTGCACCTATAGTTTTCTGTGTGTGGGTGAAATGATCTTTTAGGCCGATGGACCAGTCTATCGTAGATTGTTTCCTAATTAAAATATCTGAGCATCTAAATACATTGCTTGGAATTACGGTAAAGCTTGTTTTGTGCATCTTGTAGGATGCATGATGCAGATTTGAGACGTGGAAACATATGCTTAAGTTATCTGAGAAATATATATAGTATGTAACATCCTAGAGTTAACCAGATCACATCATGCAGAAGGAAGAAAGGCGATAAGCGTTTATTTCTCTGTCCAAAGATACTATTTCTTCAGTGCACATCTTAACGACACTTATATTGTTATCTTTGTCAAAATGGCAATCAAGTTTAGCTATTTCATAAACAATTTTTGAATGACATATTTAGTTATCTTCTACTTTCTAGCTCAATTTAACACTGTGGTACTGTTTTGCAGGGAAAGGCACAAGGATTTATTGCTGGGGTGCAGTCTGTTGCCAGCTTCTTCTCGCCAATTGTAATGAGCCCGTTGACTTGTAAGTGAAACTGGGCTTTCAACCCCCGAGTGTTCTCTCATACATGACAGTAGTTTCTTCTGTTGGTACTCCATTGTTTCATTTCTTAGTCTCAAACACCACATTGTGATGATGCAACTGTTAGCTAGGCTGCCATTAGATAGAGACCTTCTCTCCCTGCTGTAGGCTCTTGGGGGCTATTGGTTCTCATTTAGGATGATTTTTGTCACTGGTAGCATCATCTCAACATCAATTGGCAAAATAGCCAACTTAATAACTTGTTTAAATAAATTCTTATTTCAGCTTGGTTCATTTCAAACAAGGCCCCATTTAGTTGCAAAGGTTTCAGCATTCTGTTTGCCTCACTCGCAATGGTAATACCCTTCCTGATCTCGTGCTCCTCTACATCATCATTGACTTCGATCTAACTTAGTTGTTAATTGACTACTATCCATAGATGATATCCCTGGGATTCGCTTTGCGGCTGAATTCTGAGAGCTCGGAAGCGAGGACAGATTGTGAGAACACACAGCCCTGGCCAGTTGAATCCGCTGAAGCACCACTCCTATCCGACATGCAGGCTGCCACTGCTGGCATGAACATACGGTAGCTCGGATACGGAAATGGCATGCAAGCAAGAGCGATCAGAGAGAGCATTGGCCAAGATCAGAGCTATATTTATTTGTACAAAGACAACAACATCCATCCAATTTCCCACTCCCTCTTTCTCTCTCTCTCTCTCTCTCTATATATATATATTTACATGTGTGCTGTGTTCCCAAGTTCCATTGCCATCCCCGTCCTTACCAGAAGTACCAATGGCTCACCTGGCAGATGGCTCTGACGTCCGCGTCCCTTCCAGTCCCCGCCGATGTACGCACCCACCGTAGGAAATCTCCGCTTGGCCCACTTCCGTCCGGGCTCGGCAACACAATGCTGCTGGCTGTTGTCGGGTCTGATGACTGAGTATTCGGTTGGGAGGAACGCTATAGTGTAAATTATGAATAAAGAATGGCTAATTATAAGGGCACAGCCTTTTTTACTCGGGGCTAGCCAGGATTAGGGCTAGCCAGGTTGGGAGGAACTTTTACTAGGGCTATCCAAATATTCCACTCAGGGGGCTGTCCAAAGCCCACAGCCCCCCAAACCCAAAAAACTACTCTCATTTCTAAATTTCACTCTCTCTCTTCACAAACCCTAGTTTTCTTCTTCTTCTATCCATCTTCTTCTTCTCCACCATTTCCATTCTAACATCTTCATCAAAACCCTAATTTTTTTTTCTCATCATCATCATCTTCTTCTCCACCATTTCCATCATCACCATCTCCATCAAAACCTAGTTTCTTCTCTTTCCCAATTTCGATGGCACCCAAAAAATTAAATAAACCCTAAAATGTATGAAAATAAAGGTTAAATACTTCTTTCCTCACAAAGAATGCATGAAAATAAATCCTAAAATACATATTTTACTCTATTATCAAGATTAAAATAAACCCTAACATGTTTTTTTCATTCGGGAATGTCGACTTTAGGACTGCCAGAAATTGTGGCAGTCCTGAAAGGAACTTGCTGTACAGCAAGTATCTTTCAAGACTGCCACAATTTCTGGCAGTCCTCAATATGTCTAGGACTGCCAGAAATTGTGGCACTCCTGTTGTAGAGCATGTCCCTTTCAGGACGGCCACAATTCATGGCAGTTCTTATTACTTCTAGAACTGCCAGAAATTGTGGCAGTCCTGTTATACATCGAGTCTATTTCAAGACTGCCACAATTTCTGGCAGTCCTCATTACTTCTAGGACTGCCAGAAATTGTGGCAGTCCTGTTGTACATCGAGTCTATTTCAAGACTGCCACAATTTCTGGCAGGTCTCAATACTTTTATGACTGTCAGAAATTGTGGCAGTCCTGATATGAATCCAATTATTCTACAACTAGGATTTCTTCCATAGTTTTCTTCTAAAACTAGGATTTCATGCATAATTCTTCTATTAATAAAGAAAAATTGGTTAATAGACTAATAGATTAATAGATTTGATAACCCAATTTCTTCTACAACTAGGGTTTCATCCATAATGTCCAAACAAGAAGAAAATAAAATAAAATAGGGTTTGGAGAAAGAGATCTGAGAAATTAGAAGAGAGCAAAAAATCAAAATAAACTAGGTTTACAAAAATTGATGTTCTTGTTTTTTTTTTCTTCTTCTTCTTCTTGTTCTTCTTCTTCTTTTCTTCTTGTGAGGAATGGAGAGAGAGAGGAAGAAAACAAAAATTATAACACTTATCTTTTATACCTACTACTTGGATAGCCCTAAGTAATTTTTTCAGTGGCAAACTTGAAAATAATGGGAAACAGTCACTTGGACAGTCCCGAGTAAAAAAGGCTGTGCCCTTATAATTTGCCTAGAGAATATACATAGTGGGTCTATGTAAAAGGAATTGATGTAAAAGGAATTGATAGGAAAAATGTTTAAGGGGTGTTCTGAAAAGTTGGGTTGTGATGAAGAAAAAAGAAGAAGAAGACCGGAGTGTGTTGTAAAACAATTTGTTTGGCTTTCTCCGTCCCGTCAACCAAACAAACATATACATCATCATCACTCAAAACCTTTCTGGAACCTCCTTTGAGTCTCCTTTGATTCAAACCAAGCAACCACTGTCGTTGCAGGATACAATTTTAATTATTTGGACAAAAGGAATTTGATAATAAGCTGAGTGACTATCGACGCATAGCATATAATTGGATGATGAGATGAGAAGAGAAACATTACAAAGACCTGGGCATTGATATGAGGGAAAGAACGTGTCTAAAGCAAAGCTACGTTTTCTGAAACTTGTTGAAACCACATTCATTCACTAATGAATTCATTAATAACAGATTAAACAAATATCTATCTCTAATAATATTATAATATGGACTAAAAACGGTTCAAAAATATGCACATATTATAATATAGTTTAGAAACGTACTTAAAAAATAAGTACGTACTAATAATAATAATAATAAAGAGTTAGGGTTATCAAAAATAAGTAGAGAATTAAAAAGTATTGACAGAGAGAGAGAAATGTTGGAAAAGAAAGACCAAGTAATAATGTGAACAAAATTCTTCATACAACATAAAAGTTTTAACAAATTATCAAATGAGAACTAAAACATTCATTAGTTCGACGTTTTCTTTGAAATCAAGCAATCAATGAAAACTTCCAACCAACGTTTTTCATTATATATATATATATATATATATATATATATATATATATATATATATATATATATATATATATATATATATATATGTGGGAGAATTTGTGGTTAACTTGTAGATTAATAAGAACTAAAAAGAGGTTGATTCAAATCTTAATGTACATATTTGTATACACAATTTTTTTTAGATCTTATTACTTCTTGAGCTAACTACATATTTTGATATTAAATATATATACATATATAAAAAATTAGGTTTTTTTTAGGGGCACCTCCACATTTACTAGGGGACAACCCAAATTTTTTTTGAAAAAATTACAAGTTTGCCATTAGTTTTTTTTACTAGGGGGCAGCCCAAAAAACACTATAAAAGCCAATGTGATTTTATTTCATCTCTCTCTTTCTTCCTCTACTACTTCTCTTCCTCCACTCTTCCTCCACTCTTTTTTTCTCCTCCTCATAAAATCCTAGAATTAACCTAACCTAGGTGAAATTGTCCCCCCACCTAAATTTGTTAAAGAATTAACCCTTCACTTCTCCCATTTATTTGTAAGTCGTCGAATTTATTTTTGTGTAATGTTTTAACCTAAATTTTACATATAAAAGTTGAATTTTGTGTTTAATGTAGAAAGAAATAGAAAATGGAACAACCCGGACCATCAAATGCTGGAAACTCTCCTCCCACAACGTCCGAAGAACACTTTGATGCATCGGAAAGCCTCTTGGTAACTAAACTTTAAATTTTTTTCGGATGAAAAATCGAATTTTGACACAGAGGACTGCCACTTGTCTGGCAGTCCCTCTCTTAGATTTGGACTGCCACATATGTGGCAGTCCTTTAGATGTGAGGGACTGCCACATATGTGGCAGTCCTTGTGATGCTTTGTGCCTATTTTGAGTTTACAAATGACAGGTTTTACTTTAAGTTACCTGCATAAACTTCGGTATAATAATTGACTGACACTTGGAAGTATCCCATGTCAGTAAACTGTAATATATATCCGAAAAGCATCATGAGTGGGTATCAAAGTAGCAGCACAGGCTATATTTATACAAGTTAATCTTGCATATCTGTTGTCATATTGGATGACTTTTGATTCCCAAGTTGCTGAGTTCTCATGCTACTCGTTGCAAGCTCTTATATTATTGAAAATCCAATTTTACAAATTATTTACTTGAATTATCCCTCCCGTAAAAACACATAAGCCTAAATAAGTTGGTGCTTGGTTTCATCTAGTGTTATTCATAGCATACAACCCATAATGTTCTGATGTAGCAGGATTCTGTGTTTGAACCCGTTAAGTGCTTCACAATGTAAATATAACGAACAATCTCAGGCTACCTGTGCATGCATCTACAGCACGATGAGCGTGACAGTACCGGACATGGTGGTCGAAGCTCAGGTTGCAGGGCAACAAACAGGTAATTCTTTTTCACATTCAAACCAACAAACATGTTGCCCTTGAGATCTTAAATTTAGATTCTCTCTCTGTAATGTACAGATCATTGGAAGTGGAGTCATCCATCCAAAGGAGCAATCTAGTGATAGGTCCAGAGGGAAAGCGGAGCTGCTGCAACCTTGTGCTGATGACTGCAGTGTGTGGAGGTATGATGACTTTTTCTCAATTGGCGGCCGAGGCTCCACCTGCCAAAAAAAAAGGCCAACATTTAGGGAGAAGAAGACCGACGCAGAGAGAGAGAGAGAAATGAGAGATCGTTTCCCAGAGCCGAGGAAGGAAATGTTAGGAGGGAGGGGAGAAGACAGGTCTTACCAAAGAAGGGGTAACTATCAATCGAGGGAGAGATTTGATGGAGGAGGGGGCACAACGGGGAGTGATAGGTCCAGTGGAACGTATGTATAGAGGAGCACACGTTGGCCTGGTGGGTTTCAGGTGGATAAATGGAAGAGGAGAAGCCCTCCTGGGACTGTAATACTTGTTTGTCGACTATTTTGTAAGATTGACAATGAAATCATTCCTTTCGCCAATACATTCAGAGCTAAAGTGTTGTTGTGAACATGAATTTTTCTCTCGTAATGAATGGTGATGAAACATTTTTCTTCCTACTCTTGGTTTTATGTCACACGCAAGGGATGAATGATTATACATGTTTTACATATGTGCTAAAAACTATCAGAGGACTGCCACAACCAGGGCAGTCCTTCACATGTGTTGGACTGCCCTGGGTGTGGCAGTCCTAGATATAATGTTCTGTGATCAAGTCACAGAACAATTCATCTAGGACTGCCACACCCAGGGCAGTCCTTCACATGTGTTGGACTGCCCTGGGTGTGGCAGTCCTAACTCGTTTCTCTTCTTCTTTGTTCCCCTGCCATAGACCCTAGATTTGTTTACTAATACATTTTCTGAACCTCAGGAGCCTTGGTAAGAATAATTTGACATTTATTTCCGAAATTAACACACGATCCTACTATGATATTGACCGAAATTAATTTGACACTGATACATTTTCCGAACTACAGGGCGCTTGGAAAGAAACATCTAGAAATTTGGACATTTTATTTCCGTTTTAAGTAATATAGATTAAGAACTTAGAATGCAAGATATACACACGATCCTTTTATTTCCATTTTATTTCCGTTTTCAGTTAGGACTGCCACACCCAGGGCAGTCCTTCACATGTGTTGGACTGCTCTGGGTGTGGCAGTCCTAGATATAATGTTCTGTGATCAGTCATGGAAACAAGGACTGCCACATTCCTGGCAGTCCTATATTGAAAGAGGACTGCCAGGACTCTGGCAGTCCTTGTTTACATGTGGACTGCCACATGCTTGGCAGTTCTACTGTACTCAGGGCCGACAGACGAACGACTCTCTAGTTTATCGTTTTCTAGGGTTAGGGTTTGAAGAAAAATTGTAGGTTTGTCGTGTTCGAAAATGCTATTCATAAACCCTAAAGAGATTCTAAACCTAAATTATCAAAAGTTTTTAGAGAATTAAAACTATTCTAGGGTTTCGAATAGAATGTAGAAAATTATAGAAGAAATTAGGGAAGAACGATTTCTTCAACTTGCATGTTATCTCGTCGAATGTAGGAGTGTTCTTGAAAAAATTTTGGTGGAGGAATTAAGATTAGAGTGGTGGAGGAAAATTTTCTAGGGTTTAGGGAGAAGGAGAGAGAGCTCTTCTTCTTTTTCTTTTGGAGGAGAGAGAGAGGAAATGATGAAATGGGAAGGAAATGTGAGTTTGGGGGGTTGGACTGCCCCCTAGTAAAATTTGGGCTGTCCCCTAGTAAAATCTCCACCAAATGGGCTGCCCCCTAAGTAAGGGCTGCCCCCTAGTAAATGTGGAGGTGCCCCTAAAAAAAACCAAAAATTAACGTCCTACCTATGAACGTTTTTTCAACAAAAAAATAATAATAATGTAAAAAAAAGTGCCTATTTGTAGTGCAATTTTTATGTTAATAATGTTGTCTTCTTTAAAAAAAAATTTAGTGTAAATTAGTTCGTTGTTAATGCTATTAGTGTTTAAAAAAATTCATATAAAAAAACATCTTACCATATAATGTTTATTTTAAAAACGTCATACCATAAGATATTTTAAATCTTATTTTACAATTTTTTTAATTTTTTTCTTTTCTTTCGAACTTAATTTTACAAATTTTTGATACTTCCTATTAAAAAAAATTCGATTAAACAAAACCGTAGCAGTAATTTACATTCATTCCATTCTAACTCCACCCATTGCAAAGAAAACAAGACGAAGACGAGAGAGAGAAATCCAACCACAGCAGCACGAAACAACTAAAACAAACGGAGACCGAGACGGACGGACGGACGGACGGACGGACGAGATTAGAATAAGATTTAGATCTTGTGGGCGAGCTTTTCAGCCTTGACCAGAGGGTTGGCACGGGCGATGGCCTCCTTCCCTGCGGACTTGAAGTCGAACCCGCACGCGTGGCCCTCCGGGTGCCTGTGGGCCCCGCAGTAGGTGGTCCCGCACCTGCACCTGAACCCCGTCAGCCCCACCTTCTTCCTGCACTCCCCGCACCGGTTCGCACGGACCACCGCAGCCGGAGGAGGAGGAGGAGGAGCAACCGCTGCCGACGACGACGGCGGCTGCTGCTGCGGATGGGAAGGGATGACGACGTCAGCAACGGAGGAGGTGGCGGACGTGGTGGAGAGGGAGTTGTTGACTGCGACGATGGCGGAGGAGGCGGCGTTATGATGGTCCTTGAGGCGGAGGTCCCTGTAGCAGTTGGAGCATAGGTCGTTGGTGGCGGGGCTGCCGAAGAAACCACAGTTGTTGGAACAGAGGCGGTGTCCCTCCTGCCATCTTCTCTGCTCCTCAGCCATCTGTTCTGTTCTGATCTGTTGAGAGAGAGGAAGAACAATTACAAGGTCAAGCAACGTCTCCCTCTCCCCCTTATTTATTCCATTCCATTGCCTCTCATTTGTTTATTTTATTCCATCAATTAATTCATCTATATCTATAATCCAAGCGATACTCAAAGGAATTTATTTAGACAAAAATAGGAGGAATTTAAAGAAATTTTTTTTTTTCAAATAAAAAGAGGGAGGAGGAGGAGGAGAAAAATACCTGACTCACGAATAAGGTTTTGATTTTTTTATTTTTTGTGATTTGATGAGAATAAAAATTGATGGAGGATAAGAAAGGTGCTGTTTCTTTTTCTCTATTTTTTTGGTGTGGAAATTGGTGGATATGGTAGAGGGGAATATTAGATTTTTGGAAAAAATTAATGGAAGAGACGTAAACTCACATAACACGATCTGTCTGTCTATATATAAGGTGACCGTGAGGGTGAGGGGATGCGAGGAGAAATGGGATACGTATCCTTTATTTATAAATATGTCGGTAATTGGAATGAATAAAATAATAGATAATACCCAAACCATGGAATCGGCCCACAAAAACCACTGGCGGTTTTGGCCTTCATCAGAATTGATTTTTTCCCAAGATTCCATAAACCTTCTTCTACTACTCACATTCTTCCTATATTTCTTCATTATTGTCTTTATCCTCAATTATTATTACTATTATTTTATTATTATTATTATTATTTTATTGTCAAATCAGAGCCTTCCTATTCAGTTTAATTTATGTCTTTACCATTTTACCGGAACAAAGGTCGACTCAAACTCCTCATTTTGATAGAATCCGATCAGATCAACTTAAAGAAAGGTCAATGGAATTGCACTCTTAGAAGGTTTGGAGGCACCATCTTAAACTTAGTCCAAAACTGGAACAACTTATTTGCTCTTCCTTACAGGAAATAAAATTAAAATTAAAATTAATTTTTCCCCTCTAATTAACATCTATTTTTATATTAAGATTTTCACACCAGTTCATCAGATATCCACCAACAAGTTAAGACAATGAAAGATAATAATAGATTGAACAAGTCGGAGATTTGATTTATATGATGTTTTGGAGTGAACATTCTTGGGTGTGTTTATGTGTTTTTATAAATTATTATTATTATTATTATTATTATTATTATTATTATTATTATTATTATTATTATATGATTTTTAACTTTTTCTAGGTTGTTTAACAAGGCAATAAGCATAAGTAAGAAATATCACTCCACATTGATTTCACCATAGACTAACTTTTCTATTATGCGGAACAAAAATTAGAGTACAGTGATAAAATTTATATTTTTCTCCTCTTTGTAAAACAACATTAAAAATCATATTTATAGGTGTCTCAAGTCCGTTCTTGCACTAATTGGTTAGGAATACAAAATAATTATCATTAGCATTTAGTCTAACTATATGATGGTCACTGGTGACACACAATTATGGACTATTTATGAAAAAAATGATGATCCTTTCAGTATAGGTAGCGAGCCCCACTGAACGTTTTATAATCCATATGCTTATATGTCATCACCAATTATTCACGTTCTTCCTAGGCTGAATCTTTTCCGTGGCCGTGGATATCGTTTGAGGAACTAAATCTTGTACATAAGTTGTCCATGACCAAACATGTATATGTAACTTAGTTATAAAATATAACATGTATGATAACAAAAACTTGCAATGATTGATGCAACACATTCTCATTTTTTATTTTACATTTCTCGAGTGGTAGATCATAATCTACCTTACCATTCCAGGGTTAACGCAATTAGCGAGACAACGGTCCCAAATACTACATGTGACCCAACAATCCCAAAACAATTCCTATCCATGAAACACAATCACAATATCAATTCAATTTCTACTTATTCAACAATAAATTCATTTATTTCATCACAACTTACATATCAACCAACATGAATTAGCATACGTAATAGTCTCTTGAGCCGGACATTTTTCTTTTCTTTTTTCAATGTATTTGAAGATTTTAGTCTTGGGGTTTCTTGAGCCGGTTTAGTGAAGAGTTTGAACCTACCTCTGGTTCATTGTTCTACATTTTGTTATTTTCTCTTTAATTAAATTTGGGTGGAAGATGGCTTACTTTTATTCCCTAAAAACTACAAAAAATAAAATAAAAGTCTTCTCAAGTTTGATCCACCTTTCCGTCCCTGGTTTGACTTATATTTTACGTGACAAAAGTGTCTTAAAACTTATGTTAAAAAGAAAAAGAAATCAGATTTAATAGGAGAATTAATGTTGTCTTTTATCCTTAAACATAAGGCATGCTTTTTGTAGATCCATTTGATTTTTCCATACCATACATGACAATGTGATCGATGTCTTATGACGAAGTTGTTTCTAGAAGCAACTTAGCATTTCTGTAAAAGCTGAACACTCGAAGACAAAAATGTTAATTATTACTCCAAACAGAATAGGGGGGTGTTTGCATGGAAGAACCATCATTTCTAAATAAATTTGTAAAAAAGTTCTAAAACATTCATTTCAAACTCATGAAACATGTGTAAATCAACTAAACAAAAAACATGAGGTTAAAGTTAAAAAAAAAAAAAAAAAATCTTTTATAGATAAAACGATGGGAAAAGTCCTCCGACATTTCACTAATGATAATCAACTAAACAAGTCTCATAAGGATTAATGTTTGTGAAGATTAAAAGAACCAGAATGTCTAAATAAACATGTATATTCCATATTAGGAAAGGAGATACCAGTGCAAAAAAAGAATTAAAGCATTGAAATAGAATTAAATCATTGAAACTGATACACAAATAACCCCTTTTTTCAATAACTGAGACATGGAATTGAGCTGATGCTATCTCAATAGAGCAAGTCTTTCAATCATAATCGCCTTAAGCAGAATTTTTTGATGTAGAAATTGTGGACATGGATTCTTGTTCTCGAGGGCCATCGATCTTCATCTTCCTCGTCCTTTAACCCAGTTATCTACCACACACCACCAAGTCCTACATTCAAGATCTTAAGTTTGTGTCAACCATTTATTTTATCAAGCCAATGAACATGATTTGGAGCATTAATTGGCAAGAAGAGTCTGAGGATACGAGGTTCTCTTTTGCTCTCCTCTGCTTAGCAGGATCGTTAACGACTAACAGAAATACTGTATTCAGATATCCTGATTGATTGTCGATCTCTGGACATAGTTTAGTGCCAGCATGTTGTGACAGGCCGGCCACACAGTACATGATGACTATAAAAGAGGAGACTAATCAAATTGTTTCATAATTCACCCCTCCTTAGTTCTCTAAGTTTCAAGTTTTCTTGAGAATGACTAAACACACCATAGCTCTCATCCTTGTTGTAATAGGTTTCGTTTTTGCTCACGGATCATCCACCAGAAAGGTATAAAATCAATTACATTAGAGTGACATGAATATTACAGGCTTCTTCAACTATGAATTGTTATTGCCAATCAATTGAATTATTTATGATGTTTGGCTTACCAAGTTTTGTACCATTTGCAGCATTATGTTGTATATATGGGTGAGCACTCACATCCTAGCTCGGATATTGCCATCTCTGCAAACCAAGCAATGCTTGCTTCTGTCACAGGAAGGTAAGGCAGGTTCGATCTGGTTAGACTGACAGGAAACAATAGCTTAAGCAACTGGTGTAGGCGAGCTTACGTTATTCGTTTAATTAATGTTTCAGCGAGGATGAAGCCGCAAATGTGGCAATCCACCACTATAGCAAGAGCTTTCGAGGTTTCTCTGCAATGCTTACTCCAGAGCAAGCAAGCAAACTCCAAGGTTCTCGTACCTGGTTTTAATTATTGTGCAAGAACAAAGTACAATATGGTGTCTCTAATCCTTAGTGATCTCTAATTGCTACTGCAGAGAGTGATGAAGTCATTTCTGTGTTCGAGAGCAAGATGAGTGAGCTCCACTCCACACATTCTTGGGATTTCTTAGGCGTAAAGTTGCCTAGTAAATATGGGAGAGAGGTTGCATTCCAGTCTGATGTTATTGTTGGCTCCATCGATACAGGTATAATAATTATCCTTCTTCTGATAAGCTCGGCTCGGGTTTGATTAATTACTCGATACCAATAATTTCATGTTAATATATACTTCTACACAATCAGGGATATGGCCTGAGTCCAAAAGTTTCGGTGATGAGCATTTAGGATCAGTACCTGAAAGATTCAAAGGACAGTGCGTGACTGGACAGAATTTTACCCAAGCACACTGTAACAGGTGAAAACAACATATAAATCAGTCTCTCCCTCTCTCTCTCTCAGGTCCGGACTTGATACGAGGCTCATGAGGCGGTTGCCCACCATTTTTATACTATTTAATGTAAATAAGTCCGGTTTTGAATAAAAAAAACTCCGCAGACTCGTTCTAATTATTTTAGTCAGCATAAAAAGGTTCCTTTTTTTGTTATAGGGTTCTAAATGTCATATATTAGAATACCAAAAGATAAATCAGTTAGTTAGACTACAAATTTTTTGTTGTTGTGTGTTTCTTGGAGGTATAAATTGAACAACAAAACAAGTTCTAATTTTACTTATTAGTTTGAAACATCTTCAATTTTATTAGTAATTCATTATGTCATAAATTTTTTTGCATAAAACAATTTATTTACTGTTTTATTTCTCAAATTTTGTGTTGATAATATTATCGTCAATGAAAAAAGTATTATATGAATACTAAACTTTGAGGGCACTATTTTTAGAGATCGTCTAAGGCCTCAAAATCTAAAGTCCGGCACTGCTCTCTCTCTCGTGTTACTAATGGTCGTTATTCTGTTATTTCATAGGAAAATCATTGGCGCCAGATACTACTCAAAAGGGTTTGAGGTTAATACACCCTTTGAATCGGTAGGCCTGCCCTTCTTCCGATCGGCACGAGATGCCGACGGGCACGGCACCCACACTGCATCCACTATCGTCGGCTCCATAACCCCCAACGCAAGCCTGTTCGGACTTGCCAGCGGACGTGCTAGGGGCGGTGCGGTTGGAGCACGACTCGCCGTCTACAAGGCCTGCTGGTTTGGCTATTGCAGCGACGCTGATGTCCTTGCAGCCTTCGATGATGCCATTGCAGATGGTGTTGATATCATCTCCATCTCCGCTGGAAATAATCCGCCTCAGCCCAGCATATTCCAAGACGTCTTCTCAATTGGATCCTTCCATGCTTTCCGGAAAGGGGTCGTTGTCTCTGCCTCTGCTGGGAACGATGGCCGACCTGGCTCGGCCGTCAACGTCTTCCCATGGATTATCACGGTTGCTGCTAGCTCCATTGACCGAAAGTTTAACTCTTATGTTTTTCTAGGAAATTCTCAAATTCTACGGGTAAAGTTTCCATGGATATATAGTTAATTTGGCAGTTCCTGACATTTTTTTTTTCACTATAGAACTATATATTCAATGTGTAATTTTCGTACAGATCAAAAGAACTGATGAAAGCGATTACTATTTGCAGGGAACATCATTGAACCCGACTGGACTGCATCGCTCATATCCCATCATATACGGAAGCTCAGCTGCTGCTCACGGTGTCCCCAAGTTGAATGCAAGGTATTGTATATGATAATGTCAAAGATCTCTACTGGAGCTTTACATTGCTGCAACATAGCTAACAATCTACTGGTTTTCTGGACATAATTTCAAAGCTACTGTCAAAGTAACACGCTGGACCACAAACGAGCAGCCGGCAAGATTGTGGTGTGCACAATTGAGTTTTTCAAAGACGACAGAAAGGCAAAGGCCGAAGTAGTACAGCAAGCTGGTGGCGTAGGAATGATCCTTGCCGCTCCGAGCCTCGTTGATCTTGCAGTTCAATTTGTGATCCCTACCTCCGTTATCGGAGCATCCGAAGCAGAAGCGCTTCTGGCATATGTTGCTAGAGCAAGGTACACACAATATTGAATTCTCCCAAGTACAACATGTTCTTCTTAGCTTGCTTGCTTACCTATTCCAGATCATGTGGTCTAAATTTGTAATGGTGGATGTAGAAATCCAGTGGCAATGATCTCTCGGACGCATATGGATATGATGACCACCCCTGCACCGGAGATTGCATCCTTTTCATCAAGGGGACCTAATATCGCTACTCCAGACATCATCAAGGTACATACATACTAATTGTTACCGTCTATAAGGTTGGAAGTATTTTGTTTTTTGTTTTTTGTTTTTTGAGATAATTGGATAGATATTCAACTTAGACCACCAAATTATATTAAATTTAAACCCTATTTTTACAATCAAACCAGGAAACAAAATGTCTGTTTCCATTTAGTACAACCACCCAGGCTATATATCCAACTATTACAAACCCTAACAAGTCTTCATAAAAAGTTTTTAAAACACAGATAAATAACACTATTCTCCTCTCTCTCTCTCTCTCTCTCTCTCTCTCTCTCTCTCTCTCTCTCTCTCTCTCTCTCTCTCTCTCTCTAAAAAAAAAACTTCAAGCTAACTCTCCACTATTATCTAAAGCATCTATACAAGTCTAAATTGTCCATATAAAAGTGGCCATACTAATATGCTTACCTGCAAAAATTCTAGCATTTCTTTCTTTCTAAATTGTCCATATAAAAGTTGCCATACTACTATCCCATGGTTGCCAGATTATACGAAATATCTTTGTTTCCCTTGTATTAACCAACCAATTTTGAGCAGAATTTGGTAATCCAGACAAATTCCTATAAGATAAGAAATAATGCCAAATCTGTTCAGCTAGAGAGCATTGTAGAAATATAAGAAATGCTTATTCATTCTTCTGTTGACACAAAATACATCTTTGATTACACAGCAATATATTCAAAAAACTTAACATTAAACATAACCTATTAGCTAAAACCTTCGTATAATCTTAAAAACACAAAGTAAAAGACTTATTGGCCAGAATTTACTAACTTCATTTGCACCTACACACATTTAGGCACTAAAATAATGCTAGCATAGTTAAACTGTCAATATTGCAAGTACAATTATAAAAATGTTTGAATAACATATAAACAAAAAGTCCTCTCATCAAAATTTATAAAAGAAAAGCATTGGAAAACCATCAGGTCCATGAGCTTTATCTCTAAGGTAAATCAAACACAGCCTGCTTAATTTCCTCTCTTGTTAACAACTGCTCTGGATACAAAACCTCCCATCTAGCATCCATTCTAAACTGAGATTGAGAGCCCATCAAATTTTTAATAAAAAGTACAAAAAGCATTACTAGTGATATATTGATTATCAACAAGATTATCATCAATTTTAATGATATATAATTAGCCCTCCTCATAGTAGCATTTCTATGAAATAATTTAGTGTTATTAACCCCTTCTTTAAGCCATTTAATCCGTGATCTTGGCAACCACATAATCTTCTCCTCTTTAAGAAGCCTATGAAGCTTAATTTTAGCCTTACTTAGTTGACCAACTTATTCTTTAGTATCCAAATTACTAATACAATCTTGTAAGTTATCTTTTTCCTCTTTAATATTTTAAAAACATTGTTTCTCCGTTTTTTACAATTAACTTTAATATTATTTTTATTTCAAAGCCAAATTACTAACAACATCAAGTACCAGTATTTACATCCACCATCTTTTGATTTTCACTGAAATTCTCTTGTAAAGTCCACATCTTTTCAAAGTTAGAATGATTTTAGCTATTTAAAATTCACATTGCTATCTAACAGAATTGTCACATGGTCTTGAGCCGTATCGCTAAGAGCCTTACAATAGTAGCAAGACAAAGAGAATCAAACTTAATAGTATGTTAGCCAAACTAGTTAGGATTAAATCTTTGATTACTCCAAGTAAACTTTCTGCGAGAGAAAAGTAGGTCCATCAAACTTAATAATGTTATCATTTCATTAAACTTATTAGCACTCTAGTATTGAAACCACCACCATTCTTCTCATTTCTAAACCTAATAACATTAGAATCTACCCCTAAAATCCATAATTCATTTTTGTATCTAATTAACAAACTCTTGAAAAAAAAAAAATCAATTTTATTACACTCAGCTGGACCATATACGTTCGTAGTATAAATATCCTTTTTAACAATTATATAATATAGAATAACCCTTAAGAAAGAAATTCCCAATATATACCCATTCTTTTTAATAAACAGAGCTATTCCATCCAATGCAAATACCCCCAGCTGAACCGATGGAAGAATATCACATTACTATTATAAACAGTTTCTATAATATCTTCTTCTTTTTTCTCTTGTAACTCCAACCCTCTAATATTACAAGAACGAACTTTCATTCGAATAAAATCACTACCACTATTGCTGTTTTTTTTTGAAAGATCCATGTACAAGGTTGTTGGAAACTTGGAACAAGAAGTAGCCAATTACTAACTAAAGCCTATTTGGTTTAAACTCCGATTGCAGCCTGATATTACAGCTCCAGGAGTGAACATATTGGCTGCATGGTCTCCTGTAGCTTCAGAAGCAAACCGTGCGCTGGACTATAACATAATCTCTGGGACATCCATGGCATGCCCACATGTCTCCGGTGCATCAGCGATCATAAAGTCGCACCATCCAGAATGGAGCCCAGCAGCCATTATGTCAGCCATAATGACAACAGGTTAGGAGTTCTGACTCGAGCTCAGGTTTAATTTGATTTTAACTGAATTTATCAGTAGATAATAACACACGATCGTGAATTCTATGGTGCAGCTACTTTAGAAGATAACAGACTAGTGCCATTGTCGAGATACCCCAATGGATCTTCTACAACTCCTTTCGACTACGGCTCTGGCCACCTGAACCCAATCGGAGCTATAAACCCGGGTTTGGTCTACGACTTCGGGTCCAAAGATGTCATTGACTTCCTTTGCAGCAACGGAGCTACTTCTGCCGGGCTCAAGAATATCACTGGACAAGCCACCACCTGCAGCAAGAAGTCCGTTCCCTCCTACAACCTCAATTATCCGTCCATTGGAGTCGCACGAGTCAAGGGGAAGATGTCGGTCTATCGTACTGTGAAGAACGTGCACGATGGGGAGTGCGGCTATACTGCATCGCTGGAGCAACCAGAGGGGGCGTTCCTTCGTGTGGTGCCGAATAAGCTCAAGTTCCGCAGGGCGGGAGAGAAGAAGAGGTTTCGGATTGATGTGGTTCCATTGAAGCCTAGCAGTGGGAACTTTGTGTTTGGATCCGTAACTTGGACTAATGGTATTCACAAGGTCAGGAGTCCCATTGGACTCAACGTGGTTTCAGGGGAATGAACGTTTTGAGGTTGTTGTATCCTCAAGGACTGACCTACTTTAATTTAGGTAATTGTGGAATAAAGTTTCCCTCAAAAGAAAGTTAATATTGAATAAAGTGCATGCTTGGTTTCTCCCTTGGTCATTCCCATTTCCGCAATCGCATTATGAGTAGCTGATGAAGTTATGACGATCAAATACTTTGTCTAAAATTTTAATCATTACCAGCTGACCGACCAATTATATGAACCGGAGGATCGAGTTATAGTATGCGCCAGCCGCGAATCGGCGCGTGCCAGCATTGTATCAGCACGGGAGGATCGAGTTATAGTATGCGCCAGCCGTGAATCGGCGCGTGTCAGCATTGTATCGGCACGGGTTAGATGTGCACGGTCGCAACACCAGAGTGAAGCCTAAGATTTGGCTAGAAAAGACACGTGCTTCGGCACAAGACAAAGCGTCGCGTAGCGGTATTGTTGGCCTAGAGTTGCATAAGTTGGTTGAGTACCTGCGAGTTATGTCAAGAAGGACCGTAGGGAGAGTTCGGTCAAGTTAAGTTGAATTGCGAGGCACGGCCTCGATGTGTTTATTGCACGGCCACGTTGGTATGGCTCAAGTATAGGCAAAGGACTAAGTCGATGACCCGAAACTTGATAAGTCCCGAAGTATGAGTCGGAAAAACAAGTATGAGTTGACGTTGTTGTTGCAAGCACGGAATGGTAGACACAAAATAGGCCAAGACGTCGGTCCTAAATCTGATCCTAAGACAAGAGTAGAAAGACAATAAAAAGGGTTAAGCTGCACAAAGTAAATGAACGCGTCGGTTTTGTATGGGTGGGCGAGGAGCTCACTCCACCAGTACAGTTGAGTACTGACACCCATACAGTTTTCATGTATAGACACAGGTAGAAGCCAATGGTGCGGAGCTCGCTTGGATGCGTCGAGGCATGGAGTTCCTTGGCGCTTCGAGACGTGCGGCCGCATGGAGTCAGGACTTATACGAAAATAATGTATGGACATCGTCATTCTGCAGGATTTGCCACTCGTCGTCCTTGAAGCTTGTACTGAGAAATGAGAGAGAGCAGAGTGACTTGTAATATGAGAGAAAAGTGAGCTTGAGAGACTTGTAATATGGCCTTGCGCCCATATTGTAATCCTTGTTCAATATCAATAAAAGAGTATTTTGCAAGACTTGTGTTTTGTTTCAAATTTCTGCTGCTAACTATTCAATGTTTCTGCTTGTGACTTCTGTGCGACGACCCCCGTCGCTTAGCATGTAATCGGCCGTTATGGACCTGTCTTGCGTGAGTACAATCTAGGCTCACGCGGCATGTGATGCCTTAGCGAGGACGATCGTTCCTACGGAAGCGGAACGTGACATAATGGTATCAACAACTTAGAATACATACCCTTCATAAATAGTATATAGTGTAGTTTCATTTTCAACCATGTATTTTCATCCATATAATTCAACTATATATTTAATCACAATTACATTGAAAAGTGCAATTAGTAACATAATCTAATCAAAAGAGGGTCATACTTGTGGAGGGGATTTTGTGTATATTTGAAAAGAATGTATGGATATTTGTATTTCTGTCTTCAGGATAGCCAACAAATCAGTACTTTGATTTAGGAATGTGGCATCTTATGTATTTCAAGAAGTTCTATGTTCATTTATTGGTAGTTTATTTCTAAATTACTATTATAGGCTTTTAAATTGTCTCATTGTGGCTTCTATTTTATCATACTTGAATCAAAACTGCTCTAGATTAGTTAAAACTGGTAGAATGTAGTGTCATATTCTTTGTTTATTGCTTTTGTGACAATAAAATTTCTCAAACTTTCTAACTTTGGCATGTAGGGGTAAGTTCTAAAGTTGAGTGCACAAGTATAGATTGATAAAGGTGCTCCCCTCTAAGTGTCAAGAAGATGGCTGCAGGAAGCCGGCAGGCAGAAGAGGAAGTTCTCTGTCAGGAATATTGATTGGTTGGTCCATATAATATACTCTATTGATCATGATAAGTGGATATTTCTTTCACTGATTTCCTCTGAGTAGTGTGAACAAGGTCTCTAGTTTGTGGAGCCCGATTTGGAACTTGAGGCTATTTTTATAAATAAATTAACTCCATTACTGATGACGAGTGACAATCCTCATAAGTAGTACTAGTCTAGCAATAATCAGTTTTGTGGCAAATTGGCTATTGGATGACATAATCTGGTTATATATATATATATATATATATATATATATATATATATATATATATATATATATATATAAACATGTCGTGGCAGTGACAACTGTGTTTCTGTCCTTGTGTAGCCGCAATTGTACCTTTATTTTAAAGATCCAAATAATATGGGTTGGATTTAAATTATGAAAAACTCTTTCCAGACCGTCAGTTTGGACCGAAATCCAAACCGAACGACACGTGTCAGCACGAAATTGGACCCAAAAAAATAAATCATTCTGCCTCCTGCTAACTTCCAGCCAATAGAAAATCGACACGTGACGTCGGTTCACGTGTCGGTTTCCATAACGGTCTGGGAAGAAGCACTGTTAAATTAAAATTATATGTGTGGAAGAGAGTGGGTTGGTTTTGGAAGTCGACCTTGATGGCAATTCACATGGGGGTCTCTAGCAATCATCTCGTCATCTACTCGTTTTTCTTTGGCGAAAGAGCACAATCATTTCTTGGATTCTCCTTGTTGGAGAGTTACACAATTGTCCTATTTCTTTTTTAGATTCCCCTGTTGGAGAGCTACACAATTGTATTATTTCTTCTTGTAAAGATTCTTCTTGTTGGAGAGCAGTACGAATATATTGTTTCAAGCTTTTGTTATTGTGTGGCACACCAGTTGCTAGCTGATGTAAATTTGTTTCAAAGCTTGAATGATATTGTACAGTAGTGGTGATGATGACGGTTGTGTTGGAAATATTTTCTTTCCCCGGTAACAAAAGTAACCAAAATTAAAATTATTGACCTTCGAAAAAGTTGCGCACGAAGTATTGTTCCAAGAGTTGATTCAGATCTATGTGCATACTTTGTCCGAATGCTCCTAGTGGTAAAACTTCCGCTCTACCGATATCCCGTCGTTTCACACAACTAGGAAAGATCGACCCGAACTTAGCTTTGCCCAGAAAATTAAAAGAGTGATTGGAATAGAAAAGAAAGAAGGAATATTTGGTTGTGAAGGAGGAGGGAGAATCACATGGTCACTTTTCTCAAGTGTCTCATCTACAATACAAAGGAATGAATTATATATACAACCTTCCACCCATAGAGTTAATATGAGTTATTAGAATTAAAATAGCCAATAAATAGCTAATAATATCTAATAATTAATAGAAATTTAGGGTCAATAACATAGCCATTAGGGATGATAAATATACTTAATGTTGAAAACGTTTAAGAATTAAATTGGTTTTTTCCATCAATAATAACAACAATCCCCCCCCCCCCCCAACAAAAAAGAAAGAAAGAAAAGGTTTTGAAACCAAACATAACAATATTCAAAAGGAGAAAAGATGATGAATTTTTGGACAATGATATACTATGCATAGATGAGATTAACTACAGCCTTGACTCTCACTTAGTGACTATTGTCTTTACATGAGAAAATGTTTGATGGACTATGCCTTGAATTAGACTTCTTGAACCAGATTTAGAAAATAGCACACATAGTACGCTAGAGGTTCTTGGATCTATCGGGTGGCGCGTTTATTGGCCATGCGCACCTTTTCATATTCATGAGAGTTGTCTAGGATCGTCCTGTGCTATAGTCGCGGCTTTAACGACCTCTCATATAGGTAAGTCCTCAAAAGTTGGTGATATGAGTCAACTCTGCATATCATGCTTGGACTTATTAAGAGTTAACCACATCACACTGGAACACTGCCACCATAGGAATGGGGTATCCATGTACAAATGTACAGCCTCTTGGACATTTATTTTAAGAGAATTTAATCTCAGGATCAGTGTTCCATAATAGTCACCTAAGTCCAGCTTGTTCCTACCCATTGAACCGGCTTCTTGGGATCTCCAGTCAGACTCGATTGGGTTGCCACTGCTGGTGACTATATATATATATATATATATATATATATATATATATATATATATATATATATAAAGAGTATAACTATACATATATATATATATATATGTATAGTTATACTCTTTATATATATATATATATATATAAAGAGTATAACTATACATATATATATATATATATATATATATATATATATATATATATATATATATATATATATATATATATATATATATATATATATATATATATATATAATATATATATATATATATATAGTTATACTCTTTATATATATATATATATATATATATATATATATATATATATATATATATATATATATAAAGTATAACTATACAATCAAATATGTATTATGATTACGACATCTACAAGGTCACACACCACCCAAAATATTGGAGTATATCAAATCAAGCACCAAAACCAATCTACTAAGTTTTGGTTAATGCTCCCAATGAATTATGTATATGCATATATTGAAAATAGTTCAATCATAATATATCACGCTTCTAGTAAAGCAAAATGATAGAAGAAAACTTTTCAGCGACAATGAGTTCAGAGGTTAGAACAACTATATTTTTGTTAGAACAACATGTATCAATTTATTGTTACATTAAACATGATATATAAAAATATATAATAGCACGAGTTTATCTGATGTAATAAGTATTCATGTAAAGGCAAAATAAATAAAATATAAAATAAAATTTGTTCCCTTACCAAACAATCTTTAGCAAAAGACAAAATATAGCAAGTGAGCAACTATATATTAACTTAATTTATCAATAATATTGACATAGAAAAAAAAAATACAAACTAATAGGCTATGAGCAATAGTAACATATTTATGGTGGTCAACCTTGTTGTAATGTGTGACGGTTTTATTAGAGAATAACACCATACATTTGTATGCTTGCTTAGCCAACATGCTAATGGGATTGGAAGTAAACCCGTTTGATGGGCATTGACTACCAACATTGATGGTATTAAAAAGTAGTAATAAACTATGAACATTTTAATTTCAAGAAAGTACAGTAATGAAAAAAGACGAGGATTTGTTAGACTTGGCATGGAAAATTAATTAGAAATCACAAGGTCGGATAATGTATTTATTGCGGAGATAGTTTAAGAAGTTTGATTAAATATGAACTATTAAAAAGCAAGAAACACTATCACACAAATTGTTGCTTTCATCATTATACAAAAGTTATTCTTGAGTTCATGCAAAGACAAACAGTACAAGAAGAAATTCTCAAATTTAACATAACATATAAATTTGGCTGATCGTGAAAGCATGTTGAAAAATGGTATAATTAGGGCTGCAAACGAGCCAAGCCGAGCCAAGCTTTTGTAAGTTTGAGCTTGGCTTGACAAGATTTAATCGAGCTCGAGCTCGAGCTTGGGCTTGATAAGTTTTTTATTTTAGAGCTTGAGCTTGGCTCGAGCTTGTCTATATTAAGCTTGAGCTTGGCTTGGTTTGAGCTCGAGCTTGGCTTAATAAGCAAGCTTGATAAACAAGCTCGATAAGCTCAAAATCAAGCTCGCTCAACTTTATTTCAAGCTCATTAAGCTTGATTCCAGCTTAATGAGCTCGATTTCAAGCTAGTTAAGTTTGAATTCAAGTACTTGTAATATTAACAATTTATTTATAAAAATTTAATTAAAAAAGTTTCTTAATATCAATTATTAAGGGCATATAAATATATAATACATACAACCATATTGTTATATAAACATATAAAAAATTAGATCAACAAAAAAATAAACCAGCTTAACAAGCTCCTAAACGAGCTAGCTCGCAAGCTCATAAACGAGCCCGGTCGCGAGCTTAAACGAGCCGAGTACTTCTAAGCTTGAGCTTGGCTTGTTTATTAAACGAGCTCGAAAATGAAGCTTGAGCTCAGCTTGTTTACTAAACGAACCGAGCTCAAATGAGCTTTTATCGAGCCGAGCCTCGAGCAGCTCGCAAACGGCTTGGCTCATTTGCAGCCCTAGGTATAATATCATTAATGTGAACAAATTGTACACTGCTAACATATATTGCTTTATGTGGTTAACAGAGTGTAGATTTGAAATAAATCCATGCAATATATTCTATTTCTGATTGGTTGAATATTTAATTCCTGTTTAAGATATATTTTGTTAATTACAACATATATAGTTATAATAAAATATATTTTTGGTAAAACATGCTCCTCGGTTCTGAAGTAATTGGAAATAACCAAAATGTACGTGGTATAATAAAGACGTAGAGGTATAAGATGGAATCTTAGGAAATTAAAAAGGTTATCTTTGTAAAAATGTGCATGCTAAAAACAGCTTCTAAATGCACTCTTGCCAAAATTAGACAATTTATGAGAAATAGTATCTTAAAATAAAGAAGCATTCTTGCCAAAATTTAAGCTACCAAACATACTTTATTGTTACATTTGAGATTTTGTTTCAGGAATAATCATAATCACAAGTTAAACTCTTAAATTCTAAACATGGAAGGATGCTTGTTTATTATAAGTGAAGCTCAAGTTTATTTTGACAAACTATGAAACATCACTACAAAGGCTGAAGATTTTCAAGATGAGAAAGCTGTCATTTCTAACAAAAAGAAATAATTCCATGTACAATGTTGCATAATCAGAGAAGAAATCATGCATTTCAAGTTATGGTTCTAATCCGTCATTTGTTTATTATACTGGGTTGTCACATATATTGCATGACAAGGACATGGGTACGGACACGATAAGTACATGGACATCATCATAATGGTCACCTAATCAAAAATAAATATACATTTTGTTTCCCTATGCGTCTACTACGAATCGAAAGGGAAAACTGCTATCAGTTCTAGTCAACAAATACATGGTTCTACATCGAATCTTAGGGGCTGTTTGGATCAATGAAAGTGATCCGGATTTGGGGGATTTTCTGAAAGTGGCCTGAACTTTTCTGAGTTCGGGTGTTTGTTTGCACCATTGAAACTTCATATTTTTTTTCTGAATTGACCATGTGCAGTTCCTGTCCCCCAATTTTCTCTTCACTTTCACCTCCATCCCAAAACGGAAGGAACTCTAGAGGAAACTCAAAAAAGAGGAAAAAAATTTTGTTACAGTCACCTCCATAGGTCACCACCGGACCACCGCCACCGCGTGCGGAGGCACCACCGGACCACCGCCACCACGTGCGGGCTAGGTCACTCTCAGCCGTAATTTAATGTTAATATTAATGTTAATGTTAATATTAACATTAATATTAATGTTAATATTAATATTAATATTAATATTTTTTTTATTTTTATATTAATGTTAATGTTAATATTAATTTTAATGTTAAGTTTAATGTTAATTTTAGTATTTAATGTTAATATTAACATTAATATTAACATTAAATTACGGCCGAGAGTGAGGGAGGTTTTTAGGGAGTTTTCTAAGGGGACTTTTGATCCGCTTCCTATATATATATATATATATATATATATATATATATATATATATATATATATATATATATATTGTCACGACCCGCACCCTAGAGTAAGGGCACGAGAGCGTAACAACGCCCAGCCTACGCCGCAGTGTCGGCGGTAGAACGCTGTTCTAGGTCATAAACTATAACTAACATAATATGAATACTCTCCATAAGGAGGCCAACACAGAGGTACAACTCAATCACAATCTAGAGATAGAATATGGCACGATAAAATAGATAAGAGAATCCTCAACTGAGGTACAACAGAATGAAATAACAAGGTCCCAACATCACTAAAATATACGACTCTAGAAAATAAAGGCAACAGCTAAACATGAAAAGAAGAACAGTCTAAGCTATCTACACTATACAAGATATCATCCTGAGCAGCTGCCTGAACCTCCCCAGGGGTCCAGGTCGCGAGTGTCAACTAAGCAAGCTCCAAGTAAGGGGGTGCAGGGTTCCTCATCATCCTCTGTAAAATTTTTAACAGGTCCAGTCAGGACAGGAACGAGTACAAATCATCAAGAAATCCTAAGTAAATGACAGAGAACTATAAAGCAGTTATAGACAGTTTTATTGATGAATATGGCAGTTTATATACAGGTGATGGTATGGAGAACAGATAAGATACAAGAAAAGTAAGAACTAAAACAAGAGAAGAATGATGACAATGAAGACTGTAAAATAAATCTAGCTGAACTAAAGTAACATAATAAGTCCAGAATGTAAATGTAAACAAGTGCAAAACCCAAGTAAATCCAGACAACATGAATCTGATACCAGGTGGTTCCAGTACAAGATGAGTCCGGTATAAGGTGAGTCCAGTTGGTGATCAAATGTTCCAGGGTGAGTCCAGCCTATACTCTAACAGTGTGTTTTAAAATATCGGGATCGACATGTGAACGGCTGTAGGTAATACGACACACCGCACACTCAGCCAAGTGTAGGATGGCTATCGTTCCAGTATAATTCCAAGGGAGTGATTCTAATATTTGGGAATGTTCACATGTCTACTCCAATATTTTTTCGCCCACAAGTACAAGTGAATCCAGAAAATGACACGAGAATCGAGATGAGTCCAGCCAAACATAATGATACCAGCAAAAGATTCCAGAGTGATTCTAGTAGGTGGTTCCAGTAGTGATTCCAGAAGGTGATGCCAGTAGTGATTCCAAAAATAGAGGCCAGATAATATGGTATGTGTATCGCATACATGAATCCAGAAATATCCATACGTGTTATAAGAATCACATAAAACTAACTAGAACTGAAGTACAGTAATTGACAAGTAAATGAAAGAACTATCAGAGAATGTACTCGCCTGATGTCTGAATGTCCAAAGTAAATATACTGTCCGATGAGAGGTGTCTGGCTCCTAATCAGAACAGCACAAGTCACAACAAGTCCAAAATGACAATATGAAGTTCTACTATGCATTCTACATGATTCTAGGTCAATCTAGACCAAAGTCAACTCTTGGTCAACTTGGTCAACCCTGAAAGTCAAACCTAGGTCAACTATGGTCAAACTAGGTCTAACAAGTCACTACCAAAATTTATCGTTTTAGCGACGGCCACATCCGTCGCTAAGACGACGGTAAATACAATTAGCGACCGAGTACCGACGGATATTGGCCAAAAACATCCGTCGACAATCAGCTCGTCGCTAATAACCTTCCGTCGCTAAGTTGTCGTCACATGACGGACTAGCGACGGATATTCGACGTTACAATGCGAAGCCTTAGCGACGGATGTCCGACGGACTGTCGTCCACTTCAGCTTTTAAGTACTGAACTGTGTAGGCTATAGCGACGTACATTTCTGTCGGTAACCCATCGTAACAGCGTATCAGATTGTATCATTCCGTCGCTAATGCGTCGCAAGTCGTCGGTAATTAACGACCGCTTTCCGACGGATTTCTGACGGATTATCCGTCGAGCAGGTTTTGGAAAAGCTTGGCATTTCCAGCACCATGGCGACAGAATCGTAGTCGCTAACCCGTCGCTACTGCGACGCCACAGGGACGGATTGCTGACTGATTATCCGTCGCCATGGTTCTGAAAATGTCATGCATTTCCAGAACTATGTCGACGGATTTGCCGTCGCTACGCCGTCACTATTTAGAGCGACTAATTAGCGGCTGTCTACCAGTCGCCCTGGCGACGGCCGTTCCGTCGCTAGTCCGTCGAAGCTTATACCACCAGAACGTTGCCGACAGATAATCCATCGATAACCCGTCGCTGCCTGGAAACATTTTAAAAACTCCAGATAGCGACGGATTACCCGTCGACAACCCGTCGGAAACTGGGAGTATCCGTCGCTACACGGTCACTAGTCCGTCGCTAACTGGGTTTTTTGGAAAAAAAAATTGCAGCACTTTCCCTGTTCACAAATATATGCATAAACCAAACCAATATATAATGCACACCAATTATCCAACAATCACACAGACCAAATATATAATGCAGTCACATTATCCAAGAATCACATAGACCAAGTAATGCACATACGAATTTAATGCACACCAATTATCCAAGAATCATATAGACCAAACCAAATTAATATAAAATAGACATCAATTATCTGGAAGAGTAACCTAATATCCATCGTTATAATCCGATCATTGCACAAATATTCCAAAATTTTCACAAATATTCCAAAACACATAGGAAAGAGTTGGCCAGTTACAGTAACCTAATATCCAATCCTGGCGACCGATCATAACACAAATATTCCAAAATTTTTACAAATATTCCAAAACACATAGGAAAATCGACTTTCGCCTCAACAATGACCACAAGTCAGACGATGAATTCTCACAGCCAGGGATGATAGTTGCGTTGAGGCACGTACCATTCTATCAGCCACTTTGCATACGAAGGCTCAATCTGGTTGAGGTCTTCTGTAGGGACAGGAGGGTCGGTCCCGATGCTACTACTCTCTGACGGTGGCTCCTCCTTAGCTTCAAGCTTGGGAGCAATCTCTTCCCTGATGGTCATCGGTTCTTCCTTGACCTCGACCTTTGGTAACACCTTCTCCTTAACAGTCACCGGCTCTTGTTTGACGACGGAGACTTCCTCCGTGTCAACCTCCAAGGGTTTCTTGCCTCGACCCCTTCCTCGACTAGCAGCACCACCTCGACGAGTCCTAGGAGCCATCTTTCTGACAACAGAAATTTTCATATAGGGTAAAGAAATTTACTCAAGTTATAAAAGTTGTGACGTTGGTTTTTTGCGTTCATCATCATTAGAGGGAGCAGCACTGGAAAAGTTGTGACATTGGTAGCATGAGTAAAAATCTGTATCACAAGACTAACAGAATTACTATGTAATCATGTACTCACCAATAACCGGATGTAACTGGAGTCGTTGGGCCTATCGTGCAGTAATTTGTGGATCCGCTGGTATAGGCCAGATGTACTTAGTATCTAGTGTATCAATCCTGTATCGGTCTATCGGACTGGTATAGGACGTATCATATTGGTATTAGCCTTAACAAATTGGTATCGTCCTATATCCGATATGTACATGTATCGGCCGTATAGCTAGGATTCATATTGGTCTTATCGATTTGGTATCGGTCATATCCGATATGTATCGGCCGTGTTGGATTATTATATACCATTTCGGATAAGTTTCATGGAAGGTTTAGTAACAACTGTACTTGGATTTCTCTCTTCTCGAGCTAGAATACCATTGCAAGAGAATTACCAGATCGTGATTGGCCAGTTACAGTAACATACATACTTCCTTTTCCATCAGGAAAAGCGAGATTGAAAAGGAAGTATATATGTTCTGTAACTGGCCATTTACGCTCTCTAGACTCTCTTACAATGGTAATCTAGCTCTAGAAGAGAGAAATCCAAGTACAGTTGTTACTAAACCTTCTACGAAACTAATCCGAAATGGTATATAATAATCCAACACGGCCGATACCTATCGGATATGACAGATACCAAATCGATAAGGCCAATATGAATCCTAGCTATACGGCCGATACATATCGGATAGGACGATACCAATTCGCTAAGACCAATACCAACCGATACGGCCCATACCAAAACGATAGATCGATACTAATCCGATACGGTCAATACTTATAAGTACCTACGGTCCAGGAGGTTGATCCGCTATAGTACACCCATGTACGATCAACGAAGTAACGATCCATTTCAATTTGGATGTGAAAATCTGTATCGTAAGACAAACTAAACATAATCAGTTCTATTTCACATGCTTAATTGCCAAGTATGGGAACGAATGGCTCAGAACACAACCCAAAATTCATTCTAGCATACATTAGTGTGAATTATCTACGTTCTGTACATATAGTGTAGTATATGTTCTTATCGTATCTAGTATCTGAAAGATGTAACAGAATCAAGATGAACTCACATAGATTACAGGTGCCCCACATTTGAGTGCTACACCAAGACTCACCGTGATGAGGTTAGTGATTTATTTAACCTAATATAGTAATCTTGTAATTTAAAGTTGGAAGAACGTGCAAGTAGCCTTATAGTTTCTGCCTCGCCAGTCGAATGGCTTAATTGCCAAGTATCGGAACGAATGGCTCAGAACACAACCCGAGATTCATTCTAGCATATATTAGTGAGTTCATCTTGATTCTGTTACGTCCTTCAGATACTAGATACGATAAGAACATATACTACACCATATGTATAGAACATAGATGATTCACACTAATGTATGCTAGAATGAATCTTGGCTTGTGTTCTGAGTCATCCGTTCTGATCAAGCATCTTCCTTCTCCTCTCCTCCACCATGGCTCTGAACAAATCTGCTCCTCCCTCTACTTCCTTTCTTCTTATTTGACTCTCTCAGCAACATATGACATCCAGCTCAAGTGTAGAGTCGGGGGAGAAGAAGTGGGCAGAAAGAGGAGGGAAAAACAGCACAGCCGGCGGCATGACCCGGAGGAAGTACAGAGGTTTTCTTCAACAGCCGTAGGAGAACTATAAGGATATATCTTTTTAGCGACATATCACATTGTCAAAGACCCTTAATGTGACAATCATGTTACCGCGGTGTCGAAAGACTAACATGTCAAGCGAGATTCTAAGCCGTGTGTTTTGACATAATCCTCAAAACTCTTTCCTACTATGTAATAATGCAAGATTACTACAGAGGAGGAAAGAGTTGGGAAGATTATATCACACGGCTTAAAAACTTATGACATGTTAGTCTTCCGACACTGCGGTAACATGATATTCACATGAAGGGTCTTTGACAAGATGACATGTCGCTAAAAAGATATATCCTTATAGTTCTCCTACGGCTGTTGAAGAAAACCTCTGTACTTTCTCCGGGTCATGCCGCCGGCTGTGCTGCTTCCCCTCCTCTTCCTGTCCACTTCTTCTCCCCCGACTCTACACTTGAGGTGGATGTCATATGTTGCTGAGAGAGTCAAATAAGAAGAAGGGAAGTAGAGGGAGGAGCAGATTTGTTCAGAGCCATGGTGGAGGACGAGGAGAAGGAAGATGCTTGATCAGAACGGACGGCTCATAACACAAGCCAAGATTCATTCTAGCATACAATAGTGTGAATCATCTATGTTCTGTACATATGGTGTAGTATATGTTCTTATCGTATCTAGTATCTGAAGGACGTAACAGAATCAAGATGAACTCACTAATGTAATACTAAGACATCATCTACTACTATATAAGATATAGTGATAGGTTGTCGTATCATCATTGCCGAGGGATGAGGGTCGGAGGACAGTCAACTTTATGTAAGGCTACTTGCCTAGTTTTTGCCTCGCCAGTCGAATGGCTGCAGGGACTATGTCCTGATCACTAGTCTGTCGGTAACTGAGAAAAAATATGCATAAACCAAACCAATATATAATGCACACCAATTATCCAAGAATCACATAGACCAAATATGCACATACGATTTTAATGCACACCAATTATCGTATCTACGGCTATATAGTTTCTGCCTCGCCAGTCGAATGGCTGCAGGGACTATGTCCTGATCACCATGTCATACCGTAGATTAAAATACAGAAACCAAAATACAAAATACAGAAACCAAAATACAAAATATAGAATCCAAAATAGGACCCTCTGTGAGAACGGATGGCTCAGAACACAACCCAACCGGAGAGAATACTCTGAGAGATCCATCTGTGTAGGACGTATATCTGAGATATCACCTTTACAAGAATGATATCAGTAGTGGGATCGAGTGTTGGAGGAGATACTATCAGAGTATACGTCCTACTCAGATGGGTCTCTCACCGTTACTATTTTTTTCTGACAGCATGGTGGATGTGCTCCGTCCACATATTCTTGCTCCGAGCCAAAACTTTGTCCTGGAGCTCATGTGGACATCCTTGGTGTAGAGCTCGAGTGAGAGGTTCCTGACAGCATGGTGGTCTCATTTGTTAAAGTATCCGTGTTCGTCCCACAACCAATGTTGGATGAGCACGGATACTTTGACAAAGGAGGCCACCATGCTGTCAGGAACCTCTCACTCGAGCTCTACACGAAGGATGTTCACTTGAGCTCCGGGGCAAAGTTTTGGCTCGAAGAAAGAATCTGTTGACGGAGCACATCCACCTTGCTGTCAGAAAAAAATAGTAACGGTGAGAGACCCATCTGAGTAGGACGTATACTCTGATAGTATCTCATCCAACACTCGATCCCACTACTGATATCATTCTTGTAAAGGTGATATCTCAGAGTATACGTCCTACACAGATGGATCTCTCAGAGTATCCTCTAGTGGTAGGTTGTCGTATCATCACTGCCGAGGGATGAGGGTCGGAGAACAGTCAACTTTATCTACGGATACATAGTTTCTGCCTCGCCAGTCGAATGGCTGCAGGGACTATATATGTCCTGATCACCATGTCGTAGTCCAATACAATCCAGAGATTGACACAGTTCTAGTTCATATATGTAGTCCAATCCAAATAGTCTAATACAAAAACAACTCAATATGTAGTCCAATACAAATAGTCTAATACAAAAACAACCCAATACAAATAGTCCAATACAAATAAGTACTAATAGCTAATGAGAACCACGCTGCTCACGCAAACGCTCAGTGATACGTTCACGCAACCACCTCAAAAAAGCGAGATTTTTGGCACGAGGAGAGCTGTCGTCCATTGCAAGGATTGCATGAAGAGTCCTCTCGGTCTCACTAGCTACCGGTGCTGGATGAATAGAACTCCCGGTCTCACTAGCAACCGGTGCCACTTCCTCCTTAACTGTAGGAGGAGCCACCTCAGCATTCACTGTTATCCTCAAACGACGTGCCGCTCCTCGGGTCATGGGTGCCATCTGGTAAGATCGATAGTCACAAATAATATAATTGTAACAAAAGCAAGCTAACTAAAGGAACCATCATGTAATTTGAGTACATTTTCGAAAGCCGATAAAGTATAAAAATTTCGATTTTTTGCCAAGTGTGAGAACGCCGCCGACGCCGATTTTTTGTCGTATCATCATTGTCGAGGGATGAGGGTCGGAAGACAGTCAACTTTATCTACGGCTACATAGTTTCTGCCTCGCCAGTCGAATGGCTGCAGGTACTATGTCCTGATCACCATGTCGTACCGTAGATCAAATGGAGCTGGAACTGGAGCCAAAATACAGTACTACTTCACCATGTCGTACCATTTTACTCTCTCTCTCCTCCCCCCCTCCGGTGCTCTCACTCTCTCTGGCGCTCTCACACTACTAATCCCTATGTGTTTTAAGTATGAGAACGGATAGCTCAGAACACAACCCAAGATTCATTCTAGCATACATTAGTGTGAATCATCTATATTCTGTATACATATCATGTAGTATATATTAACCTTATCGTATCTAGTATCTGAAGGACGTACGTAACAGAATCAAGATGAACTCACTAATGTAATACTAAGACATCATCTACTACTATATAAGATATAGTGATAGGTCGTCGTATCATCATTGCCGAGGGATGAGGGTCGGAGGACAGGCAACTTTATCTACGGCAACATAGTTTCTGCCTCGCCAGTCGAATGGCTGCAGGGAATATCCGTCACCATGTCGTACCGTAGATTAATGCAATTAATGGAGCTGGAAATATTCGTCGCTAACCGGTAACTAGTCCGTCGCTAACTGAGATTGTCACATACACATATGTATATCACAGCTAGATGTATAGATATATACATCTATACAGAAGCACACAACTGATAGAACTCGCACTGTCCTTGAGACAGTGAACATATACACCATGAATCCAAACCCCATATATATTCACATTTACTAATCCAAACACCACCAAACTAATGGAACACCCAATATGGATAACACATTATTTAGCCAATATATAAACTCAGATGAATTTGAGAAGCAAAGCCACCCGCCGCCCCCGACCAAAGCCCGCCGCCCCAAGCCCGCCGCCCAGTAGTTCGGTTGCATATATATATGAAGAGTGCTTATGGGTGTGCGTCGGTTGCAAATATCCCCGACGCACCCGCCCCAAGCCAGCCGCCCAGCCCCCGACGCCGCCGCCCCAAGCCAGCCGCCCAGCCCCCAACCCAAGCCAGCCGCCCAGCCCCCGACGCCGCCACCCCAAGCCTGCCGTCCAGTCCCCGACGCCCCCGCCCCAAGCCAGCCGCCCAGCCCCCGACGCCCCCGCCCCAAGCCAGCCGCCCAGCCCCCGACGCCCCAACCCCAAGCCCACCGCCCAGCCCGCCGCCCCAAGCCCACCCGCCTCCCAGACCCCGACGCCCCCGCCCCAAGCCCACCGCCCAGACCCCGACCCAAGCCAGCCGCCCAGCCCCCGACGCCCCAACCCCAAGCCAGCCTCGCAGACCCTGACGCCCCCGTCCAGCCCCCGACGCCCCAACCCCAAGCCCGCCTCCCAGACCCCGACGCCTCCGCCCCAAGCCCACCGCCCAGCCCCCGACCCAAGCCAGCCGCCAAGCCACGGACGGCCCAGCCCCAATCGCGCCGCCCAGACCCTATAACCGGAGAGAGAGAGAGAGAGAGATCGAGAGAGAGAGAGAGAGAGGGGGGTTACCTTCGAAAGAGAGAGAGGAGAGGACGCCGACGCCGACGACGACACCGACGCCGATCACCGAAGCCGACACCGGCGAGAGAGAGAGAGAGAGAGAGAGAGAGAGAGAGGAGAGAGAGTGAATTTGGGGGGAATGCGAAAAGTTCCCCCCCGCCATTCTATTTAAAGTCTGGAAAGTTTATTTAGCGACGGACGAGCGACTGGTAAAAAACCATCGCCAATCGGTCGCCTTTTTGGATAAGTGTCGACTGCACATCCGTCGCTAAGGCGTCGAAAATATGTCCCACCAATTTTCTGCACAATTTCCGCCAAAATAATCGACTGTGTAGCGACTACGAAAACTCCGTCGCTACAACACCGACACTCTAGCGACGGATGTGCGACCTTTCCTCTCCCTAAATTAAAATAAAAATGACAAAGGATTGTAGTCGGTAAGCAGTCGCTGAGCGACCACGAAACCGTCGCTAATACCGACGGAATAAGTCCGTCGCTAATAATCCGTCGCTAAATGAGTGTATTTTGGTAGTGAGTCTAAATTAGGTCAAACAAGTTATTCTAGGTCTAAACAAACTAAGTATATACAAATCAAGTATCCGAGATAGCTACTAACTCATAGCCTAAGTCACTTGCTAAACTAAGCACAAAACTAAACCATAAGCTAACAAGGCACACAAACTTAGTCATATAATGTATATATATTATTCACATTCACATATTCATATACATAGATATATATAGGAAAGCTATATATATATATATATATATATATATATATATATATATATATATATATATATATATATATATATATAGAGAGAGAGAGAGAGAGAGAGAGAGAGAGAGGTAAAAGAGTAAGTGAGTATGTTATATATATATATATATAGAGAGAGAGAGAGAGAGAGAGAGAGAGAGAGAAAGAGAGGTAAAAGAGTAAGTGAGTATGTTTGTGTTTGGCATGTGTGTGAAAGGATATATGTTAATGTTCTAAAATTTAGTGATAGGTAGGTGTATGTGACATGTGATACATTATGTCAAAGGGTGTATGAATGCATGTGTGTAAAAGGTTATAGGTTAACTCAGTTTATAGAAATACATACATACATATACTTACCTTGTATACATGCATACATACATATCATGTATATTACATTTACATGATACATATATGTATACTCGTATTATATTATACTTACATTCATGCATATTAGATACTTGTATTTATATTAACATATTGCAAACATTCATTTCATTCATGCATCTATGCATTACCTACATGTTTTATACATATGCATACATTGTATATTCATATCATTTTATTCATTAACATAGAGACATACAAACATACACACATCATATATTTTATACCTTGCATTACCTTACATATCATGGTATATATTATCATTCATTCCTTTCATATATTACATTCTATATTACCTATATACATGTATTTCCTCCATTCATTCATGCTTGTATCATATACTCTACATTACCATACATGTTATCATTATATATTGTATTACAATATTTATACATTATGCATTCATATCTATCATTACATATATATCTTGCATTCATAACTAGTATTCATTATATACTTTCATGCATACATTGTATATCATTCTTTCATTCATGCATTGCTTATATGCATTATATTAATATCATTCCTACATGCTTGCATTCAACCATATATATAAATTAATGTAAAGAGAATATATATCATATATATATATCATTTTATTCATCTAATATATCATGCATTACATACTCTATATTCATTTAATATCCATACTACATAGGCTCATAGGTTACACAAAATACATATATCGTATAGTCACTCTTCTACTTAAAATCAATATTGTAACAATTGGACATTTATTAAATTTTAGGATTAAAGTATGTTGTAGCTCTTCGTGTTAGCTTTCCAAAACTTTAAACGGATCGCATTTTCGTGTCCGGAAGCTCCTGGAATCGCGAAAATACCGAAACACGTTCATCTTTCGTACAGCTGACACTCAAATAATTCTACAGAATGTTACAGAAAGAATTTGGCTTATTAAAATATATATTTGGAAAGCTAACTTCGATACGGTTCTTTTAAAAAAAATGGGAGATAAATCGGAGTTCTAAGCTAAAAGTTATGACATTTCTAAGTTGCTTTGGTTAATAAAAACGTGGATAAAAATTATGACGGATTTGACAAAAGAACACATATAGGCCAAGATACTTGGATACAAATATAGGTATCCAAATGAAACTCATTCTAACCATCCTAACTAAGATCAATCCACTCTCTAACCATCTAACCACACACACAAATATATATATATATATATATATATATATATATATATATATATATATATATATGCACACAAGTGTCCAAAATAGGAGTTTTTTCCACTAGGACACAATCACAATACAAAGGACACTCCTATGACCTCCAAATGGACACGAAATGGACACGAAATGGAGATACAACCATGGGGGTCATTCCTATGGGTTCAAAATAGACCTATATGCATGAGAAAATGAAAAAGAGAAGGGATTTATACCTCCCGGTAGATCGAATCGAAGAAAAGCCTTCCCGGAGCGACACCGACACGTAGAGATTCCAAAAGGACACGAACGAGCTCCGAATCCTTCCAAACTTGGGTAGCTTCCTCCTCGGCTAGAATGGAGAAGGAAAGAAGAAGATTTGGTGGCGAAATGGAAGAATTTGGTGGAGAAATTGCTAGAAATTGCTCTCTAGAAATTTGGGAAAGAACAAGAGAGAGAGAGAGAGTGTGGATGAGAATAATGAAATGAACTTGAGCCTATCATCTCCCAAAGTGGCGGGCCATGTGGGGCTATTTGTCCTATTATGGTAAGGTCCAAAATGTCCCCACTAACCTATTCTATTAGTATTAGGAAAGGGCTAATTGGTTGGGGCTAAATTAGTCATTCTAAAGTCTCTAATCACACTAACCTTATCCATAATAATTAGTCTAACCTCTAACTAAAATATTTTTATCATGTGGGCCATGGCTAACTAATGTGTGGATCCACTAAAG
The DNA here is from genome assembly GCA_029216955.1 of Iris pallida. Taxonomy (NCBI): domain Eukaryota; kingdom Viridiplantae; phylum Streptophyta; class Magnoliopsida; order Asparagales; family Iridaceae; genus Iris; species Iris pallida. Next base: position 1,070,816 of record JANAVB010002196.1, on the reverse strand, counting down.
CCAACACTACCCCCCGGGTCCCCGTTTCAAGTAGGATTGAGCTGAAATTCGAACCCGACTCAAATAATCCCAAAACAATATCATAAATAATAAAATAAATTTCAAAAATATTTCAAAAATACAAAATGATAAAAATATCCCTGTTCCTGAAAACTGGGGGTGACAAATTCCTCGAAATTAAAACCAAACAATAGTAAAATGTCAAAATCACAAGTCATAATTTTAAATAGTTTAAAAATGATTAAAAATCACCAAAAATCATAATATGAAATATTAATCAATAAATAATAATTATAATTACAAAATTTTAAAATTACCCTCATCTAGAAAACTGTGTGTTATATATATATATATATATATATATATATATATATATATATATATATATAAAGAACTTTGTTAACAGAAGGAAGACTTTGTCATATTTGTTAACAAAATGTATTATAAGAACTTTTTTAAACAAAATATGAAAATAAAATCAACTCTTAGATTGTTGAAAATATTTTCTTTTCCTGTAACAAAAATAAACAAAGTTAAAATTATAGGCCTCTGGGAAAGTCGCGCACGAAGCACTGTCCTAAGAGTTGATACGGGTCTATGTGCAGACTTTGTCTGAATGCTCCTAGTGATAAATTTTTTGCTCTACCGGTATCCCGTCGTTGCACACAACTAGAAAATATCGACCCGAACTTAGCTTTGCGAAACAAAATTGAAAGAGTAATTGGAATGAAAGAGAAAGAAGAAATATTTGGTTGTGAAGGAGGATGAGGAATCACATGGTCACTTTTCAAGTGTCTCATCTACAATACACTTATACACAAAGGAATGAATTATATAGATAACCTTCCACCCATAGAGTTAATATGAGTTATTAGGATTAAAATTGCCAATAAAATTGCTAATAATATCTAATAACTAATAGAAATTTAGGGTCAATAACATAACCATTAGGGAATGATAAATATACTATCAATGTTGAAAACGGTCAAGAATTAAATTGATTTGTAAATTAATTTTTTCCCTCAATAATAACAACAGGTTGTGGCTTATATATAAATATATATTAGGCTATATATATATATATATATATATATATATATATATATATATATATATATATATATATATATATATATATCAGTTTGGAGGATGATTAATAGTCCTTCCTGATCATACTCGGAAAAGTACTGCAGCTACTTAGGCCATCATCCGTTACATTACAATATTCGACAATGCTACATGGAACTAGGGGGTGAGCATTCGGATAATTTGGTTCCAACCGAACCAAATAAAGAAAAATCAAATTGGACCGAAATCGGATATGAAAATCGAAATCGAACCGAATTGATCAATAACCGAATCAAACCAAACCGAATTAAATCGATTCGGTTTTCGGTTTATTCGATTTTTGAATTTATTTGTGTTATATATATATATATATATATATATATATATATATATATATATATATATATATATATATATATAATGCAAATGACTTCTAGTCTAGTGGTTAAGAGAGATGCATTCGGTCCAAGTGGTCAGGATTTCGAGCCCCAGTGGAGACGAGTTCGTCACAATTACCCATTGCTTCAAAATATATATATATATATATATATATATATATATATATATATATATATATATATATATATATATATATATATATATATATATAAAATATATATGACCTGTAGCCTAGTGGTTAAGAGATGCATGCGGCCCAAGTGGTTGGGAGTTCGAGCCCCAGTGGAGGCGAGTTCGCCACAAGTACCCATTGCTTCAAAAAAAAAAAAAAAAAAAAAAAAAAAAAAAAAAAAAAAAAAAAAAAAAAAAATATATATAGATATATATATATATATATATATATATATATATATATATATATATATATATATTCGATTTTGGACCGAAATCGAAATCCAAACCTAAATCAAATAAGAAAATCTAGTTTTTTCAAAACCGAAATCGAACTAATTTTTTTTTTTAAAACCGAACTGAATCTCTTATTCGGTTCGAATTTCGGTCCAAAATCGAATAACGCTCACCTCCTACACGGACCACGGTTTCTGATCACGTTACTAGTCCGTAGCTACGTATCAACCTCCCATTGAAGGGGATCCGAATTTTGTACGTGAGTCCGGTGTGATGCGGATGGGAGGATGGACTTGTCGGCACAGGCATTTAGCATTTTCCTACAAAATATTATTAATGATCATGAGATCTACTCATGACTGACATGGAATTACGTACTGAAGCTTGTTGGTGGTGGATCATGTCTGTCGACAATAGCCGCACAGCAGCTAGCTAGCTAGCTAGATTGTTACGATGGTATGATGACAGTGATGGATGTGCTTCTTGTCGACGACAACGACGATCGATCGATGTTTGTCACGTGGGTATACCTCGGACCATGGGGCCCTCTCTCTCTCTCTCTCTCTCTCATATATGAGAAAGTTGCCAGTGTGTGTACTGCATGTGATGGCACACCCAATTAAAGCCACACCCACAGCCACGGACTCTAGAATTAACGATCGCACGGATGACATAAGCATGATGTGCTACTTTTCTTCATTATTAAGCTGCATGCTGCCTTCCTTAGATATATAATTACACTACTAACCCAATTAAGGAGCCGTTTGGTAAACCGTAAGTATAGAAAAATATAGATTTAGACTTTCATGTGAGAAAGAGTGATATAAATCCATTCACTTTCTTGTCCCCCTAGTAGGGGACAAATGTGTTTGGTTGGAATAGGAAAGTGGAAAGTGGGAAATGAAAATTAGATAAATATGTTTGGTTGAGATAGGTAGTGAAAAGTAAAAAGTGGAAGAGTATTTTATAATAATAATAAATTATGGTTAAATCACAATACAATGTAATAAATTAAATAATTAGTTTAATAAATTAAGATAATTAATTAGTAACTAATTAAAAATTTATCAACTCAAAATTAATTACTAACCAATTAAGAGTTTATATTTAAAACTCTAACTATTTAGTATTAATTACTATAATTCTTTTGAGGTTATATATCTAATTATTTACTATTAATTCAGAAAGCTGACTTAAATAAACTGTTAATTACATTGATTATATTAATAATTTAACTATTCTTTCCATTTTAAAAAAACTTAGTGCAGCAGTTAGCAAAAAAATTAGTGCGCCTGTTAGCAAAAAAACTATTAATTACATTAATTATACTACTATTAAACTTGTCAATAATGCGGCTGTTAGCAAAAAATATTAAAATTACTAAAAAAAAAACTATTAATTACATTAATTATATTAATTAGCAAGAAATTAGTGTGGTTGTAACAAAAAAAATAAAATCTACAACTAATTAATTTTTTTTTTTTTGAAAGAAAAGTAAAAAAAAAAATTGAAAAAAAACAAAAAACAAACTCCCACCCACATCCGGCTGCCAAACTCCGCATGTGGAGGTAAACAAACAACCCATCCTCTTCCCATCCTCTTCCGTCGACAGGAACTGGCAGCAAATATCTAATACTAAATTATTACTTTAATTAATTAATACCAATTAACTAATATTAATATAATGAATAAACTATTTATAGATATTTAACATTAGTTATTAACTGTATTAATTATATTAAATCATCAATTAATTTTCTGAAAAGAGCCCGCAAGCCTGTGTTCTCTTCTTCCCCAAAGGATTGTACCAACTATATTAATTATAACAATTATCAAACAAAAAATTTCATCCCCCCCACATCCTGTGGACAGAACTGGATGTGGCTGGCCGGTTTTAGGCTCCATTTTCTGTCGACAGGAATTAAAACCTGTCAGACAAAATCACTTTATGTCTCCTTTTCCGTCTTAACCAAACACTAGAAGTCTTCTCCCACCATTCACTTCCTGTGAAATCACATTTCCTCTTCCCACTTCTATTTTACCAAACAGGGCCTAAATATTGGAGTCCAGTCTGAATTTGTTAATAGCATATTTATGAAATCCAAATATGATTAAATATTTAATTTTAATTTAATTTGGATGTCCATAATTAGTGATGGGCTATTTTTTTATCATATATATGGGGTGAGGGTGGAGGCACAAAACACAGCACAAAAAGTGGATATTCGAGGTGCTCGTCCACAGAAAATCTAAGAGAAAGTTCTGCACTTTGCTCTTATGACTTAGATCTAATCGAGGGGTCGTCAACTTCGGTTAGGGAGATTGCTACGGGTTGGTGAGCGATTTCAATTAAAAATTTTCTTTTCTTCTTGAGTGTGGCGAGGGGGTTGAACCTATTACGGCAAAGGATTCAACATTAGTTTTTGTCAATTTTGTAATTTCTTCTGAGTTATAGAGATTGAGATTTGTCCATGTCACGCCCCAGAACCAGAATACTGGAGATCGGGGGACAGATACAGCCAGCTACGTACCTTGAAGTGCAACCCACCTCGCGATACGGCCGGTTACGGCTGTCTAGATACATAAGATTTATCTACAATCCATCAGTCTCTTATGGTCAAGAACAAGTCTAGTGTCTCAATCTCAAACAAGCAAATAAATGTTACAAGATATTAGATCATCAGATATACAAAGTAAGGCGTCCCAAACATTACATATTCAGATGATCATGAAGCTAGTCATACAAAATACGAAGGCTAGCAAGAGTTAAAGTCATACATGATCAACCCTAAGATTTGTCAATCATGTTACAGCCCTTAGGCAGACAGAATATAGGTTTCAACACGAGCTAACACTTGCTCGGCGGCTAAACGCCTCAAAGATTAATTTTAAAATAGAGTGGGAGAGCAAAATAAGAAACCCACTCGTTGTCAGGGTTGCGTCTAGTATTCACCATCTGGCTGGAAGACAGGTAGATCCTCGGGCGTTACTCCAAAATCTGGATATACAAAACCAGCTGGATCAGAACCCAGGAGAGCAAGTGCCACAAGGAAGGCTTCATTAAGGAACTAAAACCAGCATGTTAATAAATAGAAGATATAAATAGTGAACATGATTAAGTAACAAGAAGACAAGGTTAGAATAAAATAATAGCTTGCATTATGAAAATAGAGGGCGGAATATAATTCTTATGTTAACCACAAGACAAGCATTCAGGCACGGCCAATCAAGTCTTACGGCTTGTTATTATTAGCTAGCTAGGGTTATCATAGGCCTAGTTACTAATAAGATACATTTGAGATATTCCCGAGTCACAAGCCCTACAGCTATCCAGGTTATCCAGGCGAGGTTGCTTAGAGTTATCAAGAGTTGCGAGATTCATTAGGTGACTTGGAGTGCAACACATGACAGTGTGCTTTAGTACTTATGATTTGAAGAAGTGTCCCACATGACAGCGGGCTGGAAATGTGCCCTACTCGTCGGCAGGCTACAAGTCCACTCAGGTGTGGTCGGGATAACGAGATCGCCTGTAACTGAAAAAATTTCTCTATATGAACTACTTGATCAATCTAGTTATTAACCTAGTCAGATTCATTATGAATCCCTGACCGTGGTAACCAGGAATCCATGTCCTAGACATGATGTAAGACGAGACAGGTAGCTTGTAAATGCACAATCAAGTGAATCAACAACGGTGTCAAGACAAGAGTTACTTAGCAAGTCAGGGTAGCCGTCGCAACAGCCTTTCTTTCAAGATTATCTTGTCGGGTTAATTGTTATTTGTCAAGATTACTTGTCAGGAGTGCGCCTCGACGGGCCACTATCAAGATTATACATGTCATACCAAGTTGCTTATCATGTCAAGAGTGCTTGTCAAAAGTGCGCCTCGGCGGGCCTCGATCAACATTGTACATGCCGTGTTCATGTCAAGTCGCGTTTATGTCATGATCAATACTGGCCAGTCATACTATGCTCAACTAGTTATCGAGCCGGGTCGTCACTAGATAGATTAAGTATAGGTTACATGCAAGATCACATACATATACATCAAGAACTAGGAGAACATGCATGGGGGCAAGGGGCAAGGGATATCTGGCAACAAGTGGCGCTGGTCAACTGGCGCCATGGAATTGACAGGTGGCGCCAAGGGGGACAGAAGGCGCCTAAGTTGGGTTGTGCCAGGCAGGGGTGCGCCAGGTCATGTTGCGCTGGGCTAGGTTGCACCAGACTAAGCTGCGCGAGGTCGGGTTGCGGCTGACTCATGTGCGCTATGTCAGGTTGCGCCTGACTCAGGTTACACCAGGTTGGGTTGCGCCGCATTAAAGAGCGCGTACTGGGTCAGGTTGCACTAGGCATTGTTCTTCTTCTCCAAACAGCAAGGATGAACCTATGGAAACCCGAAAACTTCAAAATGTCATAACTTGCTCAAAACAAGTCAGAATTGGGACTTTCAAGGATCTAAACTGCATAGAACGAGATTTTCTACAGCCTGGGACGACTAATTTTAGGAAAAACCAAGCTTTAATAGATCAAAACCAAGAAAAATAAGAAAAAAATCAAACTTAGATCTACAAAAATTTATCCATCAAAATCGAAAATGCCAAGTTCTAAAGAGGCTTAGAATCAAGTGGAGAAGAGAATGGAAAAATAAAATGGAAGATCCATCATGAAGTAAGTTGCACTTGCCTAGGGTTTCTTTGGTGGGTGGAAGGAGTAATGGAGAAGAAGAAGTAAATGAAGAAGAGTAATGAAGAGAGAGAGAAAGGAGTTGACTTATAGCAACCCCTCTCATCTCAACCCAAAATAAACCAAACCAAGCCAAGCAAGGCCAAGATGAACCAAAATAAACCAAGATGATCCATGATAAACCAAGACCAACTCAAGAGTGCCAAGACCAAGCCAAGTCATGTTGAACCAAGTTGAACCAAATCAAGTCAAGATTAATGCAAGGCTAAGCTAAGCAAGATAAGTCAAAACACGGGCCACCTGACAATTATCCGAAATACGTATATGTATTCTGAAAATACGTATAACGAAAAACGGGAGTGATAGTCCAGGTGACGTAGTCACCGCCATATACTTGTCTTTATCTGTGCTCGGTGTCCGTTAGACGGGAGTTGGTTATTTCAGGTGGATTGGCCTAAGTTTCCGCTGCGGCCACGTCTCAGACACTGTCACGACCCGATCCCAATTTCTTGGGTCGACTCGGATCATGCCCAGCCTGCACCGTTGTTGAGACGGCGGCAGTAAGCTGTATCCCATATGCAGGTACAATCAACAACATTTGAAACTATAATTGCCACAACATTTAATTAAACGATAATATAAACTTGTCCATTACAAAGCTTGTCCACAACTTTAACATAACATATGTTTTATTTAAAAGATAAACTAAAACTCCAACTAAGCAGAAGTGTCATCATCATCTCCATGGACCTCGTCTGGGAGCACAGCAGGGTACAGCTCCGGGTCGTAGTAACTACTAATCAGTAGCTCTGAGTCATCAATAGAACCTATTGGTGTGGGGGATCCAGTCAGGAAAGGAGCAAAGTACAATTATGAAAATTAACAGTTTGCATAATGATTAAGAATTTGCAATATAAACAATTTTGAAACAATGATTTTCAACCATGAAATAAACAATGTGATTTTGAGTATGCAGTATCTATGACGGTTTGGGATGATTCACTTGTATCCTATTGATACGGTCCGGCCTATCCCCATGTGAAGAGGGGTAAGCTCGCACATTCATTATCTATTGGTCTTTGGTCATAGACTACTACACTACTCCCCATTTTCCCGATGCAATAGGTTCAATATTTACTCTAGGAGAGAGTACGTGTAACATCGTGAATTTAACATGCAAAATTTCTAACATTAATTAAACTGCGCTTTTAACACAACCGTACTTGCCTTGATTTAGACTGGAAGTTGACGTTGGTTCCGAATAGGTGCTAGTATCTCCTTCGAAATCCTACAATTTTGAGAATCTACACTTATCAAACTGCATTCAACCCAACTAAGTGTGCTAGTTACAATCTCTATTATCTCCTAGTCAATTTTATCTTTTATTAATCTAATTAAAACACAGATATCAGAATGAGTTACTATTTATGAAATCAATTTAATATTTTTTTTGGAAACTTGCAATTATCATTTTATTTGATAAAACCTTGTATAAAATAATTATTTATTCTTTAAGTGAAAAAAAAACATGGGTTAACAATTAATTCCTAATTATTTATGAGAGTATACATAAAATTACTATTCTATCATTTTACGTTACACAACCAACCACCAGAAATAAAGATAAAATTCTACACTACTTATTACATACCACAATTAATAAATAAAAAATTCTACACTACTTAAATAATAACAATAATAAATTTTTTTAATTTAAATTGTAAATTAACAGAAGTCTCAGAACTGGTCCAATCTTCATCTTGCAGCTACTCTGCCTCAACGTCCGGTCGAACCGGTGTGTTTGCATTTCACTGGGGCCCATTGACCGTTAAGGTCGTCGCCCAAAAATATTATCATTTCCGAAAATCATTTTAAAATCATATAATCAAATTTTTATAGAAATTCCGGCAGCATTCCCTCTATTTTCGGGTTAACCCAAACTGGGAAACGTGCCGATCTTTCCTGTAAATAATCCCAATCTCCAAAATATTTTCACAGAATCATTTCCGAACTTATTTGGAAGATCCGAAAAGCATACAAACATATTCAAAAAATCATCCTGGAAATAATCCTCAACAGAACTTGTTTCTCTGAAAATTAAACCAACTAACAGAATCATGATTCATAGTCCAAAACCATTAATCCACAGAACTGAAACCCACAGAACTATTTCCGAAGGAGTCAGAAAAATCCGAAATCAAATGATCGCAAAGACAGAAATCCACAGAACCGATTCCGAAGAAACTTCAGAAACGGTAACGTAATCGAAACGTAACCAACAATCCGGATTCCCGAAGGAACCGGGGATCAATTTCATCATAGACAAAATAGAGAACTACGGGGCTATCCAGAGGTTACCGAAAACACGAAGGAATCCAAAGTGATGCCTCGGACTCGGAACCGCGGAACAGAACTGAAACCACGTCAGAAACTCACGGGGTACAGCTCCTCGGAACAACGCCACACACGCACAGAAACACGGAACAACAAATCGGAGACGGAATCAGCCGAAGAGCCGGAAAATGCGCCGGCGGAAGGCCGAGGCTAGAGGCGCGTGGGAGGGGTCGGCCGGAGGTGCGCCGGGAAGCCGCGCGGGTCGGGGGCTGCCGGGATCGGCCTGGCGGAGCCGCGCGGACGGAGGAGGCGGCGGCGGGATCCGCGGTCGCGGGTTGGGGCGCGCCGGAGGGGTGTGACGGGCGGAGTTGGGCGCAGGGAGGACGGGTCGCCGAGAGCTCAGCGATCGCCGGAAAAGGAAGTCTAGGTTTTAGGAAAAAGGGTTTTTAGGAGAGTGGTGGAGGAATAAGATGGAGAGGGAGAGAATTTATAGGGAGAAAATTGGGGGTTATAGAAACCCTAAAGTCTCTATTGAAGGAGAAGAAATAACTCCTACATTCTCCTTTCGGAAAGGAACCGAAGAGGAAGATGGATGGTCATCCGTTCCAAATGTGAAGGGTTTCATTCCTTAATACTAAAACAATCAAACCTACTCCTATATGACAACCAACACTTGTGGTGTAGTGATGGTGTCTTAGGACTTGGTTGGGAAGGTTGAGGTTCAAACCTTAGGATTAACATCTATATTTTTTTTTATAAAATTCTTATTTACCCATAAACCAATAAAATCAATTTAAAGAAATGATTTTCTTTTATTTCTTAATTATTAGTAAATTTTTTTTTAAAAAATATATATATATATTCAAGTTAAAATAATTTCTTTTACATAAAAAAAATTAATATGCATATATATATGCTTTGTTTTTTTTTTTTTTTTTTTTTGAGAGTCCAAGAAAAAAATAACTGTTAATTGAAAGGAAATATTAAAATTTGTTTTGGGTTTTACAGACACGGTATCGGAGCGCGGGAGGGAGTATCCGATTTCTAACATATAATTTTAAAGCTTTGGAGGTTCTGACAACCATGTCTACGGAGCAAATTAACACTCGTATGATCACCCTCACAGGGAGGAACTAGACGATTTGGAAGCCAAAGATGGATATCTCTAGTGCAAGGACTTGCATGGTCCGTTGGAGGACGACAACGCAAAGCCAATGGACAAAGCTGCTGAAGACTGAAAACGACTGGATCAGAAGGTCGTTGGATTCATCCGCCAATGGTTGGATGATTCGTTGTTTCACCACGTGTCCATGGAGAGTTCATCAAAAGTATTATGAGAGAAGCTGCATTCGTTGTACGAAAGGAAGACGGCTGGCATCAAGGCATTTCTTTTTTGCCAACTCGTTAACTCGAAGTACACGGAGGGTGCCCCAGTGGCACAACATCTGAACAAGGTTCATGGTATCATCAATCTGTCTGTGATGAAGATGGTGATTGATGATGAGCTTTAGGCCCTACTGCTCTTGAGTTCTCTGTCGAAGTCTGGAAAACGTTGGTGGTGTCGGTGAGCAACTCCACGCCTGATGGAGTTATCACGATGGAGGCAGTCAAAAGTAGCTTATTGAATGAGGAGGTCCGACGTAAGCAAGTGGAATCGTCGTAGGAGTCCGCTCTGGTGGCTTCCCACAGAAAGGGAAGACCCAATTCACAAGTAGAACAGAGTTTCTCGGAATCTTACAATTTCGGACCGCAAAGAGGGCTGCTATCACTGTGGCGAAATGGGTCATATAAAGAGGAACTGCATGAAGCTCAAAGCTAAAAATGCAAAAGGCTAGGACGATCAGGAGGATCTCACAGCAATGGGAGATATCATCATCGCGACAACCGACGCAGAAACCTTGTGGCATATGTCATAACGGCGACTGGGTCATGGACACAAGGGCATCCTATTATGCCACTCCACATAGGAGGATCTTCATGTCATACCGCGATGACAGGTTTGGACGTGTGAAGATGGACGACAAGGGACAACTGCAGTTATATGCATCGGTAATGTTCACTTGACAATGGAGCTCGGTGAGAAGCTCGTTCTCAAGGGTGTACGACATGTACCGAGTTTGTGCTATAACTTGGTTTCGGTAGAAAGACTGGCAGATGATGGCTATCACAGTCTGTTTGGGGGCAAAGATTGGATGCGTGAAAGGTTTCCAACAGCTGGCTCGAGGAGATTTGTGTTCTGGCATGTACAGGCTCAAGCCGCTGAGCTGTACAGGTAGGCCACAGACACCGGATGGAGGCTCGAGGGGTGCTCGACTAGAGGCGGATCGTATATAACTTGCTGAGGAGGGGCTTCTAGATGCTTTAAGGGATACAGAGGATTCGTTCATCGAGACAAAGCACGGATGGTGGTGAGTCAAAGATTGAGGGTCAGTCTGTCGGTCCCATGACAGTTGGTCGGTCTCCAGGTGGGAGTTGCTCTATGGATCCGTTTTCGACGGGTAGTTTGCCAAAGCTTCACGGAGCGACATCGATTTCAGTAATTCGAAGCCGAAAAGAGATCCAGGTTTGCAGCAACCTTAATCTGAGGTGGGAGCATCATCATTCACACCGTTCAGGAGGGGCTGTGGGTCATCGACGGCATGCACAGTGCGTGATGTTCTACTCGAGGACGCATATGGATGGAGGAGCTTCAAGTTCAGACACGAAGGTAGTAGGGTGAGCAGATCTTGGTTTAAAAGATGATAACCGACCCGATCCGACCCGATTTACAATTTCGGTTCGGTTTTAACTAATTCGGGTCGGACTTCGGTTTCAAAATTTTCAAAATCTGGTTTTTGGTTCGGATTTCGGTGTGGGATTCGGTTCCCAACCCGAACCGAAAATCGATTATCTCTCATATATATTTCTATTTCCTCCCACAACATAACACACTCTAACCCTAAAAGCTCTCTGCCCTGCCTCTCTCACTTTGGAGCCGCCTGGATGCTGATGTCGCTCTCCCGCCACCTTCGCAACACCAAGGCCAAGATCAACTTCCCCAGCACCTCTGCCACCGATGTTGCCGTCGTAGCCGCCGGCGGCGGAGTTGGCGACAGCTTCCTTCAGATCCCGACGCTGCCGCCTCCACCTCTCCGGCGCAGTCGCAACAACATCCCGCCGTCATCGCTGCCATAGCCGTCGGCGGTGGAGTTGGCAGCAGCTTCCTTCAGATCCCGACGCTGCCGCCTTCGTCTCCGGCGCAGTCGCACCACCACATCCCGCCGCCGTAGCTTCCGTAGCCGCCTCCGCTCTCCTTCCGACGGCTTCCTTCTAATTTTATGGATTTGTTGAGAAATTACTTATAACAATAAATTTCATTGATGTGTTATTAGTTGGCTTCTTTCAACTATGCATAATTTTTTTGATTACCTGTGCCATTAAATTTCTCTTTTCTTCATCATTCTTTTGCGTTTTCATTGCTGAGACTTCTTTATTGGAAGTAATGGAGAATTTGAGAATTTTATTTTTAGGAATCTGATCCACAGAACTGGTCTAACCGAAAATCGAACCGTTTTGGTTTGGTTCGATTTTGGTTCGGTTTTGTAACATAATGTTTCGGTTCGGTTCCTATAAATTACGGTTCGGTTTTGGTTCGGTTATAGAAAAATTCGGTTCGGCTCAACCGAACCGACCCGATGCTCACCCCTAGAAGGTAGGCAGGTTCAGGAGTTCGAATCTCAGGAGGACCGCACCGTCTGCTTGGTTGGGCCAGCCAGGGATAAAGAAGCTCGTCCGAACGTTAACACTTTTCGGTGGAAGACAGAAGTTGGGGCAGGCAGCTGTGACTTTGCGGTGGGGCTAATCGTCAGGGACTTCGGTCTTGATCGTGTTATTGATATCGACAGGATCTCAGTAGTGTAGGAGGTGCTACGCATGGCAACTAGCATCGACGTGACGGTCGAGGAGCTGAAGACGAAGGAAGATGCAAAATAGCTTGGGAGATCGAAGATCAATGGCATGGGGGAGCAGGAACTCTGTCGCATGACGACAGGCATGGAGTCCAATTGAGGTAGGGTCAACACCCTTTCATCTGACTGGAGGTAAAGATTGTTGGAGTCCAGTCTAGATTTGGTAATATGATATTTATGGGGTCCAAATCTGATTAAATATTTGATTTAATTTGATTTGGATGTCAATAATTAGTGTTGGGCTATTTTATATTTAATATGATTCTTATTTGATGGTTTCTATTTAAGAGATCATATTAATCTAAAAGAGGATGTTGATGGACTATTTTAGGTGTAGTAGGATTCTTATTTGATGGCTTCATATTTAAGAAATCTTATTATGACCTAAAATAGGTTTTTTCCTTCCTATATATATGGGGTGAGGGTGGAGGCACAAAGCACAGCACAAAACACTACACCAAATTGCTCAATTTCTAATGGACCATTTTTTCACTTTCTAACATTAAAGTCCGTTAGAAACTACTAACCATGTAGGTCTGTTAGTATTCACTATAGTCTGTTACAAATATATATATAAAATATATATATATATATATATAATATATTATATATATATATATATATTTCCTTAAATAAATAATTGTTGGTGAAAATTTGAGGGACAAAGCCAAAAATATTTGGCACTAGGAATTTCCCAATTCCCTCCAACTTTTCCGCGGCTGAGCCCTAGTTTCCCAACTACGTTATACACCCCATCAACTCTCTCTCTCTCTCTCTCTCTCTTTTACTGCTCTCTCCTCTCTCTCCTCTGTCTCTCTCTTCTCTCTCTCTCTCTCGTCTCTCTCTCTCTGTACTCTGCTCTCTCTTTCTGATCTCTCTCTCTCTCCTCTCCCTTTCTCTTATTCACAAATACCAAACATTGGCAAGTCCAACTGCGGCAACCATCTCGACTTCGGCGAGTCCTTCAACCGCGGCAACTCTGGCAACCACCTTGGAAGCTCGACTACGGCGAGTCCTTCAATAATGGGGGGTTCGACTTCATCGACTGCAAACAAACTCCAGAGTCTCGATTTCATTGCTTCAACCAGATTTTTGGGTGAGAAAAAATCCTAATTTTTTGGGTGAGAAAAAACCCTTATATTTTTTGCTTTAATTTAGGGTGAGAACTCACCTAGTTTTTGGGAGGAGAGGTGGTGATGAAAAATTCTTGAATGAGTTTAGGTTACTCTATCAAACAAAAGATAAATTCTAGAATATAATCACATACATATGACATGATATACCAATTTCTTGGCACTACCCAAGTCACAAAGCTTAGCCGATATTGAAATCTGAATATATCATTCAGTTATGAACAAAAGCAAAGACAAAGCTTGTTCCGAGGAGAGATGTACCTTTTGTTTGAAAAAAATGAATTATGATAACAGCTTAGCCGATATTTGAGCTGATTACTTAGGTATCTATTGCAAATACCTTTTTTCTTATGTCAATCTTTCTTTTGCACATGCAACATAACTGAATAGTTGAATTTTCTTATAATTTATGCAAGGATCATCCCTCTTGGATTACCTTTCATTTTTAAGATGTTCTTTTCATGAATTAATATTACTTTGAAGAACCTCCCTGGAATAATAACAGTAATACATTATATAAATAAATAAATAAATTTTGGGATTGCCTATTGAGATTTGTTTATTGGAGAACCAATCTTCCAGGTTGGCATATTAATGATAGTACCTAAATAATACACCTTTCATGGATGATACTTTAATAAAATGAAATTACAGCATGATCAGAAACTAATGCTCCTGTTCTCACACAAATTTGTTCTTGCATTTTGTATCATCTCATTTATATAGTGTGTCACCCTCACTTTTCAAGATAGGGATAAAATGGTAATTTTCTATTTTTGAATATTTTAAGATGTTTTTATTTATAATGTTAATATTTAATGATTATAGGAGTCGGGTTCGAATTTCATCTCATTTCGACTTATTTCGGGATTCCGAGAAATTTTGACTTAAGTTGTGCTTAACACATTAATTAGCCATGGCCCCAATCTCATCATTTAGGTCTAGGAGTTTGGTCTAATCCCACATGAGTGGTTAGACCTAATTATGATTTTTATTTGATCTTTTCTAACCCCCAAACCCTAATTGAAATTAAACCTTCATAAGGAAGAGAGAGAGGCAAACTTGTAATTGTGCAAGGGGACAAAACCCCCTTTATATGGCCGGCCACCCCTCCCCCTTTTTCACCCATTCCCATTTTAAAAATTTTCCATCTTCTTCTCCAAGTGTTCAAGAAAGAAGAGCAAATCCCTTGGATTCATCTCCAAATCAAGGTTCCCTTCCAAATATTCTTCCATCAATCTCTTCCTCTACCTCAAGTGGTGCTTCTACAAACTTTTGGGAGCAAGAGGAGAAGAGTGTGTCCTAAACAATTCACTTTATGTCTGAGCCGTGTCGGAGAATTTTGTATTGGGATCCATCTTCCAATAGGTACAAACTATCCTCTATTTCCATTTTCTTCATCATGTAGAATAGTTTTGACCAAGTAGGATTGATCCCTATTGTTGTGTCCCTATTTGTGTCAAGTTTGAGTCCATTTCGTGTGTCCTAAAAAGAGTTATGATTTTGCTTGTGTCCTAGTGTTTTTCCTCCAAGTTGGACACCCCAAGAATATTTAGTTTTGCATCTAAGTGTTTTAGACACTTTAATTTCATATTATATATATATATATATATATATATATATATATATATATATATATATATATATATATATATATATATATATATATATGTATATGTATGGTTATGTGTCCTTAGTGTGGGATTTAAAGTGTTGTGTGTGTGTGTTAAATATATTATGTGTGTGTGTGGGCTTTTATATAGAGAGAGAGATGGGGAAAATGGGATGTGGAGTGTTATTTGTATTAGTGTTGTATATAATAATATATTATATAATATATATATATATATATATATATATATATATATATATATATTAGAAGATGGAAGAATTTGTGAGTGTGATATATATATATATATATAATATATATATATATATAATATATATATAGTGAGATAGAGGAGAGATATAGAGAGGAAGAGATGAGAATAGAGGGTGAGAAGGATAAGGAAAAGAAGCAGGACATCAGCAGTAGGGGAGGACTAGGGGCAGTTGCCCTCCTTGCAAATAGCAGCAGCAGCAGCCATGTAGCAGCAGCAGCCATGTAGCAGCAGCAGCAGCTTTAGCAGCAGTGGCAGCCCCTCTTGACCCATTAAACCCCCACAAACCCCCTATATATACATATATATACCTCTATGTATACACCTTTATGCCCCTCTATCGTAGCCCATTTTATAGCTAATCCAACCCCAAAACATTGCTAGAAAAGAGGAAATATAGGAGTGTATTTGTGAGTGAGTGTGAATGCATTGTGTGAGGGTGAGTGAAAGGAGAATATTGAGATACGAGTGTCGAACGTATCCAAATTGAAATCGGACTTAGCTAATGTGAAATAGAGTTTGTGGGTAGACTACTAAGTTAGAATCGGGATTTCGTTTGAGGTTAGGAGAATGGTATCTCATGACACCATTGAGTATCTTACAATACTCAAGGTAATGGGTAGTTGAACAACATGATTCGTAAGACACTACTAAAATCTGCTCAATTGGTGACATATATTTAGCGACGTTCGATTAACGTCGCTAAATTGTGTTCATTTACGACATTTTGTCTAAACGTCGCTAATAGTCGCTACTAGCGACGACCTGAGCGACGTAACAACGACGTATATTAATCACATGAGCTAGTCGTCGCGAAACGTCGCTGACGTCGCTAATAACGACTAACTTAGCGACGGTAGTATTACCGTCGCTAAATTCTAATTATATCCCCCCAAAGATTCATTTTCCTCCATTTTACTCTATCACTCTCTCTCCTCCCCCCTCCGGCGCTCTCTCTCTCTCCGGTGCTCTCATTCTCTCCGGCGACTCTCACCCTCTCTGGCGACTCACCTTCCTCTCCGGTACGTGACTCTCCCCCTCCCTCTCTCTCTCTCTCTTTCTCTCTCTTTCTTTCTTTCTTCGGCTGTTTTGGTTGTTGGTGGTTGGGGGGGTGCAGGTGGCTCGGAGGGAGGTGCAGAGGGGATGCGGGTGGTTGGGGGGTGATTAGGGGGTGGCTGGGGGTTGGGGCAGGAGGGACGAGGGCGGCTGGAGGAGGGGAGCTAAGGTTAGGGTTCGGGTTCGGTTCATTTTCTCCATTTTACTCTCTCACTCTCTTTCCTCCCCCCTCCGGCGCTCTCACTCTCTCCGGTGCTCTCACTATCTCCGGCGAATCTCACTCTCTCCGGCGACTCTCCTACCTTTCTGGTACGTGGTCCTCTTCTCCTTCCTTCCTTCCTCTCTCTCTCTGACTGTTTTCGTTGTTGGTAGTTGGGGGTACGCGTGGCTTGGGGGAGGGGCAGGGGGGTGGGGCATAGGGGACGAGGGCGGCTGGGGGAGGGGAGCTAGGGGTAGGGTTCGGGTTAGGGGTGGTATAGGGAGGGAGGGGGGCTTGGTCAGGGGCACCGATAGTGCCGAAAAATCTGATAATTAGTAATAATTATTTGTTTTTTCGACACCAAAAAAGTGATACTCCGATTCGAACGCACCGATAGTGCCGATATTTGTAACAAGTAGTTTTGTTGGTTGTTTGATTGGTAACATGGTGATCGGGACATATAGTCCCTGCAGCCATTCGACTGGCGAGGCAAAACTATGGTACACATGGTGATCAGGACATAGTCCCTGCAGCCATTCGACTGGCGAGGCAGAAACTACGTAGCCGTAGATAAAGTTGACTGTCCTCCGACCCTCATCCCTCAGCAATAATGTTATGACAACCTATCACTATATCTTATATAGTATAGATGATGTCTTAGTATTACATTATGTGAGTTCATCTTGATTCTGTTACATTCTTCCGATACTCGATACTAGATTCGATAAGAACGTATACTACACCATATGTACAGAACATAGATGATTCACACTAATGTATGCTAGAATGAATTTTGGGTTGTGTTCTGAGCCATCCGTTCTCACACTTGGCAAAAAAATCAAATTTTCTGTACTTTATCTGCTTTCGAAAATGTACTCACAGGTGGCTCCTCCTACTGTTAAGGAGAAACAGTGAATGTTGAGTGGCTCCTCCTACTGTTAAGGAGAAAGTGGCACCGGTAGCTAGTGAGACCGGGAGTTCTATTCATCCAGTACCGGTAGCTAGCGAGATCGGGAGTTCTATTCATGCAGCAATGGCATGGACTACATCTCTCCTGCCGCCGTCGATCCCACTTATTTGAGGTGGTTGCGTGATCGTATCACTGAGCGTTTTGCGTGAGCTGCGTGGTTCTCATTAGCTATTATTACTTATTTGTATTGGACTATTTGTATTGGGTTGTTTTTGTATTAGACTATTTGTATGGACTACATATGATTAGTACTGTGTTAATCTTTGGATTGTATTGGACTACTACATGGTGATCAGGACATAGTCCCAGCAGCCATTCGACTGGCGAAGAAAAAATATGTAGCTGTAGATAAAGTTGACTTTCCTCCTACCCTCATCCCTCGACAATGATGATATGACAACCTATCACTATATCTTATAGTAGTAGATGATGTCTTAGTATTACATTATGTGAGTTCATCTTGATTCTGTTACATTCTTCAGATGTGTGATGCAGATTGTGATGTTCCGAGAGGCCTGAGGAGACGACCAATTATTTTTGGTCTATTCTGGATTGTATTTTGTGGGCCGGTGTTGAGTGTTCCACCGAAGGGTGTAGAAGCATGGAATTTCAGGACCAAATTCTATGCGCCAGACACTACATGCGCCAGAGTTCGAACAGATTACTTCACAGCAAAAACATCGAATATAGACATCGAAAATGGACTTTTTATTACATATAAAAGTCTATTACATGTCTAAGAAAAGATTGTACAAAGAAGAATTTCTACAAAGAAGAGATCCTAAGTCTACACAGCCAGCAGCCATCATGCGCCCTCAAACAGGCGCAGCGATCACCATGCGCCCCAGTCAGGCGCATCCCACCATGCGCCCTCAGCAAGGTGCATCCTTTCAGCAGCTCAGTTATGTGCATCTCTTTGGCAGCTCAGTTATGTGCATCCCTTTAGCAGTCCAGTTATGTGCCGCTCTTCCAGCCAGGCTCACCGCCGTCTAAATGCTTCGACTAATGAAGCATTTATTGAGCAGAACGAAGGTGGCAATCAACCCTCTAGCCGAGGAAGAGAAAAGAACCACAAGCCAACCTGTGGCCAGGGGAGGCTTCGAAAGAGCCTCCAAAGGCCAAGAAAGACCGTGATCGAAACCGGCTAAAGGAGCAGCTTTCAACACAACCAGAATCGGCTATACCCATTTGAAGGAAGAAAGAGCCACCAAAGCCGCAGCACCGCCATTCCGATCTACGGCTCTTCCTGCACAACGAAGACGAGGCCTGAGCATCCCTATCTTTGGATGCAACAGGCACCTTCCGCCTGCCTCGGAAGCCCTCGACTCCGACTTTTGGATGTAACAGTCACCTTCAAGTGCATCAATGAAGACATTGCGTCGCATCTTCATCCTCGGGAGCATCTCGTCAACCGAATGCATCCGAGTAAACAAGTTCATGTTGGAAGGACGTGAGAGAACGGAAACAAACTCTCTCCATGCCACTATTTATAGGCCGGGCAAATCAAACCCATGGCCAATGGATGCTCTCCGAATTCCGTGCAATGAATTTGCATTAAAAGGATGAACTGACGCTTCGAATTCAGCTAAGTCAAGACGGCTATTTAAAGCACTCGAAGATCGTAACAGTCGCACCATTAAGACGTATCACGAAGCAGATGCGCCGGCCAGACCGCGCATCACACAGACGTGCCCTTCAACATCAAGCGCATCACACAGACACGCCCTTTAGTACCAAGCACATCACAGGGATGCGCCCCCCATGCGTCCCTATACGTCTAGTACAACGCCAACCGACATGCCCACTCAGCTGTCCATCGAATGTCATAACATTTAATGCTGAACTGACAGAGTTGGCATCACGACTCCCGAAGTCGAAACAGTTCAAAAGACGAAACGTCGCCAACATCAGCATCATCATTACTTTCCTCCGATGGCTACTGCCACGTGGCCACCCAACTGCTTGCATGCGCCTCTGCAGCCATGCGTCCAAATCTGCATACGCCTCAAAGCCATGAGTCTCAGACTTTTTACTGATCCTTAAAGACAGAAGGAAAGTCACCATTAAGCTCTGCATGCGCCTCAAAAGCCATGCGCCTCAGACTGCTCTCTTATCCCGAAAGACAGGAGTTAAGTCACTTCTGAAGCCTCGCATGCGCCTCAAAAGCCATGCGCCCAGAATGGTTCGTGACTCCTAA